>OY986439.1:112017473-112567473 GCA_963920525.1 Dichetophora obliterata | reverse complement strand
CCTACTAACTTTGTCGGTTGAAGGCAATTTTGTAAATGCAGTTGCCACAATCGCCAATTTCCCAATTGAGCTAATTGCGTAATTCCGTTACGAGAACGGAACTGTAGACAAGTTTTTGAGCCATTCGGTTGTACACAACGAAATGTTTATCGAGTTTACCAGAACTTGGTTATATGAACCGACTCTTCCCTTCGCGAGAATACCGACCGAATCATGAACATAGCGAGCGTAAAAAACAAACGACGGAAATAAGGATTGCTTTGTTTCTTATTGCACATTTGCAGTTATTTACGAAGAAAATAATTTAATTAATATAAGCTGCACAAGTTATATTAATTAAATATTCGATAAGATATATATTTTAATTAATTTCTTTTCCTTAAAACACTTAAATAACTTGCAGCGAGAAAACCGACTAGAAAGCGACCAAATATTGAACAAAGCAGGAACGAGCAACACAGCGAGCGTGAAAAAAGCAACGGTTGTGGTTAAGGTGACCACATGTAAGTTATTTTTATTGACTATTCGTCTGTTGCAATTGACTTTGATGGCGATGCAACTGAATATTGAATCATCGTTGAAATTCGGTGGTAACATAAGAACAATTCTATTGACGGAATAAATAATGCGGATGTTTCAACTACTCCTTTTGTCCATAAATCTGTAATTGTACTGGTCAGTTGTTTTGGATAAATTGAGATTGCTTAGACGGAAAGTAAGTTGAAACTACAAATTCCATTCAGTTCTTGCAACTAAAGCATAAATATTGAATTTTAACCGAATTGTTATTTAGACATGAAGTTACAATAATAAAATAAGCATTTACGTCAACCGAAAGTCGATTATGCTTATTTAATTACAGTTAAATAAACAGAGTTTTAATTGAAACAATTACCTTATGGGTACCTCAGCTTAAATGAATTTGCTGTAACCTAACGCCAAGAAATTATTTTTGTGAGTGTAGAAGAAACCATTAACTCCATGTGGGAAAGTAAAATGTTTATTGTGCTTGATATGATGAATGGCTATCATCAAGTTCCGATTGCTTACGCATTACGTAAATTTACAGCTTTTGTAACTCCCGCGGGATATTATCAGTACAAAAGGATGCCTTTCTGATTAACAAATGCACCAGCCGTTTTTATGCGGTTGATAGCAAAGTTGATGCAAATTGCTTAAAGTGATAATATGTTGGCCTATATGGATAATATCGTATTATTTGAAAACACTTTTTTAGATTTAATAAATATCTTAGACAAATTGTTGACCGTGTGCAAGGAAATGAAATTAACTTTTAAATTAACAAAATGGGAATTTTTCGTAGATCAAATAAACTACTTAGGACATTCTATAAGTACATGTGGTATAAGTCCCGAAAAAAGCCAATATGTTTTTAACGTTGATCCTTGCCGCGAAGGCTTAATTCAACGGTGCTCCAATGCTTGGGACAAATATGAAGCGTCGGCCAACGCCCCTTCGGAATTCAAGAAAGACCACTTTGACAGGTTCCCCTAACTACATGCCACAGAACCCCCAATACTGATGTCAAAAAGACAATATTCATGACCGTGACTCATTCAGCCACTCGAATTTAAACATGACTTGGTTATTTTAATAACCATGGGTTATCTCAGTATCAATACCAATAATACAACCCATTATTTTTTGGCCGCTACAAAATCATCACATCCATATCAAAGGTCATCACTCTCTGACATGAAAAATTAAGGCAACATACTAGGCCTGTCACTCATGTAATCAGGTTCCTCAATCTCAGTGGACACAACTCAGACTATTTAAGTTTCCCCGTCGCCTGTACTCAAATTCCAAAGGTAACAGTATATTGATCCGGTAGTTGCTTACCTTCCTAACATTTACTGTTTGAAATTAGCGAGATTCAATCTACCATCATTCTCTTAGTAATTTAAGGGAATCACCAGCCCGAGTTCAACTTAAGTGTAACTCACACCGGCCTTTCTGGCCTAACCACAGCCAGACAGACCAAAAGTTCTTAGAACATTTATATTTAACTGTGACACCTTCAGCCACTCGAATTGTACATGACTAGGTTAAAAAATAACCATAGGTTTCTCAGTAAAACCGGGTAAACCTCAATTCTACTTATGCAACGTCGTTATCTTAATTCAGACTTAATTAAAAGCCTTTTTCAGAAAACTAAGAAGCATGAGCCGGTTGTATACCAATTGGCTTATACAACGGTCCGAAGGTTAAATGTTTCCTACATAATAACCTTTATTCTAAGATAGGTCTGCAGAACAACGATAGATCAGGTCTCCTCATCATTGATGGATAACTGTCCCCGCTCTTCAAGTTATGTTGGATTGATCGTCCATCGAAAGCATATTACAGATGACGGTGTTATGATAACTTAATATCAAAACAATGCTTTCTCCAAGAATTTGGCAGCAACAACCAAGGCTCAAGGTAAACCTTTTTATTTTACAGATTATCAGATGAACATTCAAGAGCCGTGCCTCAAGAATGAACTCATTATGAGATCAGTTCATGGGCCGTGCCCCATGAACTGCCCATCCAATAACAAACCCTCACCCTTTTTTCCTGGCTTGGGACAGGCAGATTCCCCGAAGGTCCTCTGGCGGGTTTAAGTCCCGGAGAAATAAAAATAAATGCTATTCAAAACTATGCGTTACCTAAAAACTCTGGGGAAGTCAAACAGTTCTTAGGACTAACTATATATTTCCGCCGGTTTATTCAAAACTTTGCATATCCTTTAGATCAATTACAAAAAGAAAATGCAAAGTTTCTGTGCAGCGACAAAGAAGAAAGTGCGTTTCAAATGCTTAGGAAAAAATTATGTGAAAAGCCTATCTTAGTTATTTACAATCCGAAACAAGATCATGAAGTACACAGCGACCCTTGCCAAAGTGGATGATCAACAACAAAAACGAGCGGTTGCATACTTCAGTTCAGTTCATAGTTCTGAGCTCGAAACACTGGCTATGGTTGAGAGTCTTAATCGTTTCCATTACTATGTACTGGGGAAGAGTTTTAAAGTTTATACTGATTGTAATTCACTTAAGGACACAGCAAACAAAAAGAATTTAATACCAAGAATCGCCAGATGGTGGTTAATTCATCGTCCAGGTACTCAGATGGCACACGTAGATGCGTTGAGCAGATGTCTAGTAGAACAGGCAAATGGTTCCGAAACAGCCACTATGTTTTTAACGTTGATCCTTGCCGCGAAGGCTTAATTCAACGGTGCTCCAATGCTTGGGACAAATATGAAGCGTCGCCCAACGCCCCTTCGGAATTCAAGAAAGACCACTTTGACAGGTTCCCCTAACTACATGCCACAGAACCCCCAATACTGATGTCAAAAAGACACTATTCATGACCGTGACTCATTCAGCCACTCGAATTTAAACATGACTTGGTTATTTTAATAACCATGGGTTATCTCAGTATCAATACCAATAATACAACCCATTATTTTTTGGCCGCTACAAAATCATCACATCCATATCAAAGGTCATCACTCTCTGACATGAAAAATTAAGGCAACATACTAGGCCTGTCACTCATGCAATCAGGTTCCTCAATCTCAGTGGACACAACTCATGACTGCTGGAAACATGACTGCTGGAATGGATGTTTTAATGATTGGGATGACAGAGGAAAATTGGGTTTCTACATTGCAGCGTCAAGATGTTGACTTATGCGAAATTATTGACAATCTGTAAATGGTTAGTGAAAAGGATACTAAAAACAAGAATTATTCAAAATAATATTTACTGAAGAACGGACGCTTGTTTAAAAAAACGGACAGAGGCAATTTCTTTGTGGTACCGAAAGGAGTTCGATGGAGGGTGATTAAATCAGCACATGATGACGTAGGATATCTTGGATTAGATAAGACAGTTAGCCGAATTCAAAAACTTTATTGGTTCCCGAAAATGCGAAAGATTGTTCAAAAATATACTAATACATGTTTGCCATGCTTATATAATAAAAGAGGAACCTATGAAACACATTATGTAATATATTCAATTGACAAAATTCCCATACCATTCTATACCGTTGACCACCTTGGACCGTTTCCAAAAGGGTTGAATGGTAAAAAATTTTTGATATTAAGGCCAGTACGTAATACGACATCAAAAACATGTATCAAAGTTTTATTGGATGTAGCACAGTTTTTCGGCCTGCCAACACAGCTCGTTGATGACCGTGGTACCGCATTCACATCAAAATTGTTTGAAAGTTTTTGTGAGGAAAACGTCATTCGGCATATAATGACAGCTGTGAGGACGCCAAGAGCAAATGGTCAGATTGAGAGATATTTCCGAACAGTTAATACAGCATTAAGCAGTATGACAACGGAGCAAGATGGTTAAGATTGGGTTGAACATGTTTTGCCATTGCATTGGGGTCTTAATACAACAGAACATAAAATAACACGCCAAACTCCACAAAGCTTATTATTATCATTTACTCCAAGAAATTATTTGGGTAACTCTTTAAATATTGCAATGAATAAAGACAGTGATGATGAAGAAGATATTCCATTATCTGAATTAAGACAACGTGTTAAAGAACGTCTGGATCAACAGAGCAAAAAACAAGCAGCTACGTTTAACAGTCGTCACCCGGCTCCAAGAAAATACATGGAAGATGATCTGGTGTTAGTAAAGGCGGAACATTCAGCCACACGGCAATCAAGAAAATTACTTGCTAGGTATAAAGGACCTTATGTTGGAAACGACCGTTATGTTATTGCTGATACGAGTACAACCCAAGTCAGTCAAAGACGGTTTGAGTCAATACAGGCAGCGGATAAATTGAAACCTTGGTGTGACTTGACAGATTTTGAGCACGGTGAAATTGAAGTGAGAGAAGAAGATACTTTATCAGAAGATGATGAGTAAACGATATTAATTTGTAAATTATTTCTTTTTTGCAAAATATGAACTTTGAAATAATTTTATTTTAATAAATGGTAAATTTATTAACTTCTACATGAGAATCTTATATTTTAAAGAAGAATGTTATGCGGATTTCTTCATTTCTGTGTAATATAAAAAAAATTAATGGTATGTTATTTTGTCGAATGAAATGCGAATTTTTATTTTAACCTTGTATCTGAGTAATACCAGATATATAAGGAACAATAAAGATCTGTGTGATAGGAGAGGTTTATGTGACTACAACGATTATTTGTGATCTGAATCAAGGTTATGGACTACAACGAATTTGTGATCTGAATCACAATTTTTGCGGGGGTACCGGGAATGTTTGTAACTTGAAGAATCCTTGTGATCAACAGAAACAGTATCTGTGATAGTATAAGCCTGTGTGACTCGAAAGATCTGTGTGATCAAAATCAAATATATCTGTGTTACCAGTAGTCTGTGTGACCCGAATGGTCTGTGTGATCAATTTACAAAATATCAGCGTGATAATGTCACTGTGACAGTGACTTCGTCGGATGGCCGAGTTGTAAGTTGAATAATGCACTGAGCGATAAAAATCCCATCTCATAGCTTACTAGATTACTTTTAAAAAAAATATCTGCATTCGTAGCTCGTCGGCACGGTTGTTGTCGGAAAGCTAGTTCGATTCGATAGACGACGACAAAGGGCGTGCTGACGAGTTCAAAATTTATAACACTTTATTAAATTTCCCAATTTTTTCTTTCGCTTTTGAATTAGAAGCTTTGCTCTCGCCTAAATCGCTGCAATCTTAAATTTAAATGCTGTAGAATTGTTTGTCATTTTATTAAGTTTAGGAATAATTAAAAAAAAAAAAATCCAAATTGGATCATCTTTATGATTAATTTAATTTTTTTATTAAATTTATTTACTTTGTCTTCTGCTTGTTTACAATGACTTCAAAACATAAATTTGCTTATCGTCAAAGCTTATATCCGTTATTGAATTAAATGCACCTTGCTTTCTGTTGCTACGAAGAATGATCTTCGACTAATAAGGAATATCATTCCTTAACATTCGTCAATTTCTCGTAGGAATAATTTCGTAATTTGTTTCATTACATTAGTAGTATTTATTCAAAAATTCATTCGCAGGTTGCCTATACGCATTATTCGTAAAAGATACGAAGTTTTAGTCCAGTTTAAAAAATTTTCAACTGAAATCGTTTAGACTGGTTTGGCGAACAATTACCGAATATAAGGACATGTGTGATTGCAAGGTGGCCGTAGCCTGTTGAAAAAGTACGTGCCCATACGCTAAAGAACCGCGGTTCAAGCCCTAGCTGAACAGAAGGTTTCTTTTCGTGACTAGGTATTACGATCATTCGTAAATGTAAAGTACAATATAAATTTGTTTTTGTACGAATACGAATAAAATAATTGAAATGTGTACCAAACAACGCCCATTCTACGAATTCTATTCGTGTCGGAAAATTACGAATAAAATTCGTGGAAAAATTGTTTCAATTTAAGAATACGTATTGAAAAGTTTTTGTGAAACAAAGGTAAATGAAATGGTATCGTAACTTATTAGGCCGTTTTTATATTACTCTTTTTTGTCGCGATTGCGACACCGCTCTCAATTTTTTTTTTCGCAAACGCGACTGAAAAATACTGTATATTAAATATATGTATATAAATACCTACAAAATTCAGTAAAAAAAAAACTGAGAGCAATCGCGACTAAAACGCGTACGGCCTTACAGCAACGGGTACAACATACTATTTAAAAATGAATGGTTAAAAGATTTATAAATTAAACTAAAAAAAGGATTTTTGTATTCTTTTCAAAATATATTAAATACATAATGAACATATCGTCATATGAAATCATAAAAGCCATAAGTTACAAAAAATCAAAATCGACTTTTTGATTGATTATGATACACCTTATCAAAATACATGTTTCGCAAAATTTTACACTTCTACAACTAAAACCGACGTTTTTATTAACAAAGTTCTCAAAGCCCTAAGTTTAAGCGCAACTTACAATTTAGAAAGTTTTTTGATTTTCCCTTCAAATTTTTTAATTTAAACTTACGGCCTTTTTGATTTATTATGAAGATAAACAAAAAAATGTTCATTGCCTAGGGGAGCAAATGTACCCTTTGCCCCTGCGGACGCCCATGCGTATGGAATTTGTTTGCACCAATTCAGCTTGTTTATGGACATATCCATAGTAGACTGCATTATTCATCGATCGAAAAGGTTTTAGTTTTTCTTCTTCTTAAATTAAGTAATTATCCAGAAAGGATTAAATTTAAATGCATAGATATCCTTTATATTCCCCTATGGCTAATTAACTAAAATATTTTGTTCCAGAGCACATAAATCATCTTTGATTTTTATAATTCTACATGTCGTGGCCAAGGCGACAATTATTGATCAGTATTTAAAGTAAGCAATTCGTTATCGGTTTTCAGATAAACGGGGCACTTACATATGTATTTATAAGAGAAATAACTAAACATTTGTAGTTGTGCCTTTTCGCACAGAAATTGCACAAGGCACAAAAAACTGATAACAAGTATTTATTTTGATTACATGTCGTCAAGCTAGACAAAACCGGTACCGCAACCCAAGTGAATGCTTAGCAAAAGACGATAACAATTTATTTTTATCATTATCTGATTAATGTTGTCTCATTCAAATTGCAAAGATTTATTGTAATTACACAACAGTAAGGAACAAATCATGACTGTCAGTTAAGTTTTTATATAAACTTAATAATTTAGTTAAGGATAAATTTAAGTTCCAGATTAGTTAAAATTTTAGTTTTAGGACCAGTTTTTCAGTGCAAGTTTAACTCTGTTTTTGGTTAAAACTAAGTTTAAACCAAGGAGGAAGTTTTTCAGTGAATATTGACTAAAGTTTAAACTAAGGTTAAACGTCCAATATTGGTGGGTTAAACTTTGGTTAACTAGCCATATGATCTTGACAGATTAATTGTTTGCTTAAGGGCTGATTATAATTGACGAAACGGAACATTATAGAATGTTGAGATATGTCACTTTACTATCTATTACATGAGTTTCTTATGCGTTCGATTATAATAAGACGGAACGTGACGTTGAGAGCTATAGGTTTTGATTTCTCCGCTGCGCTCCGTAATGTTTTAAGTATAAAATTTATGTTGACATATGCTACTATTAATTTTATACTGCATTTGCTTTCCATATTTTTGATAAGATTGGATTGAATTCATGTTTTAAAATAATAAGAAACAAAGAATTGGTGCAAATTTTTTTGTAATAATATATATTTTAGAAAAAAATTAGCACCTCTTCCGTTGCATTTATAATCGCCACTCCGTTTGAAAACGTTTCGGCCGCATTCAGCGAAGTCAGCAGTTGTGAAGGTAGCGATACCTTAGTGAGCTATGTTTTTCTCTGAATGTGTTATAACTGGGGCCTACAGTTTCGGGTTGTTTTGGCAATACCGGGGTTTTTGGGATTGAAAATTTCAATACCGGGATTGTAACTGTACTAAAAAAAAATTTATAATTTTATAATAGAAATATCTTGTTTTTTATGCAATAAAATACATGTAAAAAATCTGAAATTGATTTTAAACTAAAAGTTATTAAAGCTACCGGAAATACCAGAAAAAAGTTTTTTATATGTTTTAATAGCAATAAAAGGCAATAAAATTTTTATTTTGCATAAAAGGCAATTCAAACACAAAATTTAAAAATAATATAAAAAGGAACCGTGAACGGAATTATGAAAGGAACAGTGGAATCCAAATTGTTAAATGTTTGATTGTTCAATTTTATTTTTGATAAAAATCAACAGATACATCAGTTTTAAATGTAAAATCTAAATTTGTAAGTTTATTTGTTTTATAATTTTGTTCATATAAAAAATCAAAAAATCAATTGTATTTATTTTTTCTATGTTCTTACCACAAGATCACTTTTTGTATTCAATTTAAGATAAATAAAATACTCAGAAAAATAACCTCCAGAAAATTCGGAGGTAAAAAATTAAATAAATTTTTTATTTGCATAAAAGACACAGGCCACTAAGCCTTAGCACTAGTCCAAGACATTATTTAAATTCAAAGAGATGGTCAAATGCACTTGTTCACAAAGGAACAAGTCGAGATCAGGTCTTAAAAATAACACAACATTAAATAGATTGTCTTCTGACAATTTTAAAAATATTTTAAAAATAGCTATAAAAAAGAAACTACTATTTCATTATTTTATTTAAAATAATACGTTACAAAAAACTTTATAAGACGTCTGGTGTGATGGTTAAATAACTTTAAATTAAGCTTTGCGGCTAAACGATCCCACATGTTGTTAAACCTTATTAAACTAAAAAATTTAGCAGCAGTGATGATAATAAATGAATTATTAGAAGATGAAGTGTTATTATAGTTAACTTTAAATATATTTTTAAATATATAAAAATGTATTTTTTAAATATTTTTTTGTATAAATTTTTATTGAAAAATTTTAAATCCCGGGACTGTCGGTATTATATTCGGTATTATATAAACCCCAGGGTCCCGGGATTGCATCCCCCAGTTATAACTCTAAACGTCAGAAAATTTGTATATTATTTAATTTTATTATTATGTAATTATATAAATAATTTAATTGCAAAGGTTTCATCACTCAAATTTTAACACAACAGTTGCCAACTGTTGTCTCTGCTGAATGTGGCAATGGGTTTTTTATTACCAGCTGTTAGAAATTATCAGTAACTTTTTGACGTTTGCAGTTGTTGCCACATTTTTTATCCTTAATCAGCATGTTTTTAAACCAGCGTTAAATTAGTTAAAATACGTTTAACTAATCTCAAGTTAAACAAGGTTTAAATAAGCACAGAAAAACTGGACCTTACCTTACGTTTGAGTTTGAGTTAAGATAAAATTTTAAATTTAAGTTTAAATTTCGGTTTTCGTTTAAGTTTACATTTACTCTTACGATTACACATCCGTTACACATCCAAAAATAAAAGTTAAGTTATAGTTAAAGTTAAAGTAAACATTAAAGTTAAAGTAAAAATTAAAGTTAAAAAAAGTAAAAGTTAAAGTTAAAGTTAAAGTTAAAGTTAAAGTAAAAGTAAAAGTAAAAGTAAAAGTAAAAGTAAAAGTAAAAGTAAAAGTAAAAGTAAAAGTAAAAGTAAAAGTAAAAGTAAAAGTAAAAGTAAAAGTAAAAGTAAAAGTAAAAGTAAAAGTAAAAGTAAAAGTAAAAGTAAAAGTAAAAGTAAAAGTAAAAGTAAAAGTAAAAGTAAAAGTAAAAGTAAAAGTAAAAGTAAAAGTAAAAGTAAAAGTAAAAGTAAAAGTAAAAGTAAAAGTAAAAGTAAAAGTAAAAGTAAAAGTAAAAGTAAAAGTAAAAGTAAAAGTAAAAGTAAAAGTAAAAGTAAAAGTAAAAGTAAAAGTAAAAGTAAAAGTAAAAGTAAAAGTAAAAGTAAAAGTAAAAGTAAAAGTAAAAGTAAAAGTAAAAGTAAAAGTAAAAGTAAAAGTAAAAGTAAAAGTAAAAGTAAAAGTAAAAGTAAAAGTAAAAGTAAAAGTAAAAGTAAAAGTAAAAGTAAAAGTAAAAGTAAAAGTAAAAGTAAAAGTAAAAGTAAAAGTAAAAGTAAAAGTAAAAGTAAAAGTAAAAGTAAAAGTAAAAGTAAAAGTAAAAGTAAAAGTAAAAGTAAAAGTAAAAGTAAAAGTAAAAGTAAAAGTAAAAGTAAAACTAAAGTAAAAGTAAAAGTAAAAGTAAAAGTAAAAGTAAAACTAAAGTAAAAGTAAAAGTAAAAGTAAAAGTAAAAGTAAAAGTAAAAGTAAAAGTAAAAGTAAAAGTAAAAGTAAAAGTAAAAGTAAAAGTAAAAGTAAAAGTAAAAGTAAAAGTAAAAGTAAAAGTAAAAGTAAAAGTAAAAGTAAAAGTAAAAGTAAAAGTAAAAGTAAAAGTAAAAGTAAAAGTAAAAGTAAAAGTAAAAGTAAAAGTAAAAGTAAAAGTAAAAGTAAAAGTAAAAGTAAAAGTAAAAGTAAAAGTAAAAGTAAAAGTAAAAGTAAAAGTAAAAGTAAAAGTAAAAGTAAAAGTAAAAGTAAAAGTAAAAGTAAAAGTAAAAGTAAAAGTAAAAGTAAAAGTAAAAGTAAAAGTAAAAGTAAAAGTAAAAGTAAAAGTAAAAGTAAAAGTAAAAGTAAAAGTAAAAGTAAAAGTAAAAGTAAAAGTAAAAGTAAAAGTAAAAGTAAAAGTAAAAGTAAAAGTAAAAGTAAAAGTAAAAGTAAAAGTAAAAGTAAAAGTAAAAGTAAAAGTAAAAGTAAAAGTAAAAGTAAAAGTAAAAGTAAAAGTAAAAGTAAAAGTAAAAGTAAAAGTAAAAGTAAAAGTAAAAGTAAAAGTAAAAGTAAAAGTAAAAGTAAAAGTAAAAGTAAAAGTAAAAGTAAAAGTAAAAGTAAAAGTAAAAGTAAAAGTAAAAGTAAAAGTAAAAGTAAAAGTAAAAGTAAAAGTAAAAGTAAAAGTAAAAGTAAAAGTAAAAGTAAAAGTAAAAGTAAAAGTAAAAGTAAAAGTAAAAGTAAAAGTAAAAGTAAAAGTAAAAGTAAAAGTAAAAGTAAAAGTAAAAGTAAAAGTAAAAGTAAAAGTAAAAGTAAAAGTAAAAGTAAAAGTAAAAGTAAAAGTAAAAGTAAAAGTAAAAGTAAAAGTAAAAGTAAAAGTAAAAGTAAAAGTAAAAGTAAAAGTAAAAGTAAAAGTAAAAGTAAAAGTAAAAGTAAAAGTAAAAGTAAAAGTAAAAGTAAAAGTAAAAGTAAAAGTAAAAGTAAAAGTAAAAGTAAAAGTAAAAGTAAAAGTAAAAGTAAAAGTAAAAGTAAAAGTAAAAGTAAAAGTAAAAGTAAAAGTAAAAGTAAAAGTAAAAGTAAAAGTAAAAGTAAAAGTAAAAGTAAAAGTAAAAGTAAAAGTAAAAGTAAAAGTAAAAGTAAAAGTAAAAGTAAAAGTAAAAGTAAAAGTAAAAGTAAAAGTAAAAGTAAAAGTAAAAGTAAAAGTTAAAGTTAAAGTTAAAGTTAAAGTTAAAGTTAAAGTTAAAGTTAAAGTTAAAGTTAAAGTTAAAGTTAAAGTTAAAGTTAAAGTTAAAGTTAAAGTTAAAGTTAAAGTTAAAGTTAAAGTTTAAGTTTAAGTAAAATTTAAAGTAAAAGTAAAAGTAAAAGTTTAAGTTTAAGTTTAAGTTTAAGTTTAAGTTAAAGTTTAAGTAAAATTAAAAGTTAAAGTTAAAGTTTAAGTTTAAGTTTAAGCTTAAGTTAAAGTTTAAGTTTAAGTTAAAGTTAAAGTTAAAGTTAAAGTTAAAGTTAAAGTTAAAGTTAAAGTAAAAGTAAAAGTTTAAGTTAAAGTTAAAATTAAAGTCAAATTTAAAGTTAAAGTTTAAGATAAACTTATAGTTAATGTTAAAATTTAAGTTTAAGTTTAAGTTAAAGTAAAAGTAAAAGTAAAAGTAAAAGTAAAAGTAAAAGTAAAAGTAAAAGTAAAAGTAAAAGTAAAAGTAAAAGTAAAAGTAAAAGTAAAAGTAAAAGTAAAAGTAAAAGTAAAAGTAAAAGTAAAAGTAAAAGTAAAAGTAAAAGTAAAAGTAAAAGTAAAAGTAAAAGTAAAAGTAAAAGTAAAAGTAAAAGTAAAAGTAAAAGTAAAAGTAAAAGTAAAAGTAAAAGTAAAAGTAAAAGTAAAAGTAAAAGTAAAAGTAAAAGTAAAAGTAAAAGTAAAAGTAAAAGTAAAAGTAAAAGTAAAAGTAAAAGTAAAAGTAAAAGTAAAAGTAAAAGTAAAAGTAAAAGTAAAAGTGAAAGTAAAAGTAAAAGTAAAAGTAAAAGTAAAAGTAAAAGTAAAAGTAAAAGTAAAAGTAAAAGTAAAAGTAAAAGTAAAAGTAAAAGTAAAAGTAAAAGTAAAAGTAAAAGTAAAAGTAAAAGTAAAAGTAAAAGTAAAAGTAAAAGTAAAAGTAAAAGTAAAAGTAAAAGTAAAAGTAAAAGTGAAAGTAAAAGTAAAAGTAAAAGTAAAAGTAAAAGTAAAAGTAAAAGTAAAAGTAAAAGTAAAAGTAAAAGTAAAAGTAAAAGTAAAAGTAAAAGTAAAAGTAAAAGTAAAAGTAAAAGTAAAAGTAAAAGTAAAAGTAAAAGTAAAAGTAAAAGTAAAAGTAAAAGTAAAAGTAAAAGTAAAAGTAAAAGTAAAAGTAAAAGTAAAAGTAAAAGTAAAAGTAAAAGTAAAAGTAAAAGTAAAAGTAAAAGTAAAAGTAAAAGTAAAAGTAAAAGTAAAAGTAAAAGTAAAAGTAAAAGTAAAAGTAAAAGTAAAAGTAAAAGTAAAAGTAAAAGTAAAAGTAAAAGTAAAAGTAAAAGTAAAAGTAAAAGTAAAAGTAAAAGTAAAAGTAAAAGTAAAAGTAAAAGTAAAAGTTTAAGTTTAAGTTTCAGTTAAAGTTAAAGTTTAAGTTAATTTTAAGTTAAGTTTAAGTTAAGTTTAAGTTTAAGTTTAAGTTTAAGTTTAAGTTTAAGTTTAAGTTTAAGTTTAAGTTAAAGTTAAAGTTTAAGTAAAAGTAAAAGTAAAAGTAAAAGTAAAAGTAAAAGTAAAAGTAAAAGTAAAAGTAAAAGTAAAAGTAAAAGTAAAAGTAAAAGTAAAAGTAAAAGTAAAAGTAAAAGTAAAAGTAAAAGTAAAAGTAAAAGTAAAAGTAAAAGTAAAAGTAAAAGTAAAAGTAAAAGTAAAAGTAAAAGTAAAAGTAAAAGTAAAAGTAAAAGTAAAAGTAAAAGTAAAAGTAAAAGTAAAAGTAAAAGTAAAAGTAAAAGTAAAAGTAAAAGTAAAAGTAAAAGTAAAAGTAAAAGTAAAAGTAAAAGTAAAAGTAAAAGTAAAAGTAAAAGTAAAAGTAAAAGTAAAAGTAAAAGTAAAAGTAAAAGTAAAAGTAAAAGTAAAAGTAAAAGTAAAAGTAAAAGTAAAAGTAAGAGTAAAAGTAAAAGTAAAAGTAAAAGTAAAAGTAAAAGTAAAAGTAAAAGTAAAAGTAAAAGTAAAAGTAAAAGTAAAAGTAAAAGTAAAAGTAAAAGTAAAAGTAAAAGTAAAAGTAAAAGTAAAAGTAAAAGTAAAAGTAAAAGTAAAAGTAAAAGTAAAAGTAAAAGTAAAAGTAAAAGTAAAAGTAAAAGTAAAAGTAAAAGTAAAAGTAAAAGTAAAAGTAAAAGTAAAAGTAAAAGTAAAAGTAAAAGTAAAAGTAAAAGTAAAAGTAAAAGTAAAAGTAAAAGTAAAAGTAAAAGTAAAAGTAAAAGTAAAAGTAAAAGTAAAAGTAAAAGTAAAAGTAAAAGTAAAAGTAAAAGTAAAAGTAAAAGTAAAAGTAAAAGTAAAAGTAAAAGTAAAAGTAAAAGTAAAAGTAAAAGTAAAAGTAAAAGTAAAAGTAAAAGTAAAAGTAAAAGTAAAAGTAAAAGTAAAAGTAAAAGTAAAAGTAAAAGTAAAAGTAAAAGTAAAAGTAAAAGTAAAAGTAAAAGTAAAAGTAAAAGTAAAAGTAAAAGTAAAAGTAAAAGTAAAAGTAAAAGTAAAAGTAAAAGTAAAAGTAAAAGTAAAAGTAAAAGTAAAAGTAAAAGTAAAAGTAAAAGTAAAAGTAAAAGTAAAAGTAAAAGTAAAAGTAAAAGTAAAAGTAAAAGTAAAAGTAAAAGTAAAAGTAAAAGTAAAAGTAAAAGTAAAAGTAAAAGTAAAAGTAAAAGTAAAAGTAAAAGTAAAAGTAAAAGTAAAAGTAAAAGTAAAAGTAAAAGTAAAAGTAAAAGTAAAAGTAAAAGTAAAAGTAAAAGTAAAAGTAAAAGTAAAAGTAAAAGTAAAAGTAAAAGTAAAAGTAAAAGTAAAAGTAAAAGTAAAAGTAAAAGTAAAAGTAAAAGTAAAAGTAAAAGTAAAAGTAAAAGTAAAAGTAAAAGTAAAAGTAAAAGTAAAAGTAAAAGTAAAAGTAAAAGTAAAAGTAAAAGTAAAAGTAAAAGTAAAAGTAAAAGTAAAAGTAAAAGTAAAAGTAAAAGTAAAAGTAAAAGTAAAAGTAAAAGTAAAAGTAAAAGTAAAAGTAAAAGTAAAAGTAAAAGTAAAAGTAAAAGTAAAAGTAAAAGTAAAAGTAAAAGTAAAAGTAAAAGTAAAAGTAAAAGTAAAAGTAAAAGTAAAAGTAAAAGTAAAAGTAAAAGTAAAAGTAAAAGTAAAAGTAAAAGTAAAAGTAAAAGTAAAAGTAAAAGTAAAAGTAAAAGTAAAAGTAAAAGTAAAAGTAAAAGTAAAAGTAAAAGTAAAAGTAAAAGTAAAAGTAAAAGTAAAAGTAAAAGTAAAAGTAAAAGTAAAAGTAAAAGTAAAAGTAAAAGTAAAAGTAAAAGTAAAAGTAAAAGTAAAAGTAAAAGTAAAAGTAAAAGTAAAAGTAAAAGTAAAAGTAAAAGTAAAAGTAAAAGTAAAAGTAAAAGTAAAAGTAAAAGTAAAAGTAAAAGTAAAAGTAAAAGTAAAAGTAAAAGTAAAAGTAAAAGTAAAAGTAAAAGTAAAAGTAAAAGTAAAAGTAAAAGTAAAAGTAAAAGTAAAAGTAAAAGTAAAAGTAAAAGTAAAAGTAAAAGTAAAAGTAAAAGTAAAAGTAAAAGTAAAAGTAAAAGTAAAAGTAAAAGTAAAAGTAAAAGTAAAAGTAAAAGTAAAAGTAAAAGTAAAAGTAAAAGTAAAAGTAAAAGTAAAAGTAAAAGTAAAAGTAAAAGTAAAAGTAAAAGTAAAAGTAAAAGTAAAAGTAAAAGTAAAAGTAAAAGTAAAAGTAAAAGTAAAAGTAAAAGTAAAAGTAAAAGTAAAAGTAAAAGTAAAAGTAAAAGTAAAAGTAAAAGTAAAAGTAAAAGTAAAAGTAAAAGTAAAAGTAAAAGTAAAAGTAAAAGTAAAAGTTTAAGTTTAAGTTTAAGTTTAAGTTTAAGTTTAAGTTTAAGTTTAAGTTTAAGTTTAAGTTTAAGTTTAAGTTTAAGTTTAAGTTTAAGTTTAAGTTTAAGTTTAAGTTTAAGTTTAAGTTAAAGTTAAAGTTAAAGTTAAAGTTAAAGTTAAAGTTTTTGTTTTAGTTTAAGTTTAAGTTTAAGTTTAAGTTTAAGTTTAAGTTAAAGTTAAAATTTATGTTTAAGTTTAAGTTAAAGTAAAAGTAAAATTAAAATTAAAAGTTAAAGTTAAAGTTAAAGTTAAAGTTAAAGTTAAAGTTTCAGTTTAAGTTTAAGTTTAAGTTAAAGTTAAAGTTAAAATTAAAGTCAAATTTAAAGTTAAAGTTTAAGATAAACTTATAGTTAATGTTAAAATTTAAGTTAAAGTTCAAGTTAAATTTTAAGTTAAATGTAAAGTTATAGTTATAGTCATAGTTAGACTGCGGATTTTTATGCAGAAATTGTTTTTTCTCAAAATAAGTTTTTAATGGTTCTTGCCTATACATTCATATATGGTATAGAGTTTACTAAATTTATTTTTTATATGCAAATTAAATGCAAGTTAAAGGCAAGTTATATGCAAGTAATATGCAAAAAACTTTCAACTTGAAAAAGATTTAAATTTCTGTTTTTATTGTAATCTAAACAATTTTAAGTTGTTTTTTTTTAAATATCTAACAACAGTTGCTTTATTTTTTTCCTTTATTCGTGTGTTTTTTAGAGTGTGTGTGTAATAATTTCAATTAATTTTTTTAGAAATATAGACTGAACCAAGTCACAGATAAACAACAAGAAAGTGAATGTTTTTAAACAGTTATACACATTAACAAATGAGAGCAAAAACAATAACAAATATTATTTAAAAAAGTATTTTTTTAAATTGTGATATTAATCTTTCGGTGACAAAATTAAAAAGTTATGTTGTATAGATATTTATCAAATATTTTTATATTTTAATCCATTTTTTTCATATAATATTTCCATTTTTTGTAATTTTAATTGTGAAGAAAATATATTACAAAATAGAATTACAACATTTTTACAAAACAAAATAATCAAATACTACTTAAAAAATCTTAATTTGCAAGCAATTAAAAATGTCATCATTGTGAACGAGTACATAAAGTATAGCAAAAGTTATATGCAATATATTTGTGCCGATAAGCACTAACATCTTAACCCTTTAAATACTGACGGGACACGTGTGTTCCATTGACTGTTCTTATTTAACTATATTATATTATTCACTTCAGTGCTGAAATTTCCGAAATGCTAAAATTTACTAAAACTTCAATGCAATTGTTGTTGTTTTGGTTTTTCAAAACTTGCTTAAATATAATCACCTACTGAGTTGATGAAGATAAAGAAAAGATTTGTTAAGTAATCATAAGCAAATCTATTTAATGAGTGCGAGTCGTTGTGAATATGATAATTTCGATAAGAAGAAAAGCATTCTGTCGAAAATCTCAAAAAAGCTGTTGCAATGTATGCGAGCAAGAACAAAATTATCATTAATTCTATTGTAGCCGATCATATAATTTAGTTTTGCAGAAAGCACAAGTTTTTTAACATAATTATTTGCTTGACATAAGCTTGACAGATGCATGTAAAAAAACAAAACATTACAAACGGTCGCTCACTTCAACACGTCGGAAATTTCCGATTTCTGAAATTTGTTATATACCCCTATTGTTATATATTTTCATTCCAATACTTTTTGCATGCCATGCTATTATTTATGCATAATTTTATTCCGTTATTCGTAGTTGGTACAAAAAAGAAGACGTTATTGCAATTTCATGCCCTAAAGCCATTGGCGGAGCTTGTATCTTTGAAAAAAAAGTTGAGAAATCTTGCTTTAAAGTTTTCAATCACCATATAAGTTACATGAAAAGGTCTTTAGTTTTCGTGTCATAGTTTTAGCTTAGGTAACTCAAGAAGCTCCAGATTTTATGTGTTCATAGTGATATACACGACTTAAGCGATTATTGCTTATCGACACGATATAGCAGCATATGCAAGTTGTATGCAAATTGTATGCAAATTGTATGCAGCGTATGCAAGTTGTATGCAACGTATGCAAGTTGTATGCAACGTGTGCAAGATATATGCACATTGGCGTCGGAAGCGGGGGGGCAAGGGGGGCAGTTGCCCCGCACTTTTTTAGCTAGATAAACAATTTAAAAGGAAAAGTTATTCAAAAAATCAGTTTTTTTACAACGATAATATTTTTGTATTATATATTTTCCTCTTCTTTATCTCTTCTTCATGTTTCATGTGAAGAAATTTTGGTGAACTTTTTTTGCACCACCATTTGTACTGCCCCCCCATTTGTACTGCCCCCCCAGATGAAATTCGCTTGCGACGCGCTTGTATATGCAGCATATGCAAGATATACGTATGCATGCAGCGTATTCAAGATATATACCATATGGGCATTTCCGCCAAAAGGTCTACCGTGACTGAAAAATTAAATGCTAATTAAAATTCTTTTAAGCCTCTATAACAGAGAAAAAATGTTTACATTTATAATGTGAGAGTAATGAAATCTTATTTCAATTTTAATTTAAAAAAATGGCAGCAACCATAATGAATGGCAACATAAGTTGAAAAATGGTGACAAAAGATGAAAAATTTTAACGAAAGTTGGAATTTTATAAGTATAATAAATACTCGTATAATACAAAATTTAATTTTTCAGTTTTGTATTGTTACGGTCCTGAACAATAGTTAAATTTCTAGTTCAATTAAATAAATAAAACTGTAAAATATTTTTACTTTTTTAAAGGGAAAAATCTGTAACGTAACGTATAGCAGGTAACGTATCATATTATGGTTTGCATAAAAATAATTAAAAAAGATTTTTCAACGAAGCATCTATGAATATATAGCAACATTATTCTAGATTATATGAAAAAACTTTCATAAAAATACTCGTGCATACTTCGCATATTTTTTCGTTTATATTGATGCAGAAAAAAACCACTTCTATTTTTTGTCACGTAACGTATCATCTTCGGTTGCTTCTATCTAAGAGTTGAACTTTTGACAAATCTTAGTTTTTACACCTTGTACAGCGACTTTAATAAACTATTGAACAATCAAAATAAGAAACATGAGTTAAATTTTTAATTTTTCTTTGTTTTTGCACTTATTTAGATTGTACGACTGTCACGAGCGTAGCCACGGAAATGCCCATTTGCAGAATGTAAGCAATATGCAGAATATGCAACATATATGCAATTGCATAAAAATCCGCAGTCTAGTCATAGTTATAGTTTCAGTAATAGTAATAGTGATAGTTATACATAGTTATAGAAACAGTTATAGTTATAGTTATAGTTATATGTAGTTATAGTTAGTATAGTTATAGTTATAGTTATAGTTATAGTTATAGTTATAGTTATAGTTATAGTTATAGTTATAGTTATAGTTATAGTTATAGTTATAGTTATAGTTATAGTTATAATTATAATTACACTTATAGTTATAGTTATAGTTATAATTAAAGTTCAAGTTATAGTTAAATTTACAGTTAAAGTTAAAGTTATAACATATAAACCTTATAGTATAGTTGACAGAATCGTATTAAAAGTAATATATATAAATATTCTAATACAGTTTGTGTATGTAGTTATAATTGTTGTAGTAGATAATAATTATAATAGATAGTATAGTTGTGAGAATCATATTAAAAGTAATATTTAATAAATGCATATATATGTAAATATTTTAATATAGTTTATGTAAGTAATTATTATATTTGTAATGATACAGTGGTGGTAATATACCAATAAGTTGCGATACCATTTCATTTACCCTTGTTTCACAGGCACTTTTCAATACGCATTCTTACACTCAAAAAATTTTGTGTGTGTATATTACTAATAACTGCGTCCATTCCACGACTTTTCTTCGTATTATCAGTCACGAATAGGATTCGTTGATTGGACATATTACAAATATTTTATTCGTATTCATACAAAAACAAATGTATATTGTACGAATACGTTTGTTATATTCACTAGTAACGAAAAAAAATCATTCTATCTGAGCTGGGTTTTGAACCACGGTTTTTTAGCTTACGGGCCACGTTCTCTTTCAGTAGACTGCCACATTGAAATCATACATTTTCTTATATTGTATTTGGTAATTGTTACAACAAACCAGGCTGAAAGATTTCGGTTGTACATTTTTTAAAATCAACTGATACCAAAAAGTACGAAGCCATTAGTAAATACTACAATGTAATGGAAGAAATTACGAAGTTATTCGTTGGAGAAATTTAGAAATGATAAGGAATGATATCCCTATTAGTCGAAAATAATTCCTCGGAGCAACAGATGATAAGAGGCATTTAAGCCAATATCGCATATGAACTTGGACGCTAAGCAAATTTATGTTTTAAAGTAATTAAACACAAGAAGAAAACAAAGTAAAAGAAATTTAAAAAACTAAATGTTTTCCCAAAAGTCGGCTTAAAAAATCGTTTTTCTATTATAAAGGCGATCCAATTTGGATATTTTTTTAATTTTTTGTAAACTTAATAAAATTGCTAACAATCTTGCAGCATTTAAATTTGAGAAAATTGCAATGATCTAGGCAAGGGCAAAGCTTCTAATTCAAAAGTGAAAAAAAAATTAGGAAATTCTGAATAAAGTAGACTAATTTTAGATCAAGCACTAATTTTTAAAAAAATCTGATGACAAATTCTTGTTAAGAAAAAGCTTTTACATTTTTATGGTCAAAAGTTTTTTTATGACTAAAATTTAAATAGGAAACTCGATTTGAAACTTTTATTCTATACCTCTTGAAATTCACGTTTTTTAACAAGCATCCACCCATTTTGATAATTTTCTGGTTTTTTCGCGTCACGTGCTTATATTACATCCAGGATTCAGAAGCAAGCCTTGCAGGGAGGTTCTGGAATATGTTTAGAAAATGAATGGAGCCCAAAACCCATCTTTACATGTATCTCTTTATATATTTATTCATACGTTTTGAATTATTTATTTATTTATTTATTTATTTATTTATTTATTTATTTATTTTATTCATCAACGGAATATAAACTTCCTTACTGACTACTTGATTAAAATAATACATTTCTGAATTTTAAATTTATGGATTAACGTATGAATACTTAGGTGCTAGAAGTATTACTTATACTATGAAAATAGGAAATCAAGCAATTTTTAAATGCATTTCTGCTTAAGCCTGAATTAAAATCAACATTCATGCAGACTGTATTAGCCAGTTTTAAACAACGCGTTATCGGTTCATTGCAAGTATAATTTACTCTACAATATGGCACATGAAACAAATTCTGAGATCTGAGGTCCCGCGAAGGTACATGAAAGCCTATCTTAAGTAACAAATCAGGACAGTTAATGTTACAATATATAATGTCTCTGATGAACATGACAGCAAAATATTTACGACGCATTTTCAAAGTGAGGATGCCAAGGAGTAGACACCTAACGTTATATGCCGGCATTTCAATATTCCAATTTAGGCGCCCAATTGCTATTCTAGTGAAGCGTCTTTGAACTCGTTCAATTCGGTCAGATGACACTGAGTAAAAAGGATTCCATATAATACAACAATATTCTAATATTGATTTAACAAAAGCATTATATAGCGAAATGAGAGAAAACGGATCATTAAATTCTTTAGAGTTTCTAGTAATGAAACCTAGCATGGAGTTGGCTTTAGAGATCATATAATCAATATGTTTAGAGAAACTAAGCTTATGATCAAGAAAAACACCTAAGTCTTTCATCTCAGTTACTCTTGATAATGTTACTTCGCCGAGCTTATAGGGGTACAGTAATGGATTTAAATTTTTATGAAAAGTTAAACATTGACATTTTGCAATATTAAGTGGCAATAAATTATTACGACACCAAGTAGATAGTCTTTTTAAATCCAACTCAAGTTCTGAGCATTCGGAAGTTGATTTTAGACGAGAAAAAATTTTTATGTCATCAGCATACATTAAACACTGTGAAAACTTTAGAATTTTAGGTATTTCATTAACAAATAATAAGAACAGTAGAGGTCCTAAATGACTTCCTTGAGGGACGCCAGAAGTAACATAGATAACATCTGAAAGCTCATTGTTAATACGGACATATTGCGCCCGGCCGGTGAGATATGACTTGAGCCATCTCAAAATAATTGAATG
The DNA here is from genome assembly GCA_963920525.1 of Dichetophora obliterata. Lineage (NCBI taxonomy): Eukaryota > Metazoa > Arthropoda > Insecta > Diptera > Sciomyzidae > Dichetophora > Dichetophora obliterata. The sequence goes on along the minus strand of OY986439.1, from coordinate 112,545,481 downwards.
AAAACCGATTCTTTCAAGTTTGTTTATTAATAAATTATGTTGAACTCTATCAAACGCTTTGGAAAAGTCAGTAAAAATTACATCACACTGATATCCTTTTTCAAAGTTATTTAAAATATAGTTACTAAAAATCGTCAGATTAGTAACGGTTGACCTACCAGTCACGAAACCATGTTGAAAAGGTGATATAGTCTCTTTTACAAGAAAAGTAAACCTGTTGTACACCAATTTTTCAAACAGCTTAGGAATTGCTGAAATTTTACAAATTGGTCTATAGTTGGAAACGTCGTTCTTGGAGCCAGATTTATGAATAGGAGTTATAAAAGATTTTTTCCATTCAGGAAGAAATTCACCACTATTAAGTGATTGATTAAAAATGGTGACAAGAGGAAGAGCTAGCGCATTAGCGCAATTTTTTAGGAGAATAGGTGGAAAACCATCAATTCCGGGCTGTTTATCTGCGTTTAATTGACTCAAACCTTCCACGACTTCGAGCACACTAAGTTGTAAATAACCTATGTTAATGGAATTATCAATTAATTCTAAGTTCAATTCAGGTGGATTAGAATCCGGACATGCATATACTGATTTAAAAAATTTAGCAAAAAGATTGCAGATCATGGGAAGATCTGATGTAGCAGTATCAAGGTATCGAATTGTATTTGGAATCCCAGCAGATTTTTTTTTACTATTTATGTAGTGCCAAAAGCTTTTACTATTATTTGTTTTTAATTTAGATTCTTCCTGAAATATATAATTTTTGTATAGAAATTTATTCAAATGTTCGAAACTTTTTTGAAGATAACGATATTTATCATAAAACTCCACATTGTGTGGGTCTTTTTTAAAAAGTTTATAAGCTTTATTTTTCTTATTATTTAAATTTATAAGTTCACTATTGAACCACTTGGGCTTTGATGACGTTTTTAAGTATATTTTTGGAATGAATAAATTCATCGCTTCATTAAGCTTACTACAAAAAAATTTAAAATTCGTTGACAAATTAGCGTTGTCCAAAACTGACATCCAATCAATATTGTATAAATATTGAGACATACTAATAAAATCGCATTTAGGAAAATCGAAACTTAAACTATTATTTTGATTAGGTTTTAAATAGCTATAGAATTTAAAACTAAGGCTCAGTACTTTATGATGGTTCGTATGAAGTAATGATGATGAATTAAAGCAATCGACGATAGCATTTATTTCGCTATCAACGAAAATCAAATCTCAATCAACGAATTAAAAAAAAAATAAAATTTTTTCCTAGTTCATATAACACAGTACGACAGTGGTTGGTACACGTGAGAAATTTTAACAGAATATGAAAAAAAGGCTTAAAATAAAGAAATACGTGTCTCGGCGTTTTGCTGTAGCACGTCAGAATTTTGAGAAAATCAATTTTTAAGCTTCGAAGGACCGTGGAGGTTCACTTGTAATGTAATACTATTATAAAAAGTTCTATAAAAACAGAATGGGTGAACCGATTTTAATGCTTGAGCCAGTTTTGAAAAGGGAATTAAATTTGAATTTTTATAATTAAAAAAACAATTTTTTTTCTTCACTAGATGGCGCTATAATTTTCATGTAAAGTTAAAAAATAACCAAAAATGTACGAAATTCATTAAAAATTATGTCTTATAAGAAAACCAAAATTGTCGTTCCTATAACTAATTAAGAATGGCAGTGTGATTTACAAGCAAGTTTAGATTGTAAAAACTCAGTGAATTTTCCCGTATAATTTGTTTTTGTTTTTAATTTTTAAATAATGGGAAAACAGTAAATTTTCATAATAAGCCCACTTTACCTATTAAGTTTGCTTATTTAAAAATATATTGAGTTTTAAAAAATATTTGCCGTAACTCAAGCGACATAACCCACGCGACAAAATTTCCTTAAATTTAAATTGGGTAATTAAGTTATTAGGTAGTAAAGTAATAATGTAATTTAGTTATTAGCAAACCAAATTTAATATATTTTCCTTTTCTTGCCTCAACCATTTTTCTATTATCTTTAGATAATGACTTCCATTTTTACTAAAACAAAAAAGCTTACGAAACATTTACTAAGCATTTACGAAAAAGGAAACTACATTTGTGAAACAGTGCAAGCGATTTGATCATGGTTAATGAATTTATATAGAAATTTCTTAAATTAATAAAATTAAAATGTTTCTCTTAGATAATATCATAAAATAAAAAGTTTTAGATAAGTTTTAATTTTTTGGTCACGGTTGACTTATCTATGGAAATGCCCACATATAATTTTCTTATGTGTACAAGCGTGTGTCAACCGGTGTATCATGATAACAAAATTAATACCAAAAATCTCCGAAAATAGAATTAAATAGGTTACATTTTCTTTATGTGCATTCTAGACTCCTTTATGCCTTTTCCCCCCTTCCCCGAGATCAAATCCTGCGGACGCCCTTGATAAAGGCTCAAACATAATAGGCTCGAGCTGGCTTCAGCTAATGCCAAAAACAACGAAAAGCTGGCTTGAGCAATTATGGGTTGTACGCATCATTTCTATGTATTCGTATGAAATTTGACATTAGCTGCAGCCAGCTCGAGCCTATTATGTTTGGGCCTTTAATTTTAAAAAAAAAATATGAAAACTTCCCACTGAACCATAAGCGAAGGTTTTGCTTAAGGTGAGAATTTTGCGAACGTTTTTGGATAAAATTTTTTTTTATTTTTTATTTTTATTTTGTCGCTTAAAAGTGCTTGCTATAGAAGATTAAATTCGTGAAAACTTTTCCCATACTTAAAAACTGTACTTCTTTTGCAAAATTCATAAAAAACTTATTTTAAGTCGAAAAAGAATCATTTTAGAAGCTAAAAATTTCTCGTAAATGAACCAGTTTTGTTCATTTCTATGAATTTCTATGGTTAATTTTTAACTCATTTCCAAACAAAAAAGGTTCGTTTCTGAGAAGCATTTTCAAACGGCGATTGATTCAGAAAGGGTTCATTTCCGAGTGCCGAAAAAGAATTTTTCTATGGTTCATTTTTTAACTCATTTCCGAAGAAAATAAGGTTCGTTGCTGAGAGGCATTTTCGTCCGACGATAGAATCTAAAAGGGTTCATTTCAGAGTGCCGAAAAATAACTTTTCTATGGTTCTTTTTTTCACTCATTTCTGAACAAAAAAAGCACAATTTATGATTCTTTTTTAACTTATTTTCGAACAAAATAAGTTTAATTTTTGAGAGGCATTTTAGTTCGACGAAAGATACAAAAACGTTTTTACCAGAAAAGGTTCATAAATTAATTCGAAAACGATAGTTTTGGTTCACTAGGTTGTGAGTTGTGATTTGCATTTTCCGATCATGCTTTGAAAGAACATGTAATTCTGACATAAAGTAATCTTACTCTAAGCACTATTATAAAAATCTTGTAATCTTGTAACTTTTTTAAGTGGACAGGTGTTTTCTAAGCATGTTTGGGAAAATGATTGAATTCTTCTTTTGTAGGTAAGCCTACTACAAAAACTATTGCTCAATGGCTAATTGGGCTTTTTCTTGTTTTAGGAAAAAAATAAATTTGGATAAAAATTTAGTTCAAATAGTTGGCAGCTGTTATATGAAAAATCCAAAAATTTTATATTTTTCAAAAATTTAACCACTTTTATAGCCTCTCTAACGGAACCTAATTTTATAAAATCAAATAATAGATGACGGAGATAAGATTAATTAAAAAATATTGAAAAAAAAACAATAAAAAATAATTACTCAGCGAAAAATGGCGATTAAAAAAATATCAAACTTATATTCCTATTCTTTGACTAATTTTAACATTTAAGAAAATCAAGAGACATGAGGTCAACCTCAAAATCCTTATGAGGTTAGCACAAAAGTGAAAAAAAAACCTAAATTAAAATTAATAATAAAAACTTGAGCGCAACCTTCACAGTTCAAAATTCAGTCATTTTATTAAATCATCTTAAAAATGGCCTAGTTTTGTTTCTCGCGATTGGCTCCAAACACAGCTTCTTACTCTTGGCTCACAAGCGGGAGTTGCAAAGACGGCTCAGGCGGAGCTGCTGAAATTAAAAAAGTGACTCGGTATCACAAGCCTTGCTTCAGAAATATAAAGATTCTGATCTCAGGCCCACAAGCGAGAGCTGCAGAGTTAAAAAAGCCAGGAGTCGTGTTGAGAGCTTTTTCCGCTTTTGAGTAAATTTTTTCAATTTCTCGTTTTGAAAAAGTCAACCTTTTAACCTGTTTAGTAAAATTTTTTACCCGTTTTGGTTGAAAAAATCTACCTAGTTATAAAATTTTCTTTACGCAGAGTTTTTCAAATTTCCAAAATTTTTAATTATCAAATTTTAACATTTTTTTAATTTTTTCTAATTTTTCATAATTTTAATTTATATACTTGTTTTTCTTTAACCAAAATTTTTTTAAAAATTGGTAAACATTTAAATTCCAACTAAAAAAAAATGAAAAGTTATTCTTAATTTTGAACCATGTACTTTTGTCGTTGATATTTTGTCTAAAATCAAATTAAATTGAAGCACTGTCCTCACACTTTGTCCAGGCTTGGAACTGGCACTGAAAACCTCATCAGTGGCGGTTTACAGGCTTTCGCCCTTTATATTTATTAAAAAGCATTAAAGAAATAATTTAGTTTTTTATAAATTCTTTATTTACATTGTTTTTTAATTTTTTTACGGTGGTTTATATTATTTATATTTTGATATTTAACAATAGTTTTGTTAAGTTTTTCATTATATGTATATTATTTATATATTAATTTTTTTTATTTAGTTTTTACATAATGTTTTCTTTTCTGTTGTAATGGATAAAATAAGTTATGTATATTAACATTAACATGTGCATTGTACATATTTCTTTGATATATGTATGTTATAATGTATGATATCTATATTTTTCAAAATATTTCAGAATGTATATTTTTTTTCTCTTATACTAGAAATAACATCGGTAAAGCTTTTGCAAAAGTTTATTACAAGTTCTTTTGCGTAGTTTTAGCGTCTGGGCCAGCTGTGTGACCTTGGGGCAAAAGGCTCGATTTCATAGAACTGTGTCATCCAAGGACAGCAATTTGAATGATGACCATATTTAGAGCGAGAGCCAGATCGAGAACCAAGACGAGATCCAGTGCGAGAGCGGGAACGCGATTCGCCACGATGCTTTTTACGTCCACGCACCTGCTGAAGCCAAAGGCCTCTTAACATATCGCCATATATTCTTTTATGGTGCTTAAGATGCGCTCGCGAATGTGAACGACTTCTTTGTCCAGCACCATGATCATTGTTTCGATAGTAACCATTCATCATAAATGGAATTTGGGCAGCTGCATCTGATCGGGAATGTCTTCGATGTCCACCATGTTTACCATGATGATGAGTACGAGAATGACTGCGAGAACGAGAGCGGCTAGAATGACGACGTCGATGTCCGTGTGCGTGCTTTTTATCTTCCCGGTGTTTTTTACAAGACTGCCTTTGATCTCCGGAATGGGAATTTGATCGAGAGTGTGAGCGGGAGTTTGATCGAGAGTTTGATCGCGAGTGTGAACGCGAGTGACTGCGAGTTCGTGGGTGCGATCGCATGCGGGATCTGTGGTCACCTGGAAATGTCATTGCCCGATGTCCCCGCTGTTGCATAAAAGGACAACAATAGGCATTATCACGTGACGTTGAACGCGATCTGGAACGACTTGCAATGCGACGGTGTTTATGTTCATGTTGCTTGGCTACGTTCCGGTGAGCTTTACACTTGCCAGATCGTGAATGAGATCTTGATCTTGAGCGACTGCCTCGGCGTACTCCTTGATGCCTCTTGTGCAGGCAGGTGTGTGGACGTTCCCCTCTAGAGTGTGATCGCGAGTGGTGTCGATTGGTTGCGTGTTTGCGATGGCGCCCATGAAAAAACTGAGCGTACTCACACGCACGATCGGCACCTCTCAGCATACGACGATGATTATGATGATGATGATGCTTTCCATTACCATGATGGTGATGGCGCGAGTTACCTCTTGAGTTTCCGCGTGAATGTCCCCGTGAATGTCCTCTGGAATGGCCCCTTGAGTGACCGCGTGATCGTGAACGATCGCGTAAACGATCGTGTGAGCGATCGCGTGATCTTGAGCGATCCATATGATGACGACGATGTCCTTTTTTATGGTGCTTGTATTCTTCAACAATGCACACTGAGGGTGCGCGACTGCTAGCACTACTTGAGTCACTGGAGCTCGAACTGCTGCTGGTATCTTCACTAGTGCCATTACTAGTGCCCAAGCTTGTATCGCGTTCGCGCTTACCACGTGAGCCTGAACGAGACCGTGAACGATCCTTACGTCCTCTGCCACCACGCTTGACATGCTTATTCTTGCGTCTCTTATCCTTGTTGCCATCTTCTTGCAATTGCATTGCCAACAGCTCCATGGCTGACTCGAGCATGCGTTGCGCCTTGTGCGCCTGCTTCATGGCCTTATGCACCTGCTTCATGCTCTTCTTATTTCCCGCTTTATTGTCCTTTTTCGTAGAAGTATGCGGCTGCTGTTCGTCACAGCAGGCATCGCATTCGATTATTTCAGGTTCGTCCTGGTCTTTCACCGCTCCTGGTCTCGTCTCACTTTCAGACATATTCAGGTTTTCCAACTTTTTTGTCCAACACTTATTTATTTTTCACTTGCTGCACTTTATGATGAAATTCAGCTTCACTTTTTTTTTGCAATTTTTCACTCGCAATCAGCACTTTGTTTATGTATACGTTTCGTATTTTTTTTTTTTAATTTGCTCCAATATCTGTTGTATTCCAACAACGCCTCCAGCGAACTAATGGCGATAACTGCTTGCCGGTTGTTGCTTTTATAGTCGCCGGTTCTGTTATCTATTTATTGCAATGAATGCTTGCCGTACGTTTTGTGCAAACGTTTTCCAACGTTTGCGCTGAGAAAACGTTTAAAAACGTTTCGGCACGAGTTGTGTTGTTCGTGTGAGTCACTCAACCATGTCAACAAAGTGATTATTTTATGTAGTTGATTGTGCTTCTGCTGACGCCAAACTAAACCTCTGGTAAATATTTTGATCCAACAGTCTGGAAGAACATTCAACATATCGCTTTTATAAAGTTAAAATGACCGAGTGACATATGAAGGTTATTGCAACAAGTGGTGCAATTTGGATGTGTTGAAAGAAACTTCTTGGTTAGGACATATTATTTTTAAGAGACAGCTATTATTATTCTATTTTGTGATTATTTAGTGCATCATCAATATTAAGTTTTACACAATTTTAAAGTAGTTCCATTCGTGCTCTGAATTTTATGTTAATTTTTTAAGAAATCATGAATTCAAGTTTAAAAACGGGAAGAAAAGTAAAAAAATCAATGTTAAAATAAAAAACTGTTAGCAAAATAATAAACCATAATAAATACGGCTTATGAAACGAATGACTAAAAAACGCTATCAGTGAAAGTAAATATAGAAATAAAAAAAAAAATACGTTATTACAAAATTTTAATATTGTTTTTTACGTAGAGTTACGACTTACAGTGCGGTAGAGCTGTAAAAGATTTCAATCGTTTTTGTTTTTATCAGAGTGATTTATTTACTTTTTTATTGCAATCATTTAAGCCTTATGAGGTGCAAAATGGTGTAGTATCGCAGATAGATTTTGGATTTCTCTCTCTGACAGAAGAGTATATTGCTGATGGTATTATAAGGCTTAAATCGTCACAAAAATTAGATTTCGATGGTCTTTGTTCTTTCCTTCTAAAAAAATGTATGTATTCTGTGGCCTATGCCTTAATGATAATATTTAATAAGTCGTTTAGCTCGGGCGTTTTTATAGACGGCTGGAAAGTTGCTTATGTAACACCTATACATAAATCGGATTCGAAAAATAATGTCAAAAATTATAGACCAATTTCAAAGACTATTTCGACATTGCTTGAATCGGTTGTTAAGATTAAATTGTTTTTCGCTGTAAAGAATATTATTTCTCCTTATCAGCATGGTTTTATTCCTGGTCGGTCAACTGTTTCTAATTTGGTAACTTTCTCTGAATATTGCTTATCTTCGTTTCAGGAGGCCTATCAAGTTGCTGTGGTCTAAACTGATTTTGCGAAAACCTTTTATAAGGTCTCCCATCTTCTCTTGGTTAAAAAATTGCAGAGAATGGGTTTTTACACAAGTTTCTTAAGCTGGCTAAGTTCCTACTTTTCCAATAGGCAGTGCATTGTTGCTTTTGATAATATGAAATCCTTCGCATATGTTGCTACGTCTGGCGTTCCGCAAGGTAACATTTTGGGACCTCTTCTCTTTATTCTTTTCATTAATGATATAACATATCTTTTTCCTCACAGTAATTGGAATGGGCAAGTGTAAAGGTAGGAAAATTGATGATATTGATGTAGACGATTTAAGTATAAAGCTTCTAGATCTTCCAATACCAGCAATCTCTCATGAATCTTTCGCTAACCTTAACAGCGTGCGAAGTAACAACGATTTTAGTTTTGAATGCGTTGAGCAAACGGAGGTTCTCGAGTGTTTTTTAGCTATAGTCAAATGCTGTTGGTTTTAGCAATATTCATCCTGTATTTCTCAAGGTCTTATTCCCTAAATTACTACCTTTTGTAATATACATCTATAATTTTATTCTCAATGCTTCTATATATCCTTCCACTTGGAAACAGGCCAAAACAATACCGATTCCAAAAATGTGCAATGAATACCGTCCTAATGCCATTTTGTCGAATGTATCAAAAGTTCTAGAGCTAATAATTCATAGACAAATTTGTAAGTTCATTTAAAGGAATCATTTCAAAAACGGTTTGGATTCCGAGCTAAGCGAAGCTGTGTAACAGCACTAGTTGATGTTGTTGAAGACCTTAGAGTAGGTATTGATGAGAACAAAATTAACTTTCTAGTGCTTTTAGACCACTCAAAAGCCTTTGATACGGTGGATCGTTCTGTGTTGTGTAATAAGCTTGTGAATCTGTTTCATTTTTCCCCGACTGCTGCTAATTTGATATTATCCTATCTATCCAACAGAACACAAGCAGTTTGTTCAAATGGCATTGTATCAAAATTCCTACTAAATGACAGAGGTGTTCCTCAGAGCATTGTGTTAGGTCCTATTCTCTTCTCTTCTCTTCTCTTCTCTTCTCTTCTCTTCTCTTCTCTTCTCTTCTCTTCTCTTCTCTTCTCTTCTCTTCTTCGCTTCTCTTCTCTTCTCTTCTCTTCTCTTCTCTTCTCTTCTCTTCTCTTCTCTTCTCTTCTCTTCTCTTCTCTTCTCTTCTCTTCTCTTCTCTTCTCTTCTCTTCTCTTCTCTTCTCTTCTCTTCTCTTCTCTTCTCTTCTCTTCTCTTCTCTCTCTTCTCTTCTCTTCTCTTCTCTTCTCTTCTCTTCTCTTCTCTTCTCTTCTCTTCTCTTCTCTTCTCTTCTCTTCTCTTCTCTTCTCTTCTCTTCTCTTCTCTTCTCTTCTCTTCTCTGTATACATAAATTACCTACCAAAAGTGTGGAAAACTTTAATATTCATATGTATGCCGATGATGTCCAATTGTATATTAGTTGTTCCCGTGAGTCTATCGTCTCTTGAGTTTCGAACCTAAATGATAATTTCGACGCGTTAACGACTTTGTCACATCAAATGGCCTATGTTTAAATCCCAGAAAAACAAAATGCATTGTCATCTCAAAAAAACCAGTAGACTATTCACTCTTCCCAAAAATTAAACTGAACAATTGTGATATTGAATGTGTGGATAGGTAGCACTATCGGTAAAATGTATGGTATGTTACGTGTTTTACGGACAACTCAATATTTTTCGCCCCTTAGAACCAGTATATTACTGGCTAAATCGTACCTTATGCCTACCCTGCTCTATGGGTGCGAAATATTTGCTAACTGTGACAGAAACAATTTGTGTCCGTACTCAATTTTATTTTATTTTATTTTTAAAAGCTACGAAGTTTATAAAAAAAATTAATCGCACATTGATATTAAGCCGAATGCAAACGAGCTTCAGCGAACAGGACTCGAGAAAAAGTTTATATATTGTGTCAATAAAGTAGCTGATATGTATCGAAACTGGCCTGATTCTTAACTGTAATGTACCCGAAACATACCCAACAAGTACCTTGAAAGGTACCTGAAATTGTACCGTAGAAAGTCTGTCTTATGTCAATAAAGTGTTCAAAAACGAGCGACTATATTCGGACACAATTAGCTGACGAGTGCCCGAATCGGTCTTCGTTCGTACATTGTGCCTGCCCAAGGTGTTCCAGAAATAGCACTTCTTTCGGTGCAGAGGTCGGACATTTACCGACACGGGCACCGGACACATATCAGATACTTTATTGACACAATATATGAAATTGTTTCTCGGGATTGCTCGTTATGTTTACGGCTTAAAAAGAAGAGATCATGTCTCCGTGCATGCAAAACGTTTATACAATATGACTCTCGACAATTTACTGAAAATTTCCTTCACTTATTTTACTGTACAAGGTCGTTTATACTAGGGAACCGGTTTGTCTGATCAACCGACTAGGGTTTGCAAGATTACGAAGATCAAACGTCATTACCTGGCGTCTCGACAGGCAATAATCCATTGCTTACCATCTGTCAAGTTCCATTGCAAGTAATGGCAATATTTCAAGGGTGGGTTTTGTCATGCATAATTTTTTCATTTATTGTATAAATTTATTATTTTATAAATTTATTCTGCAGGCTACTTGATTTTTATAGATATACACATTTAAAATGTTGGTGAAGAATTAAAAATGGCTGTCAAACAAGAAAAAATACAGCTCATTGCTTGGCAATACATGGAAAGCAATATTGCTCGCCATGAATTGGCAACCATGGCAATTGAGTGGTCTCGATGAGCCAATTGCCAATTGACAGATGGAAAGCAATGAATTATTGCTTGTCGAGACGCCCCGTTATACAAATGCGTCATTCTTGTCTGGCATCGGAAAGACAATTTTTTTTGTGTATTCAATCCATCTTTGGAACGCTCTACCAACCGATCTAAGAACTATTACCAATGCTGTGCAATTTAAATTTCGATTGAATATCTTTTTCTCCTTGTTGCAATTATTGTAAATTTTCAGTCATTACACAAGCAGAATTGTTATTTAAGCTATCAAGCAATACTATCATTCGAATTTAAATTCAAATATTACCGTTTTATATTAGCTTTATTATTGTAGCTTGTAATCACAAATACTGATTAAATTAGAGGCTAGTGCTTTAGTTATAAGACTTGTTGCATTAGTATGTCAATAAAATAAATAAATAAATAATTGTTTCTTACAAAGAGTGTATTTTATAGAGTGATACATACAACTTTGAGTTGGCATCATAGCTTTATTTGACCATCCATTTAACAGCTGATAGTTGCTTTTTGTTTAGTTTGCTTTGACATTTTATTGTGGATCTACTTGTGGAAATTGTGGAAATTTTTAGTCAAAATAATGGTTCTGTTCGTCAAACTTATCGTGCACTTCGTCCATTTTATGGCGTACATAATCGTCCTTCAGAGCTGCTAATTCCAAGAACAACAAATCGTTTTCGGACCACATTTACTATAACTGATATTGTGCATCCCGTGAGATGCCGAACAGTGCGCACTGAAGAATCTGTAGCCGCTGTACAGGAAAGCATTGAAGATGATCCTAATCAATCAATTCGTCGCCGTTCACAGCAACTGGGGTTGTGTCTTTCCACTTTATGGAAGATTTTAGGAATAGATATTGGCTTAAAACCTTTCAAGATTCAACTTGTGCAGGAATTAAAGTCAAGCGACTATCGTATGCGCCGCCAATTCGGTGAATGGGCTGAAGCACAAATTGATATTGATTTTGAATTTCCATGGAAAATTTTATTTTCCAATGAAGCCCATTTTTGGTTGACTGGGTAGGTAAATAAACAGAATTGTCGTATTTGGAGTGAGGATAATCCACAAGCTTTTGTCGAAACACCATTACATCCACAGAAAATTACAGTTTGGTGCACTTTATGGGCTGGCGGAGTCATTGGCCCATATGTCTTCAAAAACGGTGATGGTCAGAATGTTACTGTCAATGGTGAACGGTATAGGAACATGATTCGAAGTTTTTTCGTACCTCAATTAGCTGGCATTAATCTTGCTGATATGTGGATCCAACAGGACGGAGCCACATGTCACACAGCGGGCGCTACAATTGATTTACTCAAGCAAACTTTTGACAAAAAAATAATTTCACGAAATGGCCCAATTAATTGGCCCCCAAGATCGGGTGATTTAACCCCATTGGATTATTTTCTTTGGGGTTATGTAAAGTCATTTGTCTACGTCGATAAACCACAAGCAATTGAACACCTGGAAATCAACATTCGAAAAATTATCGGCGAGATACGGCCGCAATTGCTGCGAAAAGTTTGTGAAAATTGGTGTTCCAGATTGCGCCTTGTTTAAAATTTGCAGAGCACTTTTTATGATTTCCCAAAATATTATTTTATCCAGTTGCTTCAATAACTTTTAGTTTAATATTGATTTCAGATTTTGTTTACTTGTCTTTTATTGTAAAAAAAACAAGATCTTTCAATTATAAAAATTATTTTAAACTTTTTTCAGTACAGTTGCAGTCCTGGAATTGAAGTTTCGAATCCCGAAAATCCCGGGATCGCTAAAACAACCAAACAATCTAAATGTAACCAATGCTGGTACACAGGCGTAGGCATTAGGCAGGGATTTCAAAACTTATCTTTGTTCTGAATAACTTGCCTCTTAGATGCTGTTATAGATGTTTTTGAAATCTATAAAAATTTTTAAAATAGTATTGATGTGGAGTTTTTGAGCTCTCCAACTGTGACCAAAAATACGATCTTCTGTCTCTCTCTCTACTTCCTGAAACTAATGAAACGTAAACTACAAATTATAAGTATTAAAATACTTTTGGATTTTACTTACATGTTTCTCTCTCACCAACTAATATTAGTTGAGGGAATGTTGTGAAACTTTTGCAATAACAGAATGAAAGAAAATTAGCAAGTCAAGCTCTGATGTTCCGATTGATTGTACATTTATAAAACATGTTTTGTAAAATTTTCTTCACATTAAGAATTTTATGTATATTTCAGAAAATTATAATATCATTGTTATACCAAATATTTATAAATGTTGTATAAAATTTTGAATTTCTTAAATAAAAATAAAAATGTTGAACTTGCTTATAACTTACAGTGAACAGATACAGACTATTTCATGATTTTATGAAACACAAACATACGCTGCAGTCCACAAAAAAGTTGCAAATAATGAAGCTTAACATCTAAAATTTATTTATATAACTAAAGTATTTTGTATGCAAAAAAAACATAGCTAGCAACAAGCACACATACAAACATTACAAGCATTTTATTATGATGATGACAATATAATTAAGCAAAAACAAAACACCATAATAACAAGTATATTTTTTTGTGATTTCGTTTATTTAATATATCGTTATCATTTTAAGTTCTCCCAATAGTTTTTCATTCTTTATCTCCCTTCAATTTTTAACATACATATTATAGAATTGAATATGAATTGAATTGCATTGAAATTGTAATTGTTTTCGTAGCTGTTGTTATTGACAATAAGTTTTAAGTAGGTTGCATATTTTATTTACAAAATGTTGAATTGCATCATTTTTTTGTAATATTTTAAATAAATTTCAATAAAAGCTAAAAACTTCAAGTTCAATAAAAATTATTATATTATTATGTAATTTAATCTAGAATAATTTTGCTTGAGTAGCATTAATGAAAGTGTTTATTTCTAAAATTAAGATATTTATTTCTTGCATTGAGCAGCAGGCTGAATAACATAAAAACACTCTAGTATAAATAAAGGGTTTCTTAAAACCTTATAACCGGGAAGCCTTTTCAGTATATTCAAGAGTTATTTTCTTCAAGTATTTTTCATTAGTTTTTGGATGCATGTTGAAGTCAAATAATAAATAATGATAAAAGCATTTTAATAAATTTTCTCTTCTTTTGTAGCAATTGTAAGTTAAACAGCATTCAAGCAAAAGCAAACTTTTAATAGAGAATCACATAAGATAATATTGGAAAATAAATAAGATAATATTCAATGATAGTAGGAGGAGTGGAATAAAAGCTATTTTATAAAATTTATGAAATTTCAAGTTCAAACGAATTTGTTTCTTTTTGTTGCTTGAAAGCAACAATTAAAATGTTATTATTAAAAGCATTTCAAATTTGGAAAGCATTCTTCAGAGTCCATCAGAGAGAATTGCTCTTAAAATGCATTTGGTTTTCCTATAGAGTCTAGCTAGACACTCTGCAAGAGCTTTAAAAATGTGATTTTGCCATATTTTAAGGTTAAGTTGAGAGCATCTAATAGATGCGCTCATAGAAGAGCAGATACGCTTGCGCCTTGAGAACTTCATCCTCCTTCACTTCATTAACACGTGAGTCTGAGACATAGTACCATTTGCCCATGGGTACCTGTACGTTTTTGGCTTCTTCGTCGCCACCTACGGCACCCTCTGGTGACACTGCTGCCTGACCTGCGACGACATCTTCAGCATCTTCGGAGGTGCTGCTGTTGCTGCTACTTGAAAAATCATCACTATCATCAGCAGCCTTAAGACGCAACTCTCGCGCCTTCTCCTTGGCCAGCAGTTCCTCAAGCTTTTCACGCTGCTCATCGGCTTGGTCAAGTTCAGACTTAGTGCCTTGCGGTATAAACTTCCAGCGTTTGTCGTCCGCGCTGAGCTTAGGACGCACCTTAACATAGGCGGTATAGTGTCCGCCATACATGCCACCCGAGTGCTCCACAACGCCATACAGCGCGTAGAGCAGCTTCTTTTGCTTACGATCAATGTTTGGCAAATTTTTTACCTTCGACCCACAGAACGGTGCAATGTCCAGCACCATCTGGAAGCTGACGGCACGCGTTAGTTTGCGGAACATACCACGTGGTCCAAGTTGAAAACGTTTCAAGTGCAGTATGAGTACCGCTGGCGGACTAGAAATCAAAAATTGTTTGGTGGCATTGGTGTTGACAGTTTTGGCCTTTGGATCATTGCCATTGATGCGTCGCGTGCAGTTCTCACAGCCGACTTTATTGTTGCCAGTCATCAACTCAACGGCGGTGAAGTTGTTCAA
Organism: Dichetophora obliterata; assembly: GCA_963920525.1. Classification (NCBI taxonomy): domain Eukaryota; kingdom Metazoa; phylum Arthropoda; class Insecta; order Diptera; family Sciomyzidae; genus Dichetophora; species Dichetophora obliterata. The sequence continues at coordinate 112,530,340 of OY986439.1, read as the reverse complement.
GCAAGACTGTATCGAGCACTCGTTATCCTCGCATTGGTAGCGTGGGGCGATGGTGGTACTCCAGTCAGAATAGCTCTGGGTACGCACACGCTTGGATTTCTTTGCTTCCGCTTGCTGATCGCTAAGTCTTAGTTGTTCGAGCTGTTGCGACAGCTCTTGTTGTTGTTTAAGATCACCGTTGAATGTGAACGATGGCAGCGCAGATTCGCCCAGCGAAAGCTGACGCACTATGCTGGCACCTTTTTCACTGAGGCCAACTTCAAGCACGCTGTTGTTGGTTGTCGTAGATGTAGCGGCATCGCTGCTGGCGGCGCCATTGGTTTCGGAAGATGGCAGAAAACTGCCAGCATTGGCTGGACTGGTGGCAATGCCAGAATCTACAAGATAATGAAATTAATGAAGTGAAATAAAACTTATTTAGAGATGCTCACCATTTTCGTCTTCATAGTCGAGTGAATCTTTGTCCATGTTTTCGGGTGAGTCACCACGTTTTTCTGGATTTAAAGCTGGACTTGGTAGTTCGTTGTTGCCATTTGGATCAGCGAAGGCGGCGAAAGCACGTGATGTGCCAGCACCACTTGTTGTAGCGCTATCGTCAATTAAATTATCCTCAACATCAGCATCCGAGTGCTCAGACGATGAAGTGGAACAGCCTGAGAGACCAACAGGCGCCACAACTGCACCAGCGACGCTTGCAGCACCATTTTCTGACGCATCGCCCAGCACAAGTTGCTGCTTTATTTTTTTGTTGTGATGCTTTTGCATGCGTTTCGCTTTGCGCTCCTTTTCCTTGTCCTTTTTAAGTTGCGCTTTTGAGGGACCCGTCGGTTCGGTGCTGACAAAGAAGGAAGTTGGCCCATTATCTGGACTGGCCTTGCTGCGCTGTGGTGGTTGCGGCTTCTCAAAACTAACGGGCAACGACATGTCCAAGAAATATTCATGGCGAGAGGAGACATTGTAGCAATCTTGGCAGGTGAGAGTTGAAACAAGGAAGCCACGAAACACCTGTTCGGGACGCAGTATACGATCGGCAGCTTGGTTGCCGTATATTTTGCATTTTTGCCGCATCTCCTCGCCGACGTTGTTGATGTCTTGGTCCTTGTAGCCTAAATTTTCCAGGATGACACGCTGGTAACGCTTAAGATCATCAGATCTGGTGGGGAGGCAGGAGAGAGAAATTTAAATTAGTTGGCATATTTCTATTGAAAGTTGGGCTAAATGCAAACCTGACACTCTCGAGCAAATGACGCAACAGCTCGTGGGAGTCGTGTTGGTCGCCACCGCGAAATTGTGGACATTTGTTGCAGAGTTTATCGAAAAGCTTGCTGGGTGTGAAGACACCACCTGCAAATAAAACGTTATATTTGTTAAAAGTATTGTTTTTGATGCGATTATAAGGAGCAGATGCAACTTAATTTGTTGAACTTAACAGTATATAAATTATATTGTTAGCTTTTTTAATGTGTCTACGGTAAAAATATAGAATAATAAGATTCTTTGAGTTGAAGTTTTGAGTTCAGCGCGAATAACATATTTTAAATTGTTAGTAGATAGGTTTTGGAAACTTTATCGATTCTAGTCGACTGAAGTAATACATGTTTCAAATGAATTAATAATAAAATTTAGTTGTCATAGCACAAACATACGAAAACTTGTGCTTGAGACAAAAAACACAAGTTGTACCAAATATCCCAAGTTAAAACTCATAACTGGTCAAATATGATATTTGAAAGTTAAAAAAGTCACAAGATGACTCTTGTTATCAAACGAAAGTTATACCAAATTATTTTCGAGAAATTTATGTAAATAAAATTAAATCTAATATATAAAAATCTCGTGTCACGATGTTTGTGGTCGCACACTTCCGAAACGGCTCGACTGATTTTAAGGATTTTTTTTTATATTTGGTAGGTATGAGAATAGGTCGTAAAGTATTTTTCACCCTGCTACACTTCACCCTTAATCGCGATTTTATTTTGTATGATGGGTAAGTGTGTATATCACGTATAGACTCCAAAATCGCTGAATCTATCTTGATGACATTTTTAGTGAAAATAAAAGAACCTCTTGAGAGTGTTCCTGTGAAGTTTGGATAACAGAGCTGTAAAAGAATGACTTCATTTGTGATTTAAAAACATTTAATTCTCAATCAATGATTTGAAAAAGTGATTGCATTAACTTTAAAATTTCAAATCCCAATCGAAAAAATAAGAAGCAACTAGAGCAGACGGCAACCTCTGTACAGTAAAAGGCTTGATCTAAAAATAGCTACTGCTTTAATGTCAAATGATTAAATGGCCGACGAGAGCGTTAAAATTCATACGAATTTGTTCGAACAAGTGTCAATCAATGCAATAATTTTTCAAATCATTGATTGGGACTTAAATTTTAAATCAAAATGATTTGAAAAAATTAATGCAATTATTTGAAATTTCAAATCACTTTCAACGATTTGGAAAAATTATTATTTATATTGAATATAAATCACATGATTTAAAATCACAAATGATTGCATTCTTTTACAGCTCTGTTGGATATCGAGTACAGCCCAAGTTTGCGATATCGAGTAGCTTTGGAGTTATAGGTCACACAGCCTCGGAATTCAGTAAGTATTCGTTCTCAGTTTAAACATGAAGTTTCATTGATAACACTTTATGGGCGTTAGACAAGGGCGGCGTCGCACATCCTATACAATCATTTATTTCATTTATTTATTTTCAACAAGTAGAGCAGTTAACTCTTATAGACTACTTAGCCATTTAAAATGTAACTGTTCATATAATTATTAATAATTGTATCTGTGAAGTCATAGCTAAAGTCTGAAAGCGGAACATTTTTTTATACTGTTATTGGGACAGTAGGACAAGAAGCTCCAAAGCGAAATTGATGCATATTTACACATTTCTTGATATTTAATACTGATCTGATAACATGTTCGTAGATACTGCGCTTGTGTCACCACATTACTTTGGTTTTGTCAATTATTTAATCATTTTATGGTTGACATGTGTGTAAAAGTTAAAAGTGAGAGACAAAGAAAGCGAAGGTTTTATCAAAAAAATTTTAAAAATTTCGATATTAATTTGCGCTATAAAGTAGCGTTACCAATGTATTCAGATGCGGGCTTCCCGAAAACCCATTCTTCCGCTACAATAAAATCCGGAATATTGCACCTCAACCAATCCTGAGTGGTTATGGCTTTGTGTGATGGAGCAGAATGCTGTTGAAAAAGCAATTTCTGTCTAAGGGTATTGTTAAGCCCTTTACCACACCCTCTTAGATGTTATTTTGATACACTTTTGCTCCATTTTTTACCTGAATGCATCCAATACTCAAAATTCGTGAAACGTTCAAGGTTCAAGATTTGTCGGACTTCAGCGGTTAGCCAGAAGATTGGCCCATATTTTATACGGCCTTTTTGGAGTCCAACGCTGTGTATAATTAAAGCAAATTTGAGAACAACCAGCGCTTGAACAAATGTCTCAAAGGCGATGCAAAGGAATTGGTCAAGTCATTGCTGATACATCCTGACAATGTCACATCTGTTGTAGAGCAACTGCAGTTTCCCTTCGGTCGTCCCGAGCAACTTATTCGTAGCCAAATGAAACTTGTTCGTGACGTCATGCCGATTTCCGAAGCTGCTGTGATGAAGATAATTCCCTTCGCAGCCATAACAAAAAATTTGGCTGTATTTTTAAAATCAGTAAATGGTGAGCATCACTTGGCAAATCCAACTTTGCTGGATGAACTGGTAGGTAAGCTGCCGTTGAGCAAGAGAATGGAATGGGCCAGACGCACCGTAGACATAAAGCCGTATCCAACAGTGCAACATTTTAGTGATTGGTTAAGTGATATTACCAACATCATGTGCATCGTCCAAGATAGCGATTCTCGGGAATTACGACGTCGTCCAGTATTGCAAGCTGCCGAAAAGCACCACACAAATTCGACCAAATGTTCAGTCTGCCAGGGACAGCACAAAGTGGTCGAGTGTCAGCAAATTCTTAACGTTTCCATACCTGAAAGGTGGTCTGAAGTTAAACGTCGACGACTCTGCTTCTCATGTCTTAATGTGGGGCATTCAATGCGCGACTGCCGACGAGGTAAGCCCTACTCCACAGATGGGTGTCAAAAAAGACATCATAAGCTACTTCATGAACCGCATACGCCTACAATTTCTGGAGAAGCAGTATCAAGCAGCACAACAAACGCAGCTGAAGACAAGAAGCTTTTGTTCCGAGTGCTGCCAATCACTTTATTTGGTCCAAATAAACGTGTTGACACATATGCACTGCTAGATGAATGTTCATCGGTGACCATGATGGACAGCGTTCTGACGCAAGAGCTTAGCTTAAAGGGAAAGCAGCAGCAATTGAACATCCAGTGGTTTGGTGGAAGAGGTGCGTATGAGCCTACAGTCTTGGTTAATGTGTGTATCAGCGGAGTTGGTAAAGGTAAAAAGCATATGTTGCGCAACGTTTATTCCATTTCAGACCTGAAGCTGCCCATGCAGAGCCTGCATGAGAGAGATTTGAGTGACGACTGCCGCCCGTTAGAGTTGCCAACTCAACCATATTTGAACATCACGGCTCAGCTTCTCATAGGTCTTGACCACTGTCATTTGGGGCTACCTTCAACAACTTTACGCTTAAAAAAGATGGTCCCTATGCCGCTAATACTGGGTTGGGTCATATTCTGTTCAACCAATGGTAGTCATCTTGAAGGAGCATCGTGTTTGCACATGAGTTTGCAGAATGAACAGAAACTTAATAATTTGGTAGCGGATTTTTTCGAAACCGAAAACTTCGGAGTAAAGGCATTACCTCCCATCGCAAGTACTGCTGACTTGCGCGCCAAGGAAATTCTCGCAGCAACTACTAAAAGGGTTGGGGTAATAGGTTTCAAACTGGTTTATTATGATTCCGTTAACCTTCCTGATAGCTACGCCATGGCTTTGAAGCGTTTAACCAGTATCGAGAAAAAGATGAGACAAGATAATGACTTCGCTGCTGCCTACAATAGAATCATCGAATCATACGTTCAGCGAAACTATGCCCGCAAATTGGAGCCAGCTGAAGCCGCCATTACGGGATGAAAAGCTCGGTATCTGCCACATTTCGCCGTTGTCAACCCAAAAAAACCGGAAAAGATCCGCCTCGTATTTGATGCAGCAGCAGAAGTAAACGACGTGTCTCTCAACTCTCAACTATTGAAAGGCCCGCAGCAATATATACAGTTAGCCGCCATCCTGTTTCATTTTCGCGAGCGTGCTGTTGCCGTCTGTGGAGATATGAGAGATATGTATCACCAGGTGCTAATACAACCAGACGATAGATCATCACAGCGGTTCTTGTGGCGTGGTACTGATGGAGAAAGGCCACCTGACATCTACGAAATGATGGTGATGACATTTGGAGCCGCCTGCTCACCATGCTCAGCACATCATATCAAAACTGGTAATGCCCTGGAACATCAAACTTATGCTTCCCGTGCCGTTAAGGCGATTTTGGATTATCACTACGTCCACGACTTTGTCGGTAGTTTCGAATCAACGTCACAGGCAAGCAAAATATCTCACAACAAGTACGTGGCATTCATTTCGCCGCAGGGTTTGAGCTGCGCAATTTTATCTCCAATTTTCCAGAAGTCATTGGCGAACTAGGTGGCAGCGAGTCGAAATTAAGCACTCGGAGAAGGTGCTTGGCATGTATTGGCAGCCAACAAGTGATGAGTTTAAGTACGAACTCAAGTTCAACTACGTCGACAAAGATGTCCTGAAAGGAACGCGCATTCCAACGAAGCGAGAATTGCTGAGCATCGTGATGTTAATCTTCGACCCACTTGGATTCTTGTGCCACGTGACCGTAAGTGCAAAGATGCTATTAAATAATGGTGAAATAATGGTGAAGTGCGTCGAACGCGTTTTACGGCACACTGTAAAGGAATCCGTTCCGAGTGAGCATACATTAACAAGTTTCATTATCGAAGCTGAGAATGTGGTGAATTCTCGACCGCTCACGCACATGACGATAGCAATTGATCAAGAGGAGCCCCCCACGCCCAACCACTTTCTGCTTGGGTCGGGAAACACAGCCAACACGCCTGTCATACAGGAGCAACCAGTAAGACTCAGTAATCTTCGCAAACAGTGGCGCATAGCGCGGCAGTTAAGAGACCGGTTCTGGAAGCGGTGGATAACGGAGTATCTGCCAACTTTAACGCGCCGAGCTAAATGGTGCCAGCAAGCTAAGCAGCTAAAGGAAGGAGATTTAGTGTTCATTTGTGACGTCAGTATGATGACAAGACAGTGGTGTCAAGGTCGCGTAGAGAAAGTATACGCAGCCGCTGATGGAGTTATTCGACGCGCAGACGTTCTCACAGCTAAAGGTTTACTGCGTCGTGCCACATCTAAGTTGGCCCTTTTGGACTTGTGTGATGGTGAAGCGGACCGCTCCACGGGGGAGGGGCTGTTGCAAAACGACCTTTAGTATTTATAATAATCTTTTACTATTTCGTATTTGAAACGCCCTGTGTTTTCACCACAACTTGCAAAGTTTGACATTTGCCAATTCATCGTCATGATGACTTCGTACATTTTATAACTTCGTGAATCTGATCATTCGTATTCTGTCGCAAGGAGGGTAAGAACACTGCGGTAAGAGCCATCTTGTAAAAAAGCATATCTATTCACTTATAATTTAATTTCATGTAGAAATAAATACTCGCAAGTAATCGCAAGCAAGCGTACACCGCATATTTATGCATTTTTTACTTGCCTTTTAAGGCAAACCCTCCGGCAGTAACAGAACCCTTAGAACAGCATTTTTAGCTTGTTTGGATGTTCTTATATATATTTTGTCATTTGTTTGTTGTCAACTTCTTCAACGGTAAAAATTTTTTCGTCCGTAAAAATAATGTTTTCGTGGCCATTTTCTGCGTGCCCCTAAAGAAGCCGCTTGCATCTTTCGAGCCTAATATAGTTTTTAATAGTGGATTTAATTGATGAGATGTTGACCGTCGAAAGACTTTCATGTGTCGATCATCTCGAATAAGTCTTGACATGGATCCGGTTAATATATCCATATCTCCATAATTTTTCCATAATTTTTTAGCCATAATTTTGTGTTTCCTGAGGGGATTTCCATGAATTCGTTCTCGGACAGCTTTTATGACCAAACCCGTACGGGCAACGAGCGGACGACCAATTCTTTCTCTGTCATCTACTCTTAACGATTCGCAGAAACGATCAGTACGAAAGTCTGTTAGAAGAACATTCTTGTTATTTTGAGGGATTTTAACAACTCAAAAACTTGACTAGCACTCTTTCCGCACTTGTGCAGCGCTATTACAGCGAATCGGTTTTCTTTGACGCCCCACTCCATGGTTACTAATCAAAATATGAAATCGAACTTGCAAATTGTTCCTCTTCTATGAGCGTTTGATAGAAAAAAAAACACATGCGTCCTGGACACACGAGAGAAGCGAAGCTTTTTCGCAGTTTCATAAGTTTGATAATTTAATGGTTATTTTAATAATTAAAAAAATAATATTCTCATTAGTAAATTTTATTACCTTACATTATTATTTTACATTAATTTTGAATTTTTTTTTTGTTGTAAATGTTAATGCAATTATTAGTTTTTAATATCTAAAATATCAAACGTATTCTATATAGATGTAATGTCATCGATATTTCTAGCAAATATTACATCAATAGTTTTCCCTAATCGTATTGTGCAAATACATATTTGGATCGCTTATCATTCGCAAATTATATTTATCAAAACGGCATTGTTTAAGGCCTAGAATTTTTATGAAATTAATTTTTTTAAATATATATTTCAAAAGTATAGTCTTTCTGATGTTATTTTCACTTCTACAGCCGTTTTAGTAGGTTTTAGTGTTTCGTCTACATTTATTAATTTTATACTCGTTTATCTCGAACTACTTTTTCGGCATGGTGTTGTAGAAAAAAATAAAAATTATAAAGCCGAATCATCTGAAATTTAAATATCCTATTCATAACATAAGTGGCTATCGCTGGAACTAGAATCAAAAACGTGTTTTATTTAAAAACATCGTATATTTTACACTTAATAACCGGTAGAAAACAAGCTGTTTTAAGAACTTAATTTTAATTAAAAAGCGCGTCATTCTGTAAATTATCAATATTTTTTTTCTAGTGCCAGCCATAGCTGCACTCATAGTGATTAATAATATTCTTGGTTTTTATTTTTCAGATAAATAGAAGTCAAAATCTACAACACCGCCCATGCCCCTTTTCCTTGAGAGCATCTCATTGAGCGCCATTTTGAACAAGATCAACAATTTTTTAAATAAAAAAAAATATTTTTTCATGATGAATGAGTGTAACAATATACCATAAAAGTTTAAATATCGTTGTTCAATATTTTAACTTTTTAAAAAAATTCTAAAAATACCTTAAATTTTCGAGCGCTAGACCACCGGCCTTGCCTTAAGGGGCTGATTATAATAGACGGAACGGAACGTTATAGAATGTTGAGAAATGTCACTTTACAATATATTACACGAGTTTCTTACGAGTTCGAATATAATAAGACGGAACGGAGCGGCACGCGACGTTGAGATCTATAGATTTTTGATTTTTTCAGCTGCGTTCCGTAACGTTTTAAGGTAAAACTTTATGTTGACAGATGCTACTATTAATTTTATTCTGCATTTGTTTCGTTTTCCGTATTTTTGATAAAATTTGATTGATCTCATGTTTTAAGAAAAGAAGAATTGATGGAATTTGTTTTGTAATAAAATATATTTTAGAAAAAAATTAACTCCTCTTTCTTTGCTCTCGCCACTCTGTTTGAAACCGTTTCCCCGTTTGACTCCGTAACCTTTTTCAGTCACTGCGACTCTTGCTCAACGATTTCATTTTTGACGGCTTCGTTAACTTGCGTGTGTTCTGTTGTGTGTTCTACATCGCCGGTCGTTACGACTTTTGATCTGTTCGGGCTCTAAGTAATGCGTGGCAGCTGGGATGATTTCTTAAAAAACTTAATACCTTAATAATACTTATTATTAAAATTTCGAAAGAAAAATACCACTAAATAAATCTGTAGCACAAATATGATATATACAACTTTTTTTCCATAAAAATCGGCCCAGTACTTTTGGAGTAAAGTCGTATTTTTAAATTTTCACTTCAATTTTATATAATAGTATAGATATAAAGATTAAATATATAAAGGCTTTGATTTGCAAGTCTTTTTTTCTCATTCTTAGAGGACGAATTTTTATGAAAAAGTCGTATCGAAATGTTAAAAATAAGTGAATGTTTTTGGTTTATATTAGAAAATTTTTAAAATTAAATTGGAAAAAATTCCGATTGTAAGGATTGTAATAACTATATTTACGTTAGTTGAAAAGGGGGCGAAATAGGCGTAGTCAAAACCAAGTAAGCCTGTATCTAATCTAGGATATGTGTACTAAAATTGAGTGAAATCCGACCACCCGATTAGATTTTTATTAAGGCCAAGCAAACAAACGAAAAAACAAACAAACGGGAAATGAGTTTCATTACTACAACAAATATAGTCGATTGTACGAAAAAAGTTTTTAGCCATAACTTTTGATGGGAAAGAGCTATTGGGGCAATTTTTGAAGCGAAGCTTTTACGCCTCGTTTTGTAATTTGCTTGAGTGAAATCTCAAAGACGACACTTTTTTCCATACACCTCTTTCTTAGAATTGTTGTTGTTTTTTACTTGCGTCGATTACAACAAGAGGATATAAAGTTAAAAATATTTCTTTAAAGCAGTGAGTATTGAACTTGCACAGTAAGTATTGAACCTTCGACAGACAGTTCTACACTCTAACCACTAATCCAAAACTCTCAGTGATATAATGTGATTCATTCAATATTCAGGCATGTTCTACATTCCACTTCCGAGTGGACATGAAATTAAATCATAATTAAATTCGATATATGGTGTGGTGTTCTATATATCACTTTTTTCGTTTTGCATTTTATTTAATTTATTAATATAATTAATTGTGTTAACAAAAAAAGTTTAGTTAAGTATTAACTGAAGCTATGTTGCAGTAGATGACAAAAATTTATTAAAAGGAATGGTATTAGCTATCCTACATGTGAATACGTAAATCTATGATGTAACAGATTACAAAATGTATTGAAAGAATTGTGCATTAGCTATCCTACATATGAATGCGTGAAGCTATGTTGCAGCCACGCTTGCCACCTCAAATTTCCACGAAAAAAACAATTTTCCCAAAATAGCATAAATTAATAACCACGAAAATTCCCATGGTATAAAATTGAAAAAAAAATCCCATCGCAATTAAAAAAAAACACAAAAAATCCCACGGACATTTAAAATCCCATTTGTATTAAAAAAAAAAACACTATAAATCATTTTGACATGACAAATTGTCAAAAATGAAACAAAAAATAAAAAGAACTAGTATGTTTCGTCGTCTGTGTTTTAATTAGTCTTTTAGTAATAATATTCAATAAAAAATATTTGTTTAATCCACCTTAAACCTGTATAAAATTTACAAGAGTTTTAAATTAGTTTTTAGTCTTTAAAAAGCAAAACACAATCACGAAATTGTTATCTTTTTAACAATTATTGCTCAGTACGCACCGCATCAAAAGCAAAATTCTATTCGATTGAAAATTCGATGAACAACGAACATTTTGACAGGGTTTGACGTTCGATACTCGTTGTTCGATAACCAGCGAAGATTACGTCGAAAGCAACTCGCAATAATGGCCAATCACAAATCAATTTTAAGATATACCAATTTTGTATATTGATAAAAAAAAATTCACTGAAACATATTTTCCCAATGCATGTAATTATGTCAAGAGTGAAAAAACTTTCCACCAAACCAAAGTAACCGAAATCTTAACGAATTCGTTGCGAAAATCATATAGATGAGTTGAGACGATTTTCAGAATGAACGAAATATGAAAAATATACACTTTTATGTATATATATTTATACATATTTTAACTGAAAAATAAATATAAATCCTGCAAAACAAAAAAAAAATCCCACGTGAGTTAAAAAAACCATTCAATTAAAAAATCCAATAGGAATTCCCATTTCCCACGGCAATTAAAAATAACCACAAATAGGATTTTTCCCACAAAGGTGGCAACCGTGGTTGCAGCAGATTATAATAATCTATTTAAATTTTTGTGTATTGACTATCCAAACAACAAAAGTGGCAAGGTTCCATTAAACTAGGTTAAAATTATCACAAGATGCCAATTGTTTTAGGTGTATATTTTAATGGCGAATTCAGACATGAATGTTCACAGGCACTTAAGCCAAGGCCGTTAATCTAGCGCTTAAAAATTTGAGGTATTTTTAGGTATTTAAAAAGTTAAAATATTGAACGCTATTTAAACTTTTAAGGCATATTGAAACACTTGTTCATCATAAAAAAAAAAATATTTTTTAATATAAAAAATTGTTTATAATGCTCAAAATGGCGCTCAATGAGACACTCTCAAAGATAAGGAGCATAGGCGGTGTTGTTGATTTTGACTTTTCTATTTATCTGAAATATTAAAATCAAGAATATTATTAGTCACTATGAGTTCAGCTATAGCTGGCACTAGAAAGAAAAAATAATGGCAATTTACAGAATGACGCGCTTTTGAATTTTAAGTTCTTAAAACAACTTGTTTTCTTCCAGTTACTAAGGCCCTTATTATGAGTTGCTTTCGACGTTCGATCTTCGCTGGTTATCGAACAACGAGTATCGAAAGTTAAATTCTTATTATGAGCAGTGCAAACCTATCGAAATGTTCGTTGCTCATTGAAATTGCAGTCGAATAGGATTTTGCTTTCGATGCGATGCGTGCTTAGCAATAATTGTTAAAAATTCAAGTATTTTGTGATTGTGTTTTCCTTTTTAGACTAAAAACTAATATTGAACTGTTTTTGTAATTTGTATGCAGGTCTAAGGTGGTGAGCAACAAATTACAGTTAGAAAAACTGGTCTTATTGATGGAGGCAAACTTTGACTGCAAAGGATAATTGTTCCAAAGTTCAGGCGATAAAGACATGGGAAGAACTCACGCTGGAATTAAATTGCTTAGGACCACCAGTTAGAACAGCAAAGCGGCTTAAGATAAGCTAAAGAAAGCGTTGCTCAACCCTTTTCTACTTCTAGCCAGTTCCGTCAAGCTTTCATCCTCTTCTGACGAAGCGTCGAATCTTATGGAAATTATTTTCGTCATAGTTATAACTTTTTTGTCTTATTTTTTGCAATCAACTTTCAAACCAATCGTATTTAGTTGAAATAAAACAACAATCACCTGATAGAAATATACTACCGTGAGGAAACAAAATGAACGAAATTCACAATAGCGCCACTCTTTGTCGAAAGCACGTTATAATACCAAATGCAAATTCGTTCGATCAGGCCATTCGACTACAGTCGAAGATCGAACGCAGCTCATAATAAGGGCCTAAGTGTAAAATATACACTTAACGATGATTCTAGTTCCAGCGATGGCCTAGATGAAATTAAATTCATCTTAAATTTCAGATGATTCGGCTGAATAGTTTTTGTTTTTTCTACACCATGCTAAAAAAAAGTAGTTTTGAGATAAATGACTATAAAGAAAAGGAATGTATACGAAACACTTTGGCTCGATACCTACTAAAACGGCTGTAGAAATTAAAATAACAACGGAAAAACTATATTTTTGAAATATAAAAAAAAATCAATTTATTAAATTTTTGACCTTTTTTTTATATTAGATTATTGGTAGTTAAACGAGCTATAGGTCAGATTTTTTTCTTAATTTATTTAATATAAATTTAAATTCCAATATTTCGTTTTTCGTTGAAAAACATCATCAGGGAAAACACTAAAATATATACAATAATTACAAATTACAATATAATCACATAACATAATATTTAAAATACATGAACTTACAAAAATTAAATAAATATACTGAATTTACATTGATTTTTTAAAAAAAAAAACATTTGAGAAACGATATGACAAAAAACATAAGAACATCTAGCATAAGTAAACAACACTTGACGACGGACTTTGATGACTAATTATTGTTAGTTTTGTCTTATAATGTTTTGTTTATTTGTTTGCTCTTTATTTATTAGGTGTCTGTAGATGTGAGCGCAATTGTCCGTGTCAGTCTTAAAATTCAATCTCAATTGTTTAGGGACGTTAATAATGTGTAGCATTTCAAGCATGTATCGTCTCCTATAATTTTTCTCTTGCTGCAGAACTTTTGTTTTGTCAAAATCAGGAGCGTGTCCAGACTTCGTACAATGGGCTGCTAATGCTGTTTTTTGTTCTAAAGGTTTGTCCAGTGCTTTAAAGTCTGACTTATGTCCTGCTATTCTCGTCCGTAATTTAGTTTTTGTTGTTCCAACATATACCTTTTCGCATAAATTGGATCCGTCACCTTTGCACGGAATTTGATATATCAAATTCGATTTGTCCTGCTTGTCAAGTTTACATTTAGTGTTCGTGTAAAGTGTTTGTAAAGTGTTTGATGTTTTAAAAGCTATTCTAAACTGGTCCTTATTAAAAATGTTGGACTTTTTAAACTTCTCTGAAAAACCGGGAATATATGTCATGCTTTTATAAGTTTTAGGGGGGTCGTTTGTCGTCACTTTTACGTTTACTGTTCTTTCTTTATGTTTAACAATTTTTTTTTTATTAAATATTCCGGAAAGCAGTTTTTCTTTAAAATATCTTTAATTTTAATCGCATTGTCCTTATGGAATTTTTTGTCACTTATTTCGAAAACCCGGTTTGTAAAATTTTTAGCTGTATTAATTATTATATTTTTTGGATGTTTTGAGTGAAAATTAATTATTCGTCCTGTTGCCGTTGGTTTTTGATACCAATTTATTTCTATTTTATTGTTTTTTCTCATAAGTAATGTGTCAAGATAAGGTAGTTTATTGTCAGTTTCATTTTCTAAAGTGAACTTTATTCTCCTATGGTATGAATTTAGTGCGTTTAAAGTGTTTTGGATTTGGTCATATCTAACTATCGCAAAAAGGTCGTCTACATATTTGGTAACTAATTTTGGTTTCACTGGGAGATCGTCTAAACATTTATCTAAAAGGTATTCCATTACTACGTCCGCTACTATTGGTGATGCAGGTGATCCCATGGCCGTGCCTCGTAGTTGTAAATAAATTTTGTTGTCATATTTTAAATATCTAGCGTCTTTTATACAAAGTAATAAAATGTCAGAAAATTGTTTTTTTGGTCATATTTGTGTATTTTTCTATTATTGTCCATTTTCTTTCTATTGTTTTTATAGCGAAGTCAACTGGGATACTAGGGAAAAGTGATACTACGTCGAATGATATTAGTCTCTCATCGTCTGAAATGTATATGTTATTAAGTTTGTTCTTTAGGTCCAGTGCGTCTTTTATGTTGTACTTAGATGTTACCGTTAACTTATTCAATATTTTCACTAAATATTTGCTGAGTTCGTGTGTTGGAGAGTTGATGGACGAGCAAATTGGTCTCAATGGCATGTTCGGTTTGTGCAGCTTTGGTAGTCCATATATTCTTGGTGCCGTTGCAGTAGTTGTTGTCATCTTTAATTTTTCATAGTCCGAGATCAAATTATTTTTGAATAGAATGTCGACTAAATTGTTATTTTTCTGTTGCAAAGCCGTTGTTGGGTCCCTTTTAACTTCCTTGTATGTTGCAATGTCTCTTAATAAAATTCTAATTTTCTTGTCGTAATCCACTTTTTTCATCGCTACAGTTTTGTTTCCCTTGTCTGCATTCACAATTATAATGTCTTTATTTTCTTTGAGGAATCGTCTAGTTTTGCCCACTGTATCTAAGATCAGCTTGTCTCTTGTGTCCAAATGTATGCGTGTTACATGGTTTTCCATCAGTGTAGTCAGTTTTACTCTCGCCGTTTCTTGTGATTCTTTGTCTTTGTTGGTTTGTACGAAATCTTCACCTTCCGCAATGCATGTTAGTGTTGGAAAGTTTTGTTTCGTTGTGGGAAGAGCGTATTTTGGTCCCAGAGAAAGAAGCCATTGAGTCTCTTTTGGTATGTCTGTATTTGTTGTGTTGATAAACCACTCCGTTTCGTTTTCGTTGATATTGAGTTTCCTTTTTTGTTTCTCTAAAATTTCATTGAATTTGTTTTGATGTGTTTGTTTAATTTGACTCAAAGTCTTTGTGTATAAGTGTTCTTCACTCCGCCATAGAAGCTCAGCATCTTCTGCACTCATTCTTTCGTTGATTTTATTTCTTATGCTTGTTAATTCTTTTTCATTACATGTTAAATTTTGGTGTTTATATTTTATCAGCTGATTTAGTATTTTCGTTTTAAATGTATGTATTATTTTTGTTATTGCTTTGTCTGTTTTTGAAGGGATGTTTTTATTGATTTCGAAAATTGTTTTAATATTTTTGGTTGTGTTATCCAAGATGAAGATTTATAAAGAATTGAAACGAAAATACAGCAATCATACAAACACAATAATCAACAGACATAGAAATACGAACAAAACTAAAGCCAAAACAATAGGTGCAATACAATTCCTTCAAAAGTGCAGAAAATATAGAGTGACACCAAATTTTTTGGATAACACAACCAAAAATATTAAAACAATTTTCGAAATCAATAAAAACATCCCTTCAAAAACAGACAAAGCAATAACAAAAATAATACATACATTTAAAACGAAAATACTAAATCAGCTGATAAAATATAAACACCAAAATTTAACATGTAATGAAAAAGAATTAACAAGCATAAGAAATAAAATCAACGAAAGAATGAGTGCAGAAGATGCTGAGCTTCTATGGCGGAGTGAAGAACACTTATACACAAAGACTTTGAGTCAAATTAAACAAACACATCAAAACAAATTCAATAAAATTTTAGAGAAACAAAAAAGGAAACTCAATATCAACGAAAACGAAACGGAGTGGTTTATCAACACAACAAATACAGACATACCAAAAGAGACTCAATGGCTTCTTTCTCTGGGACCAAAATACGCTCTTCCCACAACGAAACAAAACTTTCCAACACTAACATGCATTGCGGAAGGTGAAGATTTCGTACAAACCAACAAAGACAAAGAATCACAAGAAACGGCGAGAGTAAAACTGACTACACTGATGGAAAACCATGTAACACGCATACATTTGGACACAAGAGACAAGCTGATCTTAGATACAGTGGGCAAAACTAGACGATTCCTCAAAGAAAATAAAGACATTATAATTGTGAATGCAGACAAGGAAAACAAAACTGTAGCGATGAAAAAAGTGGATTACGACAAGAAAATTAGAATTTTATTAAGAGACATTGCAACATACAAGGAAGTTAAAAGGGACCCAACAACGGCTTTGCAACAGAAAAATAACAATTTAGTCGACATTCTATTCAAAAATAATTTGATCTCGGACTATGAAAAATTAAAGATGACAACAACTACTGCAACGGCACCAAGAATATATGGACTACCAAAGCTGCACAAACCGAACATGCCATTGAGACCAATTTGCTCGTCCATCAACTCTCCAACACACGAACTCAGCAAATATTTAGTGAAAATATTGAATAAGTTAACGGTAACATCTAAGTACAACATAAAAGACGCACTGGACCTAAAGAACAAACTTAATAACATATACATTTCAGACGATGAGAGACTAATATCATTCGACGTAGTATCACTTTTCCCTAGTATCCCAGTTGACTTCGCTATAAAAACAATAGAAAGAAAATGGACAATAATAGAAAAATACACAAATATGACCAAAAAACAATTTTCTGACATTTTATTACTTTGTATAAAAGACGCTAGATATTTAAAATATGACAACAAAATTTATTTACAACTACGAGGCACGGCCATGGGATCACCTGCATCACCAATAGTAGCGGACGTAGTAATGGAAGACCTTTTAGATAAATGTTTAGACGATCTCCCAGTGAAACCAAAATTAGTTACCAAATATGTAGACGACCTTTTTGCGATAGTTAGATATGACCAAATCCAAAACACTTTAAACGCACTAAATTCATACCATAGGAGAATAAAGTTCACTTTAGAAAATGAAACTGACAATAAACTACCTTATCTTGACACATTACTTATGAGAAAAAACAATAAAATAGAAATAAATTGGTATCAAAAACCAACGGCAACAGGACGAATAATTAATTTTCACTCAAAACATCCAAAAAATATAATAATTAATACAGCTAAAAATTTTACAAACCGGGTTTTCGAAATAAGTGACAAAAAATTCCATAAGGACAATGCGATTAAAATTAAAGATATTTTAAAGAAAAACTGCTTTCCGGAATATTTAATAAAAAAAAATTGTTAAACATAAAGAAAGAACAGTAAACGTAAAAGTGACGACAAACGACCCCCCTAAAACTTATAAAAGCATGACATATATTCCCGGTTTTTCAGAGAAGTTTAAAAAGTCCAACATTTTTAATAAGGACCAGTTTAGAATAGCTTTTAAAACATCAAACACTTTACAAACACTTTACACGAACACTAAATGTAAACTTGACAAGCAGGACAAATCGAATTTGATATATCAAATTCCGTGCAAAGGTGACGGATCCAATTTATGCGAAAAGGTATATGTTGGAACAACAAAAACTAAATTACGGACGAGAATAGCAGGACATAAGTCAGACTTTAAAGCACTGGACAAACCTTTAGAACAAAAAACAGCATTAGCAGCCCATTGTACGAAGTCTGGACACGCTCCTGATTTTGACAAAACAAAAGTTCTGCAGCAAGAGAAAAATTATAGGAGACGATACATGCTTGAAATGCTACACATTATTAACGTCCCTAAACAATTGAGATTGAATTTTAAGACTGACACGGACAATTGCGCTCACATCTACAGACACCTAATAAATAAAGAGCAAACAAATAAACAAAACATTATAAGACAAAACTAACAATAATTAGTCATCAAAGTCCGTCGTCAAGTGTTGTTTACTTATGCTAGATGTTCTTATGTTTTTTGTCATTTCGTTTCTCAAATGTTTTTTTTTTTTTAAAAAATCAATGTAAATTCAGTATATTTATTTAATTTTTGTAAGTTCATGTATTTTAAATATTATGTTATGTGATTATATTGTAATTTGTAATTATTGTATATATTTTAGTGTTTTCCCTGATGATGTTTTTCAACGAAAAACGAAATATTGGAATTTAAATTTATATTAAATAAATTAAGAAAAAAATCTGACCTATAGCTCGTTTAACTACCAATAATCTAAAAAAAATCAATTTCATAAAAATTCTAGGCCTCAGACATTGCCGTTTTTATAAATATAATTTACGAATAATAAGCGATCCAAATATTTTTACAACACGATTAGGGAAAACTACTGATGTAATATTTGCTAGAAATATTTAAGACACTACATCTATGTATATAATACACGTTTGCTATTTTAGATATTAAAAACAATAATTTCACTAATAAATTTCTATAATAATAATTGAAAACATTAACAAAAAAAAAATTCAAAATTAATGTAACATGTAACCAAGTAAAATAATCAGCTATATCATAAAGAATTTTTCACTTAGAATCTGAAAAGGGAGTTTTCATTTTTAAGAAAAAGCTCAAGAACATTTTGGAAATTTTTAATTCAAATTTATTGATTAACCGTTGATGAACAAATTTGCATTAAAAATTTCCAAAATGTTCTTGAGTTTTATCTTAAAAATGAAAGCTCCCTTTTTCGATTCCACGTGAAAAATTATTCAGGATAGGGCTGAATATTGTAAAATTTACTGGTGGGAATTTTAACGTGTATTTTTTTTTTAGTTAACTCTATGGTATTTAATTTTTTTATTAAAAAAACCATTAATTATCAAATTTATGAAACTGCCCAAAGCTTCGCTTCTCTCGTGTGTCTAACTACGCATCTGATTTTTGTTCACATAAATTATTTTTGAGACTTGACCGTTTGTAAAAATATATAAACACAATATTTTGGATAAAATAAATTTGGCCAAAAAATCTGAGGGTTGATGTTTTGATGGCGAAAACAGTTTAACAACTTTTGCGCAAACTAGTTGAATTTTTGCAAATTAATGAACGGCATACCCTATGGAAGGTAGTCAGAAATGCAATTTTTACTTGCTTTTATTTTTACCTCAAAAGTAACTTTTAAATTCAAGCAAATTTTCATGTTTTTAATAAAAATTCAATACCTTGAAACTTTTTTGAAAAAAATATAAAAAATAAATATATATACAATGAACGAACGGTAGAGTTCAAACTATTTCTGTTAAGTCCTTGATTGGACTTTTGAAAAAAAAAATAAAGTTAAATGTATCACTAATGCTACCAACTCATGTTATTAAAATATAAGTATATTTGCTTCTTAGAACACTGAAAAGTAAGTATTAGTAAGTATAATTTTTTAAAATAAGTATAAGTAAGTATTTTACCTTAGAAAAACAAATTGAATATTTTTTTTGGTACAATTTACTAACTTATGTTAAAATCAATAGAACCCACAATATTCTTTAAATATTGTCACACCCTAGTTTTGTTTTCCTTAAAAAGTTTTGTGTATACAATCTATCTAAAACCAAAAAGTCTTCAGATAAAAAATAAACAAAATATTAATTTTATATATTTGAAATTCATATATATTTCTAATATATAAAATAGTTTAAAAACAAACAAAAGCATAACAAAAAATTAAAAGTTATACGCACTTTCAAAGTAGTCAAATAAAAAAAAAATAAAAAAATCACATTCAAATGTACACAGAGACCAAAGAAAAGTTATCATTATTCGCTCTCACTGTCACTGAATTGAAGCGCTACATTAGTTTGATTTTTCTTTCTGCTTGAAATCGTATTTGTCTTGGCTGTAAATTTTATTTAAGTGTGAAGTCTAATTGGTCACTTTCGAAAGTTTTTCTTTTTTTTTACAATTTTTGTATATGTACTAAGAATATTGTATTAAATTTTTATGAAATAATTTTTTCAACCCAAAACTTTCTCTACCTGAACTCATGTTAGAACGCATTTAAAAAACTTTAAAAGCGTTTTTCTCAAAACTACGTTTTCACGGACGCTCCACACTAATTCTCCGGTGGGCTGATCCTTCTGAAATTTTAACCACATATTTAACACAAAACTACTTACAAAAAAACTATAATCGTGTTAAAAAAATTGATATTTACTATATTTTTTTTTTTGTTTTTGTTACTTATATTTAACAACAATTGCAAAAAATTAATATTAATAGTCTATTTTATAGTCCTTGTCATATTGAATCTAAAACACTTTGGTTTTTTGTTTCAGATAAACAGATGCCGAGATATCGTGGGGGAGCCGACCTGCCTCCAAATTATTAAAAAACATTAATAAATTTTTTTTATTTTTATAAATTAAGACTTCATTTATCATTCCTTTCTACATACTTATATAAAAATATCTTTCATAGCAAACTCACGAGAAACAGTACACCCTTAATATTTCAGGTCTTGTCTTTAAAAAATTATAAAATTCGACACAGCTGTATTCAATATTATTTTTTAAAAATAAAATTGACTCGAGTCTGTATTTTTAACGCTGTTGGTTACAATTTTCAAACTTTTTCCACTTTTGCAAATAAAAACGTTCAACCGGAGCTGAAAAGTAAGCATAATTAAGTATAAATATTAAAAGTAAGTATACTTATAAGTATGGAATTTTAGTAAGTATATGAAGCTGAAAATAAGTATGATACTTACAAAGTAAGTATAGTTGGTAACATTATGTATCACCCATTTCACATTGAAGTGCATTTGGCTCAAATTTTGTTCTTGGATTAGTTTATGGTTTAGCGAAGCTTGAGATATTAAGAATTTTATTTTTGGCTAATGCCAAAATAGGATATATTTTGAGACAACGTAGCTCAGTCAATTAAAATCCGATTTTCGTAAATAGGATATCATTGGAAAGATTACTTACTGCATTATTCTGCATCATGAACATGCACACCAACGATGAGAAAGACACGAGAAGCAATATTTTCTTCCATACAAAATTCTATTGCTTCTCGTGTCTTTCTCATCGTTGGTGTGCATGTTCGTGATACAGAATAATGCAGTTAGTCTATTTTAAGGGAATTATATAAAACTTTTGTAAAACTTGCCGTACGTTGACTCATTCTTAATTTCATATTTTAACACCATTTAACACCAACGGACGCTACAATTTTTTTCATTTTCATAATTTTTTTTTACGTTCCATTACATTTCCAACGATATAAAATGAAGGTGTGCTCTTGAAGAGTTCAGAAGTTATGACGTATAACGTGAAGTGTTAGTGGATTTTCAATACAAATACAACTTTAATTGTATTACTTTTTCAACTTTTTAAAAAAATTAAAAAACCAATTTTGCATATTTTTTTCAAAGAAGGCATATATAAGAAAGGTTTATAAAAATCCTTTTTTAGTATAAAAAAAATATCAGCGTTGAAGTAGTGGAAAATGCATACCTTCTGTTTGTAGCTCCTCCAAGGCCTGTGCCAAAGCCGCAGTCAATGGACCCCATGAGGATAAGGTTCCTTTAATCATGGGCAACTGTACGTCGTTATCATCCTTAAACTTGAAAGTGCCACCTGGCAAAATAAATCTGCAAGAAAACTCAAACATTACAGTACGCTTCAGAGAGGGGAAGAAAACTCAAGAAAATTCAAAACTTACTCTTCACCCGGTTCTGAAGATTCCTTGAGTACATCCAAGAGAAATGGTGTTTGCGCCAAACACTGCATAACAGCATTAAAAAAACACGTGTTGCCTAGATTAGTCAAGCCACGCACGCGTGGCAAAACTTCAAAGTCTAAAGCATATTTATCGTGCTGCTGCTGCTGTTGGTTTTGGTTGCCGACATTTGGCGTGAGTTTGAGCGCCAAAGAGTTGGGCGGCTTAGCTGTGCTGACCCGTTTAGCCATGCCTGGTATGGGTGGAGGTGGTGGTGGTGGCGTGGGTAGCATAATCTTACCATCATTATCGTTCGATAGCAAGGGACGCATTGTGGCAAATGTTGCTAGAATTTTACCCTCAATATTATCGATTGGCTTAGCGGCTGCGCCATCGACAGTAGAAAGCATTGAAGTTGATATCGACTGTGGTTTTTGCTGGATTTTCTTTACCAGATCAATGCTTTCCTGAAGATATTTTTGGCGCGAACTTGCTGTCACTTCTACGTCACAATCGTAGCACCAAATTTCAAAAGTGCGGGTGTTCATGGTGAGCGCATGGGACTCCGAGTGCGGGGTCTGACGGCACAGTATAAATATAAATTAAAAATTTCAGACATATTGAAGACAACTTACTTTGAAATGCTGCAAAGCATGTTGATTCTTGGAGCGGCCGCACAGTTGCGTGCCACATTTAAGGCACAGCCATAGCGTGTTGTCATACTCGAAGCTGAAGGAATCATCGCTTGCCTGTGGCGTTAACGCTACTCCTGTCCCATTTGACTTTAAACACTGCGCACACTCTTGTGCTATACCCGTAGTTTTTAGAGCTTTGCGCAGCTTGGCAATATCCACGGCCTTCTTTACATGCTGACAACCACAGGCGGCAGCGTTTGGACAGTTTAAAACCATCTCCTCGGAAGAGTCTGTAGATGAGCCATCGTGCGGTCCAGATTGACGCTTCTTTTTCACCATGATGGTCAGCGTAGCTTGCTACGTGGTGTTTGGACGTAATACAGATATAAGGGCAGCGAAAATAGCGGAGCGCCTGCTGTGCATATAAAAATATTAGGTTAGAAACGAGAATTTCTCTGCAATTCAAATTTGTGCAATTAGTTTTTTAAAGCTATTATTTGCATACAAGTTATTGTAATTGACTAGTTATGTAGAATTACACTCTGAATTTATATTTGTTTTCTTATTCTACAGTCCAATTTTCTTAATTTCCTTTTCTGTGTCAACCACAACCTTAAAAAAAATGAGGTTAAGTACACACGTCTTTAAAAAAAAAATTGGTGCAATGGACTGCAAAACAAAAAGTAATTATTTTTCATATTTTAACAAATCTACAACTGCGCCTTAGTTCTTTGTTTCCTTTGCTTTTTATTTTTTTTAAACGCAATTCATTCTGTTTAGCAAATATATAAACTTGTCTGACACCAGACACACAAAATTAAGAATAAAAAGGTCACTTTGTATGCATTTTGTTTGATGCACTTTTTTATTACTTTCTGCTGAAATGAATCCCTTGTTTACACTTTATTTCATAGATTTACGACTTGCCTAGAATACTTTTTATTGATTTAGGAATTAATTGCTCAAATTGTAGAACAAAAACGTGAACTTTACAATTTGATCTTTCCTTTTTTTTAGTTTTTCTGTGATGAAAATTATGACAAGAGATTTTTGCAGTTTTCTATCCAAATGTGACTATTATCTCCTGAACGTTGGCTAAACTGTTCGTAGTTGTGTAGCGCCTAGCACACATACTACACTGAATGGTTTGTGCCTGAGATATAAAGGCTTTTTGATATGTTGAATAACAAGTGTTGCTATGATCCAACACACACGGAATTCTACTGCCATCAAATTCAACAAAATTTGGACCTATTCTACCAGATCTGTTATTCTGTTATCAATTTTCTGTCATGAATCATCAAGGATGCCGACCATAAAAGATCTGTTAAAATTGGTTTTCTGCCTTTCGAACTTTTATGATGCCCTGTTATCAATCTTCGAAAGCAAAAATCTATTGCAATTCCGTTAACTTCTGATATGAAACAGCTGATTGCTGTCGATACATTAAAAAAAAACTAGCGCAAGGTGAAAAAAGGTACGGGTCCCGTACTAACTTCAAGTAATTGTAATATAATAGAGAGTAAAATTTTGTATGTTATACTTCTATCTCGAGCTTAAAAACTTCGCAAACTAACGCTTTCAAGCAACTTCAAGTTACTTTAATAGAGTACGGGAACATACCTAAAGTTATCGTTTTTAACGTGTAAATTGCAAATATTTTTGCAAACTAGCATTGCTGATTTGATTAATGTGCTTATGAAAACGTAAAGAACAATGTAGAGACGAGCATGTGGCCGTAGCCAAAACCGCTATTTAAATTCTGATAAAAAGCCAAAAATGTAACTGTTGTGTTTCATAATAGGTTTCATAAAGGTGCCCCCAGACTATATGTTTCATACATATGACATGTCAAATAAAATAACATACCGAATTTCATCTGTGTGTCAGAATTAAGTTTTTGTCAGACAGCTTTTTTCTTTTGTCTCCACATCGACACGTCATTTGAAAATAAAAAACAGCTTTTGAAATTTTTGTAAACCTTAAAGCTCTTAAATGTCCTCTTGTAGCCATTCAAACTAAGAATAAATTAATTATAAATCAATTTATTGAATAAATATCGTAATATTTGCCTTTTCTTCCATTTTCAAATAAAAAATTTATCAAATTGACATTTTGTACAGATAGAAAAACATACGAAATTAGAGACAGTTCTAATTCAAAAATTTACAGACGCAAATACAAACGACATTTCAAAACCACATTTTCATATGTTCCACACTATCTGTAGCTAAATCCATTTGTAATTTTTTGACGTGTCATATGTATGAAACATATTTTGAGAAAAATCCGTTGAGCCGTTTAGATTTGTATAAAGGTCAAACAAACAAACAAACAAACAAACAAACAGAAAATGAGTTTTATTACTATAGATACATGGATATGTAGATCATTTTATACATGAGATTAATACATAAAAAATAATATAAAAATTAATTCAGGACTTTGTAATAAAATGAGGTTAAGAATACAAGATTTATTTAAAGTGGCTAGAAATATAAAGGACATTTTTTAAATAAGACAAATAAAAAAATTGAATTAATTTATATATTAAGAACAAACATGCATGTTTTGATTTAAATATTTTGCTTCTTTAAATTTTGGCTAGAATTAAGATTTGCAGTTTTTTTTTAAATTAATAAACATTCATCATGCATAAAAATAATTTAAAAATTAAAAACATTTCAATGAATTATATATTCTTTTTGTATCAACATCAAATTGGTGCACATTGTGCTTTTCGTTTATAGAAAGTTCCTATGGATGCAGGTTAAAAAATTATTAAAATTCAAATCTTATTTTTTGGTAGCAATGTTGGTGACCCAGTAGAAATTTGAAGAATTGACAATTTGTCTGAAATGTTTTTTTAAATAAATTTTATATACATATTAAAGTCACGAATAAGGTGAATGTGTATATTTTTTGTTATTTTAAACTAGACTTATTTTAAAGCAATAAAAAAATATATCAACAAAATGCATATTAATTATTCATTTAAAGTTTTTCACTGTCTGATTTGACCAGGGGGAAACCGGTCGTAGTAGGGGGCATTGCCCCCCTGTCCCCCTGGCTATAGGCCTGCTATGATCCTCTTAAAACATGGTTGTTGCAACTATGTTTTTTCTCTGCGTGTTACAGATATCAACATTGACTTTACTGAATGCGGCCAATTTTCGCTTTCTCATCGATTTCAGATTTTCTATTAGCTGTCAACTTCATTTTGACAGTTTTGGCAGTCTGTCTCTTCGAAATGCATCTACCTTCTTTAACTGCACTATGCGTCACATGCGCAAAGCATGTGCGTTGACAAAATTGGTCTCACAGTATGGCCGAACGCCATTGTTCGTACAATTCACGAAGAAGCTTAAAGCCTGAAAACAATATATATATAAATAAACTGGCCATTTCAGCCCTTGGAAGGACTTTGACCTATCTTCTATTGATCAATTGTGTTGTGCGTGTTATTAAATGTTTGATCACAAATGACCGAGAACTGGATCTACGTGTTTTATGCCGACTCCGAACGGCTTATGTTCTCAAGAAGCTTTACATGGCAATTTTTACTCTCTGAGGTTTGCCATTGTCTGCAGAGAGGTGACGACCGAACAGAAAAATTATTTCAATTGAAAAAACTTTCTGTCTGAGCTGGAATTGAACCCGGGCTACCGCGGTTCTTTAGCTTAGGAGCCACGCACTCTACCCACTAGGCTACGGCCACCACAGCCTGATGGCTACGGCCACCACCTGAAAACAATAGTTGCGTTTTTTCCAACACCAAAATCTGAATTTGGATTTTTATTTGCTGCTCATGAAAAGTATTGGTGGTTGGAATTAATTTTAAAGGTTTTTTTTCGGTTTTTGAGCATTTATTTAGAAACAACGGTACAATGTATTCATTCAAAGTATTGTCCATCGTTAGCTACAACATTTTCCCATCTTTCTGGCAGCATATGGATTCCGCGCCGGAAGAACGATTCGTCTTTTGAGGCAATCCACGAATCGACCCATTTTTTGGTATCCTCGTAAGAAGTGAAGCGCTGCTCAGCCAAGCCATGCGTCATCGATCTGAATAGGTGGTAGTCGGAAGGGGCTATGTCTGGGCTATAAGGCGGGTGGGGTAGCACATCCCAATTCAGCGCCTCCAACGTTTCCTTGACGGTTCTTGCAACATGTGGCCGTGCGTTGTCATGTTGAAAAACCACTTTGTCGTGTCTTTTGCTAAGCCTTTAATGCTCGGCTCAATTGCATCAATTGTTGTTGGTAGCGTTCCCCAGTAATGGTTTCGTTAGGTTTTAGCAGCTCATAGTACACGACACCCTTCTGATCCCACCAAATACACAGCATAAGCTTGGCGCCATGAATATTCGGCTTGGCCCTCGATGTCGATGCATGGCCGGGTGGTCCCCACGATTTTTTTCGCTTAGAATTATCGTTATGGATCCATTTTGCATCGCCAGTGACAATACGATGCAAAAAACTCTTCCTTTTATGCCGTTGAAGCAGTTGTTCGCACATGCAAAATCGCCGTTCAACGTCTCTCGGCTTCAACTGGTACGGCACCCAATTTCCTTGCTTTTGAATCATTCCCATGGCCTTCAAGCGTTTGCCGACCTTTGATAAGTCGACTCCCAATGATTCTGACAATTCTTGAAGGGTTTGACACGGGTCTTCATCGAGCAAAGCCTCCAATTCCTCATCATCAAACTTTTTCGGCTGGCCCGGACGCTCTTTGTCTTCCGTATCAAAATCACCACTTTTAAACCGACGGAACCAGTACTCACAAGTAGAAATCGATGGAGCATAGTCCCCGTAAGGCTCAGTAAGCGTGCGTTGTGCTTCAACCGCTTTTTTCTTCAAATGGAAGCACAAAAGTAAACCTTCCCGCAAATTGCGTTTTGTTGGAACGAAAGTCGACATGTTCACAGAGAAAAAAATATATGTTGTTTACACTTCAGTGGAATGACACATACTGAAAAATGAAGCTCAGACAATGTGCTTTGAAATGAATATAGTCACAGGTGTGCCCGATGCGATCTGTAGCGTTTGGGTTTTCGAGCTAACAATAAAATATCGTTCGACGTATCAATGGAATTAAATTAAAAGATTTATTTAACTCAAATAAACTTAAACAATAAAAAATACAAAAGAATGCTTTTCGAAGACAAAAGATTTTCTTAGAAGTTACGTTAAGCTGAATTCAAATATATCAAGCGAAAGAATAATAAAAAGAGAATAGAAGAAGTTAAGTTGGTGGTGGTTGACAAAACGCAGTCGATTATAATTTTATAGCAACTAGGTGGCGTTGCAAGTCACGTCAAGTTGCCACAGTACTCCCCTCCGAGCGACGAAGCTACGGTTGAGTTGCGAAATGTACCCTTCTCGTCTTTTGATATGTCCTTAGTGGAGCTGCAGGCGCCGCAGTCAATGCTTGTGATGATGATGGATTTGAATTATTCACAGGTGGAAGTGTGTCACTACACTCGAAAAATTCCGGTTTTAAACGTTCTGTCGTAATAGTTGTTGGTGCTCCATCAACGTTGACTTTGAAGACATAGTCTGAGATGCGCTCAATGACTTCATATGGTCCATCATAAGGTCGTTCGCCTGGTTTTTTAACAGCATCTACTCGAACGAAAACATGCGAACAGCTGTGGAGCGTTTTATGGGCAAAAGCTTTGCGCTTATTATGGTGCGCCGTAGGTGCTGATCGAACTTGACGCATATGCTCACGTAATTTCTCCAAAAAGTATTTAGGCTCTGGTGAAATCTCTTCGTCGATAAAGAACTCACCTGGTATACGGAGTGTGGTTCCATAAACGAGCTCTGCTGCGGAGGCATTAATATCTTCTTTGTGACTCACCCGTAGACTAAACAAAACTGTAGGCAGAACGTCAACCCAGTTTGGTGAATCATGACACTTGATGGCTGCCTTCAAGGACCGATGCCATCGTTCAACCATCCCGTTTCCTGCAGGATGATAAGCTGTAGTGCGTATTCTGTTGCTGCCGATGAGTTTCGAAAGTGCATCAAAAAGCTGCGACTCGAATTGAGAACCTCTGTCAGATGTCATTGTAGCTGGTGCTCCAAAGCGTGCCACCCAGCAAGTGTAAAAGTTGTCAACTATGGTGTTAGCAGAGATGTCCTTCAGTGGCACTGCTTCTGGCCACCGCGTGAAACGGTCGATGATAGTGAGCGCATATTTATAGCCATTGCATTGTTGCATGACGATGATGTCGATGTGTACATGTCGAAAACGTGCGCCTGGCATCAAGATGTGTTGCGGAGTGTTTTTAACATGACGACTTACTTTGCTTTGTTGACACGCTAGGCAAGAGCGCACCCAACTGGTAACATCTCGGTTCATGCTCGGCCAAACGAAACTTTTGCTTACTAAACGCCTGGTTGCTCTACCACTTGGATGCGCCAAGTTGTGAACATTGTCGAAAATGCGCCTTCGAAGTGATTTGGGTGCATATGGTCGAATGGCAGGACCAGAAATGTCGCAATACACCAGAGCATCTGTTCCATCGACTCGCAAACTGCGTAACTGGAGTGATGTTCTACTCGGGTTTGTTACGAGTTGTTGAAGTTCGTCGTCTTTTTTCTGTGCCTCCCCTAACTCTTGCGTGCCAACGATGACGGGAATATCGATTGCATGAACTCTAGAGAGAGCGTCGGCCACCACATTTTCCTCGCCGGAAATATGACGGATATGAGTAGAGTATTGACCAATCTCCTCAAGCTGCCGTGCTACTCTTGCACATGCGTGGTCTGATTTCTGTGCAAACGCATAAATGAGAGGCTTATGATCTGTCATGATGACAAGCTCACGACCGTCGATGAGATGTTTAAAGTGACGAACCGCTCGATAAATAGCCAAAAGCTCTCTATCGTAGACTTTATATTTCTTTTCACGGTCGTTGAGTTTTTGCGAGAAGAACCCCAAAGGCTATGGTCCATCGTCAGATTGTTGGTCTAGCGCAGCTCCGATAGCAGTATCTGACGCGTCGCAGCGCAATACTAGAGGCAGATCAGCTCTAGGGTGAGCCAGTTGTACAGATCTCTCCAGCATACTTTTGCACCTCTCGAACGCCGTGTCCGTAACTTCGGTCCATTGCACTGGCCTCTTGTCTCTCTTTTTCGCTCCCAAAGTAAGCTCAATAAGTGGAGCCTGTACTTGCGCAGCATTGGGTATACAGGGTCGGTAAAAATTCCAAGTACCAAGGAATTTTCGCAACTTATCGACGGTTTCTGGTTTGGGATAGTCTCTGATGGCCTGGATACGATCATATGGCGGCCGTATACCATTTTGGCTAATAGTGTACCCAAGATATCGAACCTCTAGCTGACCAAAAACGCATTTGGCGACGTTGAGCACAAGTCCAAATTTGTGAAGTTTTTCGAGCACCATGCGTAGGTGCTGCTGATGTTCGTTCTCATCTCGCGAAGCAATGAGAATGTCATCTATGTAGCAATGACAAAAATCACAAAGTCCAGCGTTGTGAACACTGTGCATCCTGATAGTCGGTGCGTAAAATCGTGTAAGTGCGGAATTGGGTACCTGTCAGGCACTGTGATAGCGTTGAGACGACGGTAGTCACCGCAAGGTCTCCAGCCACCAGAACTTTTCGCCACCATGTGAAGCGGTGAAGCCCATTCGCTATTTGATTGCTGACAAATACCTTGTTGCATCATAAATTTAAATTCGTCACGAGCCGCTTGCAGCTTTTCGCCTGCAAGTTTGCGTGCGCGTTCAGCCACTGGATGCCCCCTCGTGATGACGTGGTGTTGCACAGAGTGCTCAGCAATGTTGCGGTTCGATGCTGTAGTTAGTGATGTAAACTCCTGTAAAAGATTGGCATACGAACATGTTTTATCGACAGAATAAACAGGTGGTTGATTATAGTAGCCTGGATGTAAAAGAGCGTGTATGTGCGTAGAGGGATCCTCAATCCTTTTTTGTTTAAGGCTAACAACCAGCCCGTAGTGGTGGATGAAGTCCGCGCCCAGAATTGGAAGAGACACATTTGCTACAATGAACACCCAAGGAAACTCACGACGGAGTCCGAGGTCGAGTGTCATGTTTTTAGTACCAAAAGTGTCGATGTAGGAACCGTTCGCTGCAAATAATTTGTTTGTGCTTATGTTGATACTATTGGTATTTATTTTTGGCAGAACCGAAACGTCTGCACCAGTATCTATTAAAAACCAAGTACCAGATTTTTTTGTCTCGTATTTTGAGGCGTTTCGAAGTTTGCTCAGTGCCGGCAGCCGCCTCAATAAGTGCCGGCGTCCTTAGTTTAAAGAACGCTCCCAGTTGCATGGAGCACGACACTTGCGAGCATGTGAACCAAATCTTTGATGATAAAAGCAAAATTCGTTCGCCTTATTAGCCTCAGGAGTAGGCGAGACAGCACGAGAGCTACCTGCGTGGCTCTTGCTGCGACTACGTGAGTGACGATTGTTTGCTAGTTGGTTTACTTGCTTTGACAACTTTTCGATAGCAGCGAGCAATTGACCCACTTCATTGCTTGACTCGGCAGGCAAAGAACTCGTGTCGCGGTGCAGCAACAGTGAGGGCTTCTCGTCACCCAGAGGCTGTCCACGAAGAAGTCGACGAAGTTTGGCCTCCTGGGACTCTGACAGGCTGTTGATTATGCGATGTTTAAGTGCGTCATATTTGCCCTGAGCTGGTGGATTGTCAATAATGTCACCCACAATATCAAGAAGATCGCCATCAAGATGCGTGGCGATGTGCCGGTACTTTGATTCATCAGAAACAATGCGGTGCATTTCGAATTTCATTTCAGCGACAGTAAAATATCGACTTGGTTATCACGCCAGAATGGACTTGGAAGTTTAACCACAGCTAGCGCATGCACTGTAGAAGCAACATGATTCTCTGTAAAAGTTAAATTCTTGCTCGCACTTCCATCATCCATTTCGCTTTGAGCTGAAGTACCAGCTTCCTTAATCGGAGAATGTTGCAAAGCCATTTAAAAGAACTGCATAAATTTTAGGCTAAAAATAAACGAAGCGCAGTCGACGCCGCAGTCGGGAGCAACCTTTGTGTGCGCAGCCAGCAGCACTCTTTTGCTTGATACGCCGATCACGTCGGGGTCACCACTTGTAGCGTTTGGGTTTTCGAGCTAACAATAAAATATCGTTCGACGTATCAATGAAATTAAATTAAAAGATTTATTTAACTCAAATAAACTTAAACAATAAAAAATACAAAAGAATGCTTTTCGAAGACAAAAGATTTTCTTAGAAGTTACGTTAAGCTGAATTCAAATATATCAAGCGAAAGAATAATAAAAAGAGAATAGAAGAAGTTAAGTTGGTGGTGGTTGACAAAACGCAGTCGATTATAATTTTATAGCAACTAGGTGGCATTGCAAGTCACGTCAAGTTGCCACAGATCTATTGATAGTTACGCCATCTCTTAGAAAACCTTTAAAACTAATTCCAACCCCCAATATTTGATTACTAGATGGCGTTGAATGCAAACATAAGAATATCAATAATGCTTTTTCCGATCACCTTCTTCATTATACGCCACCTGCCTGTGATGTTTCAAACTACAAGTTCACAAAATCTAAATATATAGTAGGATTTTGTTTATATGGCAATTGGATTTGGATGTTGGGAAAAAACATGCGTCGAACGACAACGCGCCAACTTTTCGAGAGATGTTGCAGTGCTCTAGACTACTTAGTTATGATGAATACAACAACGACAATCTGTGTTTCATTCAAACTAAACAAACTCTGCTATGTTCGCTCTTGTCGTCTGTCAAATTAGAAATAGATCTAAGTCTGCGACAGCAAAAATTGTCGTCGCATCCTCTCTTTGCGGTGCTGACAACATAAAATTTGTGTACATATGAAAACATACCTTCTACATTCTGACAATTGGATTTTGTCGCATGTTGCAGTCATTGCGTTCAGGTTATTACAGTGATGCCAATAGTAGGGAAAAGAGGCTACATGTAGAGAAATTCATCCTTAGTTTTGAGATGTAGGGGAAAAAGGACAGATTTCCAATATATGCTCATATGTAGGGAATTTTTAAAATTTTAAATTTCTCTATATTTCTCAAAAAATGTGTATTTATATTCGCATATAATTTCTTTAATTGAGTTGAAATTCTTTCAGTGTGAAAAACCTGAGCAAGTTAAGTCTTCATATATGCTTAAACATACCCACTGACATAATCATTCTGTTCTGTGCTTGAACATACCCATTTGTCGCTGAGCTTACTTGATGTCAATTTTGCCGCGTTTTCGTTTAGATTTTCTCCAACAAGATTAATTTTACAGCTTACATTTTTATTAAAATTCACAAAATCAGAGTCTGAATAAAGGAGTAAAAACCGTAAGTTGCTTCAAATGTTATACATAATTTACTAAACAAATTTTCAATAAAATTGTTTTTAGAAAAATGAGTAATTCTTCCGATTCCATTTCTTCTGAAACGGGTGCTGTGAAGCGACGTGTGAAGTACAGAAATCAAAAAATTTATAAAATCTGGCTGGAGATTGATGAATTCAAGGGATGGCTCGAAAAAATTGAAACGGATGCTTTCAAGTGTAAGTGTGCAGCTTGTGACAAGATTTTAAGCTGTGGAAAATCGGACCTCCTGAAGCATTCGCAAAGCAAATCACATAAAAAAAATGTCATAGATGTATGAAATAAATATGTAGGGAAACTTGTAGGGAAAAATTATGTTTGCATAGGGAAAAGTAGGGATTTTCATGAAATGCGGTAGGGATTTTTTCAAAAATTTAGTGGCATCACTGGGCATCACAGAAAATTGTAGCTTATTCACATGTGAATAGGAAATTCGAAAATGCCCGAAACTGATTTAAGTCCTTGTCGTAGTCACTGTTTCTTATGTTATTATAATCCTTGAAAAACACATTGCAGTCAAGTTTTACAAGAACTTGTCTTCAACTGTGCCCAAACCCTTGTCTAAAGCCTTGTATGAATACTTGCTTGTTCTAATAATTGTCTTAATCCTTTTCTAAATCCTTGGTAGTCCTTATCCTTACCCTTTTACTAATCCTTACCCTTTTACTTTTTAGTCATTTTTTCCTTGGCCTTATCACCAATTTTTACTGTGGTGCACTAGAATTTACCTTAGTGCTATGCAATGTTTCCATACATCGATGTTGCGTTTACGTTACATGAAGAGGCCTAAGAACCTACCTTTACTATCGCAACATAAATTTTACCTTAATGCCTGTAGCCATACAGATAAAATTTCATGAAATTTTGAATTTTTCTTATACTGAGCTACAACCCTGACCTCATAATGCCATTAATTTTTTTATTTTAATTAGGACGACTAAGAAATGGGTTTAGGTTAGGTTAAACCGGATGCCTTTGTGAAGGCTCACATAGAGCAATTCAGGTCCTTAGTGGTACTGGTAGCGAACAAAAGGAACCTTTGTGTTTGTTTAAAAGTCTTTAAAGATTTGCGTTGAATTCGCAAACCTTAGGAGGGATTCTAGAGACACCCTGGCTACATCTTTAAGCGACGGGAATGTCGATGAGCCTAGGTATTTTAGTCTCGATCTAAGTAGGGCGGGGCATGTGCATAGTAGGTGCTCCAGGGTCTCCACTGTGCCCGGTTCCTTGCACTTCCTGCAGTTGTCATCCGTGGTGACTCCTCGCGTGGGCTGCCGTCATGCAGTGACCAGTGAGCATGCCCACTAGTGTCCTGCAATCTTTGCGCGGGCGTGCCAAGATGAACAGAGTTCGTTTTTCGCATTGTGCATTGCACATGATTTTCGAGATTTTTCACGATGTCGTATCTCTCTCCCTAATTGCTAAACCATCTGCCATCTCGTTTCCCTCAATGCCCTGGTGGCTAGGGACCTAGTAGATGCGCACTCTTTTCGAAGCGCATAGTGCATCTAGTGCATCTCTGCCAGCTAAGACACTTTTGGACTTGATGCTAGCGGAGCGCATGGATTTGATCGCCGCTTGACTGTCAACAAAAATGTTGATGTAAGAGTGTTGTGTGTCCATGCTGAGGGCTATCTCAGCAGCCTTCCTTATGGCAAATATTTCCGCCTGGAAGATACTGAAGTGGTTCGGCAGTTTATATGGCTGCCTTATATTAGGCTCTGCACAATACACCGCCGCACCTACCCCCGTAGGCATTTTGGAGCCGTCGGTAAATATGTTGACCGCCTGCTGTGCTTGTTCTATACCTTTGCACCAGTCATTTGGTCCCAGAAGAGTTCGTGCTTTGGAATTGACTATCGTGCGAGCCACCATGTAGTCCGTGCTACTAGGTAGATCTTTTCCGATTGTACAATGTCCAAAATTTTGAATGTGCATGTTGCCTGCTGCCGTAAGACGTTGTGCCGTTTTTCCGGCTATTAATTTTGCGTGTATGTCCAGGGGGTCCATACTTAGAATGGTTTCAAGCGCTTTAGTTGGAGTTGACTTCAGTGCCCCCGTGATGCATAGCGCTGCCTGCCGCTGAGTTTTCTCCAAGTGCCTGAGGAATGTTGATTTGGTCACAGCCGGCCACCACACAATAATTTCATAGAGTAGAATAGGACGCACTACCGTTACATAGATCAAGTGCATCAGAAAGGGTGAGAGACCCCAGGTACTGCCAATCATCTTCTTGGATGTGTATAGCGCAATGGTGGATTTCTTCACCCTTTCTTCCACGTTGGTTTTCCATGACAGCTGTTCAGGACGACTCCTAGATATTTTGTGTGAGTTTTCGGTATGAGACGTATATCGTTCAATTTCGGTGGTATCCACTGTGGTATCTGGTAACTTTTCGTGAACAGAACCAGATCCGTTTTCTCTGCGTTAATACTAAGACCGACTGAATTTGACCATCTAAGTACATCTTTGAGTGTGCTCTCCATTATGGAGCTTACTGTTGATAGACATTTCCCTACTATAATTATGCTTATGTCGTCTGCATAGGCAGTTATCCTCGGGGCTCTACCTGCGAACTTTTCGAGTAGTTCATTAACTACAAGATTCCATTGTAGTGACGAGAGGACCCCTTCCTGGGGTGTCCCACTGCGAGCTTTCCTTACCATGGATTTAGTGCCCCACTCAGCCCGAACCTTTCTGCAGCTTAGCAACTTGTCTAACCATAGGCTTATTGCTGGTGGTGCCTCTATTGCACGTAATCCACTAAGGATTGCGATGGTTGATACATTGTTGAATGCACCTGAGATGTCTAGAAACGCTCCGAGTGCGTATTCCTTGTGGGGGAGGGCTTGTTCTAGGGTTACTACTAGGGAATGTAGTGCCGTTTCAACCGATTTCCCTTTCGTATATGCGTGCTGGTTGGTTGATAACTGGATTGAATTGTTTCTTAGGTGCAAGTCAATCAGTTTCTCGAGCGTTTTGAGTACAAAGGAGGTCAGACTTATTGGCCTGTAGTCTCTCGGACAGGGATGGCTGCTCTTACCTGCCTTCGGTAAGAATACAACCCTCGCTGTCCTCCAAGCCACAGGTACATAGTTTAGCCTGATGCATCCGTTAAATATATTCTTCAGCCATGGGTCAACTCGCGATTCAGCCGTTTGCAACATGGCAGGAATTATACCGTCTGGTCCCGGAGATTTGTGTCCCGAGAACGAGTTTATAGCCCATACGATTCCGTCCGACGTTATTAAGTCGTGTGGAACCTGTAGCGGGATTGTCCTGTGCCCTCGTATTAAAGCAGTGTTTGGAGCTTCGGTACAGCCAGGAAAATGCGCCTTTAAAAGCACCTCGAGGGATTCCTGACTGCTCTCCGTCCACTGGCCATTGTCTTTGCGTAGCTGGCTCTGAATGGAGGGCTGCTTTGAGAGTAGCTTCCTGAGCCTTGCTGTGTCCGTAGTTTTTTCTATGTTTATATACGAGTGTCTTTTTGCTCTGCGTACGTTTGTTTTAAAAAGTTGGAGCCTACATTTGTATTCCCCCCTAAAGAAATCTTTTAGGTCGCGTCTTTGCTCTGTAAGATCCGGACTCCACCATGATCTTACGCTTTGTTTGCGTGGGCTTACAGGAGGAATGATAGGCTTTGAGAAGATGGGCCGAGAGAATGTTCAGGGACCTTTCAATGCCTTCTTCCGTATTAATTTGTTTGGGAGCTGGTAATTTGGTCTCAATGATGCTTCTGAAGCGATTCCAGTTAGTGTTTCTGGGGTTTCTAAAGATCTTTTGAGCTGGAGTGTATTTAAAGCTTATACTGAAGCTAATATAATTGTGGTGTGAGAAGGAGGGCTGTGCTAGCACCCTCCAATTTGTGACCAGAGTGTTGTTGTCGGAGGATATTGTTAGGTCTAACACGTTCGACGAGGTGGGGCCTACATACGTGGGTTCCTCGCCGATGTTAGCTACACTGAGTTTATATTGTAGAATAAAGTTAAGTAGGGACTCACCTCGATCGTTGATGTCTGGGCTGCCCCATACTGTGTGGTGTGCATTGGCATCTGCTCCGATGACAACTGCTTGGTTCTTCTCGCCGGCGATTGCTTAGAAATGGGTTTAACTGTTGTATAATATTTTCAATCGTGACACCTTTAAGGCTGGATTACCCAAGCGTAAGGTAACGTAGAGCGACGTTGCCAATTGTCAAGCTAAAATCTGTTAAATGATAAATGTGTATAAGTCGTTACCGAAATCGTAACGTGGCGTGACGCAGCGTAGAAGTCTGTAGAAAATAGATTTCTACGCAACGTTACGATTTTTGACAGTTCGACAGCTGTGTTACAAGTGAAAAATTTGTTTAACTTCCCATTATTGTAAATTTTAATACTATATAAGAAAGAATGCAATCTTTTATTGACGAGAAGAAGTAAATAAGCCTACTAGAATAAAATGAGTGCCCTGCACTATGGCGCCTGCACTACGTTGGATTACGATTTCGGTAATCGCTTATCCTCGAGGCAACGTCGCACTACGCTACATCCCGCTGCGCCACCTCACGTTACGCTTGGGTAATCAAGCCTTTATTCAACTAGTAATATTTCACATTTTTGTTGTTCAGTGTTGTTCACAAAACACTTTTTCATTTCTGTTGCATAAGCGACTCCTTACAAAAAATTACGTGATTAATTTCTCATTTCACAAGATTTCCTAGTGACGATAATTGAGACGTTTCAAAATTTCCTTTTTCAGTGTAATGTGCAACGAGTGAAAAGGGAGATTTCACTCTTCGCTCGTTATTTTTGCTTGCTGATATTAGCCATCCATCGACAGAACAGAACATTAAGAAAAACTTAATACATTGAGATGTAATGAATTTTCAAATTGAACGTAAATATTCAATAAAAAGTTCCATTTTTCGACCAATACTTTGTTTAAAAGTTGTGTTATTTTATTTTGCTTGGTCTTTCTTAGTCAATTTATTTTATTTAAAGAAACCTTCGAAAGGAAAGAAACCTTCGAAACGTCGGCGAAACTAAATATTATTATTTTTGTTTTTTAATTTTATGAATATTTAAATAAACCAAGCTGACCAAAAAGCTCAAGCAAAATAAAATAATATAAATATTTAATTTTAGCACTAAAACTTAATTCAATAGAATATCAATATCATCAGGAACCTCAGAGATATAGACGACTGGACTGACTCCATGCTTTGTAATTGATCCTTAAGCCTTGTATTTTTAGGTTTAAAAATCAGGGACCGCAAATAATAATTATTTCTCATCGTTGATTTAAAAAAAGCAGGCTCTGCCTTTTAAATTTTGATTTTTAGAATAAAAGGCAAAATTTAACTATTACTTTCTGCCGTTTATTTTTGCTAGCATGAAATAATTATTATTTGCTGCTATTTATTTTTTCTAGCAAAAATAAATAGCATCAGCTCTGTATCGAAAACTATGAATGCTAGGATAATGAAATCCGGTATATGAGACCATGGCATGATAATCTACATATGATGATAATTTGGGCGGGCCACGCCCCTTTTTTAGGGAAATTACAATATCGCATGAACCAGACACGCAGTGGTAATGAAATTCGGTATATTGTGTCGTTGCATAAAAATATAACTTTTCGAAAAAAATGGGCGGGCCACGCCCCTATTTAAAAAATAACAATATCTCATGAACCAGACACGCAGTGGTAATGAAATTCGGTATATGGTGTCGTTGCATTAAAATCTAACTATTCGGAGAAAGTGGGTGGGCCACGCCCTATTTAAGGAAAATTACAATATCTCATGAACCAGACACGCAATGATGGTGAACTTCAGCTTATGGTGTCATTGCATAGATATCGAAATGTTAGGAGGAATCGGACAGCCACGCCCCTTTTTAAGGAAAATTACACTTTCCCATGAACCAGACACGCAATGATGATGAACTTTAGCTTATGGTGTCATTGCATAGATATCGAAATGTTAGGAGGAATCGGGCAGCCACGCCCCTTTTAAGGAAAATTACACTTTCCCATGAACCAGACACGCAATGATGATGAACTTTAGCTTATGGTGGCATTGCATAGAAATCGAAATGTTAGGAGGAATCGGGGAGTCATGAACGACCAGAATACCAGCTTATTTTAAAAATAAAGTGAGGCCTACTTGGGTTGAAACAAAATTAATGAAAGAATCACTGACGGATATGAAAAAATCTAATTTGGAAAAAAAAGTTCGATTGGATTTCTGCCTGTGTTACAGAGTGCACAAAGTACAAAAAATGGAAAAAATCTCAAACACTTAACAGAATCTTAAATTTCAGCTACTTTTAGAAAGGTAATTAATCCAACTTAAATCCTAAAATAATTTTGGTGATTAGGGGGGGAGAAAACTGTTGTATAATGTTCATTCAGTTTATTGCCTTTGTGTCAATTTCAAGCTGCGAGCGACATGTGTAATTGTTGTTAAAAAAATAGGGATTTATTTAAGACGCAAAGATACAAAAAACCGAATGCTCAACAATTTCTAAAATATGGACTTCCTTAACTTACCTATACAGACTTTATTTGCGCTAAGAGATATTAGAATTTCCCCAAAAATGAAATCACCTGCCTACTTATTTAAGAACAAAAAGTTTTAATATTACAACAACGCCTTCCAAGTTTCATTATCATTGCGTGTCTGGTTCATGGGAAAGTGTAATTTTCCTTAAAAAGGGGCGTGGCTGTCCGATTCCTCCTAACATTTCGATATCTATGCAATGACACCATAAGCTAAAGTTCACCATCATTGCGTGTCTGGTTCATGAGATATTGTAATTTTCCTTAAATAGGGCGTGGCCCACCCACTTTTTCCGAACAGTTAGATTTCTATGCAACGACACCATAAACCGAATTTCATTAATTCTGCGTGTCTGGTTCATGAGATATTGTAATTTTCCTTAAATAGGGCGTGGCCCACCCACTTTCTCCGAACAGTTAGATTTTAATGCAACGACACCATATACCGAATTTCATTACCACTGCGTGTCTGGTTCATGAGATATTGTAATTTCCCTAAAAAAGGGGCGTGGCCCGCCCAAATTATCATCATATATAGATTATCATGCCATGGTCTCATATACCGGATTTCATTATCCTAGCATTCATAGTTTTCGATACAGGGCTGCTGCTATTTATTTTTGCTAGAAAAAAAAAATAGCAGCAAATAATAATTATTTCATGCTAGCAAAAATAAACGGCAGAAAGTAATAGTTAAATTTTATGAAAAAAAATAAAACTCACAAAATAACTATTATTGCTGCTTTTTTCGGAAAAAAGGCATAATAGTTACGGTCCCTGTTAAAAATACAATATTTTCTCAGTATTAAAAGCAAAGCACACTTCGGAAACATACAGCAAACTTCCAGAAAATTTAAATATTTTAAGAGAAACTTACAACCTTCGTTTTCGTTTAGGCGCGTTGAGCGGTTTTTTTTTTTGTAATTTTTGCTTGTCGAAATTTCTTTTGCCGATTGTCAATATATATATTAACCCCTCTGGCTACATTGGTTTTTGACAATCATACTCACCTCATACCGACTGTCAAAAATTCATCATCCGAGTGAAAAGTTCCCGATTGGCACACAGCCTATATTTGGCAGTGAAGAAAATAACAAGCAATGAGGTGAGAAAAGTTCCCGTACCCAAAAAATTCACAAAAGAGAGCGAAAATAGTTAATTCAGTCCATGGTGTAAGAAATAGAGGTGTTAGTGAGTTTGACACTTCTCTCTCAAAATGATAAAATTATGTTTCCCCGCTTTTGTCAAAAACAGCTGATGGTGAATTGCAATTAAAACAAATTTTGTTAAATTCGTGTCTTTCCGCAAGTTTATAAGATTTTTAGTGAGATTAAAGTGAGAATGAAGTGATATGGAAAACAATAAAAAATATATGAGACGCTGTGCGTTATGCAAAAAAAAAAACGATGTGAAAGTGTGAGGTCAGACTAAGCTCGTTTGCTCGGCGTACACATGGCCGTGCAGTATGGTTGTTATTGGCCGCATTCAGCGCAGACAACAATTGGCAACTGTTGTGTGAAAATTTGCTGAATGGTCGAATTTTGGGAGCGCTACCTAAAACTGATCAGGCAGCGGGCGCCATTTACTCGAGCGAACAAATTATATGCTACATGAGCACAACTGTTTGCTTAACTGTCAGATGCTGTTACTGATGCTGTTTAATTAATAAACACAGAAAGAACGCAGCAAATTTAAGTGAAAAACCTTTGCAATTGAATTAAATTTACATAAAAATTAAATATAATTAAATTGAATCTAACTTCTGACGTGTAGAGTAGCAACACATTCAGAGAAAAATATCGTGAACTAAGGTAGCGCTACCATTACAGTTCACAACAGTTGTCTGCGCTGAATGCGGCCATTGTATTCTCCAAAATTTTTGACAGTTTCGCATCGAAGCAACAACAAAATTATCTGCTCGCCGAGCAAACGAGCATCGTCTGACTACAGACAATGAAAGACAATTTGCATGCTGGCCAAAGCTTCATGTCGGCGGCACCTTCTAGCGCACGTTTCTGATAAAATTGCCAAAACATTCAATGACAAACTTGGCAAATCGGCGAAAACAACTGCTATAACTTTTTGTCAACACAACACGGCACAATTAATTGCATTAAATATTTATTTACACTTAATTCGCACAATAAAAACTATAGCACATCATCTAGCTACTCAAACAAATAACACAATTTGACAACTATCAACAGTTCCGCTCTTTCGCTCACAATTTTTTGACAGAAGCAATGGCCGCATTCAGCGCAGACAACAGTTGGCAACTGTTGTGTAAAAATTCGCTGAACGGTACAAATTTGGTAGCGCTAACTAAAACTGATAAAGTAGCGAACGCCATTTAGTCGAGCGAACAAATTCTATGCTACATGAACACAACTGTTTGCTTAACTGTCAGATGGTGTTACTGACGCTGTTCAATTAATAAACGCAGAAAGAACGCAACAAAATTTAAGTGAGAAACCTTTGCAATTGATTTAAATTTACTTAAAAATTAAATTTAATCTAACTTCTGACGTGTAGAGTAGCAACACATTCAGGAAAAAACATCGTGAACTAAGGTAGCGCTACCATTACAGTTCACAACAGTTGTCTGCGCTGAATGCGGCCAATGAAATTCATGGTGTTGTCAAAAAATCACTAACGCCTCTATTTCTTACACCATGATTCAGTCCTTGTCAAATGTTGCTATTTTCTGCTACACAAATTTTGCGCAGCAGAAATAAGCAGCAATTCGCAAGCTGCCTTGTTTTGACCGCTGATGTAAAATTAGAGTACAAGCCATTAAAACAACACAAAAAACAACAGGAAAGACAATTTGCTTTTTTAATCCGGCATTTGTCCAGTTTTTACAAAAGAAATAAACAATTGTTTTTGACTTTTCTTCAAAAGCTGCAACTTTTTGCTAAAAACCTGTTTCCGTACTTTTTGCAATTTTTCACGCAAAGAGAGCATTTTTCTGCTTACTCTCTCAAATTATATAACTGGAATTTTATAACGCTACAAAAGTACGGGAACAAACCTTAAGGCTCAAGGCCAGTACTTAATATGGTTGCTGTTGATTTGAGAATTAGCAACGTGCAAAACTAATATATTTTAACTTTAAATAAGGCAAAAAACAACTAAGAATATTGCTTACCGTGAAATATTACCGTGATTATTTGGATTGGACTTATCCTACTTTCAAAAAAAAATATTTCTTCGATTACTTTTACAGCAAAATTCTTTTGATTAATATATGGCGAAATCGGGATCCATTAAAAGGGGGATCTTTATATCTAATTAAAAAAGCATTAACTCATCTTTTTTAAAAGTGGGCTTATTCCACTTTCAAATATAACGGCTCACATATTTAATTATTTAATTGACAAAATAACTGTGAGCAGAAGTGCAAATGTCGAAACCTACTGAATACGTGCGACTAGCAAAATATGTTGCCGCGAATTTAACTTACGATAGGTAAACTATGCCTCTGTCTTAAGTTTCAACTGTTCGAGAATCTTTATTTTCTTTCGAAATTTTAATCTTGGAATTTTCAACACTGTCCAACTAATGCAACTGCTCTCTTGCCACGACCACTAACTCAAATACCGATAAGATTAAGTCGCTTACAGCAATTAATTAAAACCATGAAAATGAAACGCCCAGCTTCATTAATTGAAAGCATTTACATGCTTAAAAATTCCGACCAACTTTAGCAACTCTTCAGTGAAGCGAGTGACTAAGTCAAGATTAAACGTCTCCTGACATTTAAAAGCCGCATGTGTTTAAAATTATCTGCGAATTTTTAATAACAATTAAAATCCGTTGCATTCGTTCCTGATGCTGCCAGAGAATGAAGTTGCAGCCGGTGCAGCAGCAGCTTTCATCGAAGCCGCCGCACAGTGCGCTTTTCTTAATTTTAGGATGACATTTGGATTTTTTTTAAAAATTTTATAAAAATATTTTTATTCCTCATATTATAAAAATATTTTTATTATAAAACATATATTATGAATGCGGTATTAAAAACTTGATGTGTTTTATGGTTTTTTTTTATAAAATTTGTCAAAGTTTTTTAACAAAAATAAGCTCAATAAAACTTTAAAAAATAAAGTCAAGTTGAAACAATAATAACTTCGAGCACGAACTATATTTCAAGGTTTTGTTTTTTTGAATTTTTTATGTGCTAATCACCATTGAATTAAATATGAAATACAACAAAAAATGTTAATGAATAAAAATAGAAAAATCGTTGAAAGATGACTGTAAATTTTCAAGGAATTAAAATTTAAGTAAAATGTAGTAGAAAAGATCTAGCTAATTAAGCAT
Source organism: Dichetophora obliterata (assembly GCA_963920525.1). Lineage (NCBI taxonomy): Eukaryota > Metazoa > Arthropoda > Insecta > Diptera > Sciomyzidae > Dichetophora > Dichetophora obliterata. The sequence goes on along the minus strand of OY986439.1, from coordinate 112,486,685 downwards.
TATTAAAGTCGAAGGCTATAGCTATCATAAAATATCGTACTTCTACCTTCTGTTTCTGTAAAAACCTGCTGCATCTAGCTGCTATTCAGAAAAACCACTTAATTTGAAAAAAGTCTTGAAAATCAAATTTTGTCCTAAAATGCATTGATTTCCAAGACAATTTGTAGGTACTCTTAAATTTAAAGAAAAATAAAATAGAATTCATAATTTAGAACAAGCTGTGACCTTATTTTGTATTAGCAACCATTATTAAAATAAAAATTCTTAGTTCGTTAATTTGGCAATTAATATTGTTTTATAGGAGATATATCTAAAAGCTATCCGATTTGAAATATTTTTAGCATGACATTTAAGTGAAGTTAAATAAACTAAATTTACTCTTTACAAACATAAATAAGCAATTTTATGCGGGTTTTTTATTAAAAAAAAATATGGTTTGTATGGGAGGTAGGTGATGCAGTTGACCAAGAATTCTAAGTTTTTGTACTGTTACTTAATTTTTGACTAAAACACATTTGTAAAAAATTTCATGGCCTAACTTTTATAGTTTCTGAGATAATGCAAATGTCATCCTAAAATCGAAAAAAGCGCACTGTGCGCCGCAGCCGCTGAATCAATTTAAACTTGCTTCATTGCTTTTGTGATTTTTCTGACATTTTTGTTATCAATTGTGAGAGGTTGCCTTTTAATTTGTATCTCTTTTTGCTTTCATGTAAATATTGATGTATTTTTTCCACTTGCTCTTATCGTCTCGCCTGTAAGGATGTGGAGCGCAGGGTTGATATTTTCGTTACAATTGTACTTTTTTGGTACAGTTTTATATTTTTCCTACTTTCCTACTACCAACGCGTTTTCGATACATTTTATTTCACTCTATTTAGAACTCTAAGTAAGCAAACGATTTAAAACAATTAAAAAATTTATCTAATTCTAAATTTTGGTACTCTGTAAAATACATAAAAAATTATTTTAAAGAGTCGATTTTCTCCAATTTATATAAAATTGCTTAAGAAATTCTTTCAATTTCTCATTCGACAGCAAATGTTAAAAAATATTTTATTTTTTAAGTTTAATAAAAATTAATTACAGAAACAGACTGCATATTGAAATAATTTATTTAATTTAATTTAAGCAAAATATTTTTTAAAATCTAGTGAACTAAATGCCACAATATTGATATCAGAAGTAATATATCAAATGAAAAAATTCTAAAATTTGACTGATAAAGTGAAGAATTGCTTGACTGAAAGATTTTCCCATTCTTTTTTTTCGTTACCTTACATAGAAAGTTACCTTACTAACATTAAAAAAAAAATTTTTCGGCTGGATTGTGTCAGGTATAGGATGGATGGGTGGTTGACCTAAAGGCATCTGCGAAAAACCTGATTTAAAAAAATGTTAGTGACCTTTCTATATTAAGGAAACGAAATAAATTTGCACGTTTATAGAAATGTTTGTTTTTTAATTATAAAAAGACCTCTAAACTTTATGTTTATATGATTTTTTTTTAAAGATTTTATTGACCTCATTTTATGAATATTATTAGACCCTTCCTAATAGTGTTCCTTTTTGTGATTATAAAAAAATTGTGATTAATGAAAAATAAATAAAAACCTTTGTAATTTTTTTTATAATGTTTATGAACTGATTGTAAAAAACATATTCACTTTAATTTAAATAAAAACTAGCAAAGAATTATCTTCAATGTTTTCAGCGTTTGATGACGTCACCTCGTATAGATTACGGTTGTGGTGTTCATTAAATTTTGCGAAAACTCAAGTGCAGAACACGATTAAGATATGGAAGAGTATGTATTAAATATGCTGTTAATACACACATTTTTGTGGAATTTATAAAAGTTATGCTACTGTGATGACTTCACTTTGTATGGGAGGTTGGTCATGTTTTTATCAATTTTGTCAAATTCCAAACTCAAAGTGAATTTAATAATCGTAGCATATGCTCATATTTTTAATTTTTTAAATTAATTTTTGCGGAATTTTTAGAGATTTAACCGTTTTCATAAAGTTACTTTGTTTAGGAGGTAGGCGTGGTTTTTCTACTATTTTGACAAATTTCAGAGACTTACCATTTTGTTAAAGTAACTTTGTATGGGAGGATGTTGCGTTGTTTTTTTGTTATTTTAAAACTTTCAATTATATGGTAAATTTTTGTGGCCAAAGTGTATGGCCAAATTTTTAATCATGACATTAATTTTTGTGTCATTTTTAGATAGTTTAAAGATTTGATAAAGTAACGTTTTATCGGAGGTAGGCGTTGTTTTATCCGATTATAACATATTTGAAAAATATGGTGAATATTTTACTTCTAAGCTTATGTGCACAATACTAAGTAACTGCAAACATTTTTGTGGCGTTTTTAGAAATTATATTGTTTGATAAAGAAGGCATGGTTTGATTGGATGAAAATCCTATTTTGCTCATTCTCGAACTTGATCTTTGTTTTTTTAATATAAGCACATACATATACCAAATTTCACCTGACCTAGCGAAATCGGCTCAGGAGGTGATGCTGATCAAGAGCATATATACTTTTCTATACCTGCCACGACTCCCTATCAACGTTGCAAATGGAGTGACAAAGTTATCGCAGTATGCGCGGAGTAAACAAAATTTATTCCATACTATTTTTCTTCATTTAGTACAATTTTTTCTAAATTTGTACACCAAAATGAAAAAGCAATTAATCAACCCTGGTGGAGCGTTGCAGCAACAGGTTGTTGAAATTGAATATTCATATGATGCTGCTTCTGTAACGCGCAGAAGAAGACCTCCTCAGTCAGGTGCCTCTAAAAACGTGCCTCTTTGAGTTTTAAGATTTTTATCTAATGTGAAGTTTGATCACTATATTATAGTTATTTTATATTTTTTTTTTCTTAAGCCTGTGGGATGCAGTCAAGTTGGTTCCTTTCAATGATTTTTGCGACAGCACCCTTATAATTGCCTACCATTTAATATTTATGCACAGATCCACTGAATATAGTTTACTTATTATTTTCATTCGATTTGGATTTGGCCTAATCCTTCGTGTTCGACTTTCTGCTCCGATCTCAGCACAGTTTGCGGCACAGTTTAGTGTAGCTGGTCTTCATTACGCTTAATTACAACATGTAAACCTTATAATAACCGGTTGTTTGTTGTTGTGTTGAATGATTGCATGTAGTTAGAGGTAAACGAGTTCAACACAAATTCCAATAAAAATTGAAATCGAACACGCACAGCATGCCATCAAGTTTGCAAGAACGTAGCTACCTCTTTAGACTTGGTTTGGGCTTATTTAATTATTATCTGAAGCTCTACATGTTTGAGGAGTGCAGCATTATAGTTTGATGGAACTTGGAAGACACGTTTAATATTGATTTCAAATTTACTCTATATTTAGAAACTTACTAACATGAAGAGTAAGAAAGCTACTTAATTTATGCTTTTGACATGTGTTGTTGTGTTCACAGACCTATAGTAATATTTTTGGAGAAATATCATATCATATATTTTAATCCTCTAACGCCCTTTTTTATGGATCGTCTTAACACTTTTTAAAAATAGTTCAAAAGAGTTCCCTCTAAATTTACTACAAGCCTCTTTGGACAAGATAGGATACTACGAACTACTATTATTTATTTATTTAGTAAACTATTAACATTTATTGTTATACAGTTACTATAAGTACATAAATAAATCGTAGGTTATAAAATTAATTTAGCATGATATCGTTTTTAAAGGCTACCCTCTTTTGGGTGATTTCAATCGAGCTGCAGATAGTGTTGAACGTTTTAGTCATTTTGTAAACCGGGTCACATCTGCTATAATTAGTACTTCTGTAGGGTATATAGAACAATTGCCTCTGCCTAAAATTTCTTTCAGGTGCATAAAATTTTAAAAGAGATAGAAGTGGTGCACAATCAATATGATTCATCACTACATCCCGAGCAAATAAGGCGAAAATACTTTCGCTGGAACTCCAAAGACTTTAGTCCAAGAAGAGCACATCGCGCTTCATAGTAAGGCATAAAATCCCAGTGGAGCTTGCGGATTGCTAACCAAGTGAAACGCCTTTGGATATTTTCAATTCTTTTAATATGTATAGAATATTGAGGGTCCCAGGTTATATTCTAAAACCGATCTTACAATTGAAAAGAAAATGGTCCTCACGGTAAAGGGATCGGAAAACTCCCTAGTATTGCGCGATAGAAATCCCATCATTGCATTCGCTTTTAATATAATAGCATCAAAATGTTTGGCAAAGCTTAACTTTCGCTCAAATAAAAGACCTAAATCTTTCTTGACATTACATTACATTAGACACATTAAGATGTAGTTTATTGATCTCGCACCAAAATTGGAGACTATCCATGTAACGTTGAAGCAATAGGAAGTCTTCGTGAGAGTCCACACATCTAAAGATCTTCACATCATCAGCATACATCAGGCACTCAGAAAAGTCAACATAATTCGGAAGATCATTGATAAACAGAACAAACAACAGAGGACCTAGGTGGTTACCTGGGGTACCCCAGAATAATTGCCAATGCATTTAGATAAATTATTACCAATCTAAACATATTGCTGACGACCAACAAGGTAGCTCTCTAACCATAGAAATAGTGAGGAATGGAATCCGAGGCTATTTAGCTTAATAATCAAAACAGAGTGTTGAACTCTATCTAAAGCCTTTGCGAAATCCGTGAATATAACGTCTATTTGATGACCTTTTTCCATATTTTTGGACAAAAAGTGTGTAAAAAGAGTTAGATTAGTAGAGGTAGATTTACCTGACACAAATCCATGCTGCATCTCAGACAATCTAGTTTTAATGGAGCAAACCTATTAATATTTTAATAGCAAACTTATCTATAATAGCAAACTTATCTTATATAAAATCAAATATTTGTCCTTCTGTCTGTCTGTTCCGTACACAGAGAAAACTACATTTTCAAAAGTGGCAGAAACGAGCTACTTTTTAAAACGTTTAACCCAGATTTTGCACTTCTAACGTTTATTTTAATTTTAAAAACAAAGATTTTAAAATGAAATAGTAAAACGTATCATTTTATTTTAAAAACTTACATTTTAAAATGAGATTCTAAAATGTTCGTTTGATTTTTAACAATGGATATTTTAAAATGCTGTATTTTAAAAGGTTTATTTTCATTTTGAAAACGAATATTTTAAAACGAGATTCTAAAATGTTTGTTTGATTTTTAATAATAAATATTCTCAAATGTAAAATGTTTATTTTCATTTTAAAAACGAAAATTTTAAAATTAGATTCTAAAATGTTCGTTCGATTTGTAGCAATAAACATTTTAAAATGCAATGGTATAACAATTATTTATATTTTAAAAACGAAAATGTTTATTATTTTCCATTAATTAAACAAATTTACAGTAATCCGCATTTCATCTATTAATAAAAAAAAACAGCTTTATTGGTTTTCAAAATTACAGTTTTATTTTAGTTATTTTATGACCAGCTATTTTCATCTCGTTAAAATTTTTTAGATCATTATACTGTATCCCAGCGTCTATAAAAAAATAGAATTTTGTCAGATATTATTCATTTTATTTAAAATGCTTTCCTTTTAGTTGTGGCAGCAAATGCTCCAGCTCAAACTCTTTCATTACTTTCTTGCAGGCAAACTGCAGAGTGATGAAATCGAGAATGAAAAATATTTAATTTTCTGAACAAATATCAAATACATAAGTCAATGAAACATATATAACAAACAATTCGTTATTAACAAGTGTTTTGAAACAAAGTGTGTGAATTTTACTGCCATGGTAAAACGTTTCGTTTCATTTTTATATTTAAAAATGTGCGTTTTCATTTTTGTGTGGCGTAAAATGTTTTTAAAAATATTAATTTTAACCTACTATATTAGAGGAAAAATTTTCGTAGTTGTTTTAAAAACGCTTCGTTTCACTTTTATATTTAAAAATGTGCGTTTTCATTTTTGTGTGGCGTAAAATGTTTTTAAAAATATTAATTTTAACCTACTTTATTATAGTAAAACATTCGTAGCTGTTTTAAAAACGTTTCGTTTTACTTTTCTATTTAAAAATTAGCATTTTAATTTTTTAATGGCGTAAAATGTTTTTATAAATATTAATTTTATCCTAATTTATCATAGTAAAATATTCGTGGTTGTTTTAAAAACGTTTCGTTTTACTTTTCTATTTAAAAATGTGCGTTTTCATTTTTGTATGGCGTCAAATATTTTTAAAAATATTAATTTTACTTAACGTTTTTAAAATGTGCGTTTTTGATTTTTTGTTTTCTCAGTGTATAGGCTCGCGTACCGTTTATCCGATTGAGCTGAAATATTGACACCGAGTACGTTTTATAGGGAGGAAGATCATAAGGGATGTGAAAAAGTGGGCGCAAGTCTGTGGGCGTGGCACTCCATAATAACTTCTAAACGCCTGGGCCGATTTCAGTGAAATTTGGTATGAAGGTTCAATTGCACCCAAGATAAAAAATCTGCAAAAAAAATTCCAAATTCGCATGAGGGCGCTTTAAGTAGTGGATTTTAAGACTCAATATCGACTTGACTTCGAGGTTGTGAAGGACTTCGTTTATCTGGGATCCAGCATAAGCTCAACCAACGACATCAGCATTGAGATCAAACGAAGAATAATTCTTGCCAACAGGTGTTACTTTGGGCTCAGTAGGCAATTGAGAAGCAGAGCCCTCTCTCGACGAACGAAAATCACGCTCTATAAATCGCTCATCATGCCCGTCCTACTTTACGCATCACAAACCTGGACGCTGAGCAGTTCAGATGAAAAGACTTTAGGAGCATTCGAGAGAAAGATTCTTCGTAAGATCTACGGACCAATCTGCGTCAATGGCGAGTACCGAATACTGCGGAATAATGAACTGTATGAGCTGTACGCTGACATCGACATAGTCAAGCGCATTAAAATCGAGCGGCTTCGCTGGCTTGGTCATGTTCAGCGCATGAAAGACGATGCGTCAGTGAAGAAAATATTCGATTCGGTACACAACGGCGGTCAACGCAGAAGAGGACGACAGCATCTTCGTTAGAAAGCCCAAGTAGAGGACAACCTGACGAAGCTTGGAATTTCCAACTGGCGCCAGCAAGCGAAAGACAGAAATGGCTGACGCAAATTCTTAGATGAGGCCAAGACCGACATACAGTTGTAGCGCAAACTAAGTAAGTAAGTAAGTAATAACGACTTGACCGATTTTGCTAAAATTTGGTATGTGAAATAACCTGACCCTGCAACAGAATTGAGGGAAGAAAACCAAACCTAAACATAAACATAATTAAGCATTTAAATTTATCTCAAAGGTTCAACATTTTTTTTATGAAATTGATCAAAGTTGGCGTAAAAAAATAGTACGAGGTTAGAAAATGGTTTGATCAAATCATCTATATATATATATATAAAAATGGATCCTGATTTGTTGGGATGCTTAAAACTTGGAAACGAATGGACCAAATTGGATACTTTCTTTACTACTTTAAAAATACTTTAAAAATAAAATAATACCACACCCCTTTAACCACCCACAAATCAATAAAAATGCAATATTTAAGATGGTTTTGGTCGTATAAAACTAAAATTTGGTAAATAAGTTCGTATGAAAACTGTCGGTAATTATTCTAAAAATGGGCGCGATGACACTATAACTACGCTTACGTTTAAGAAAGGAATAAAAAACTTTGAAACTACTGGTCCGATTGAGCTCAAATTTTGACAATAAGTTTGCCACACCCCATTTTACCGCCCATAATTATATAAAAATTTGCGATATCAAATAGCTTTAGAGTTTTGGGTCGCTGTTTACGAGTGCTGTTTCACTGATGACATTTTATGAAAGTTGGACAAGGGGGAGTGGCACCTCCTATGCAACACGAATTTGTACAATCGAATTGCTTTGAAGTTAAAGGTTACACAGCGTCGGAATTCAGTATTCGACCTAAAGTTAGACATGCAGTTTCATTAATTACATTTTATGGGCGTTGGAAAAGGGGGAGTGGCACCTCTCATATAACCGAAATTTGCGATATCGAATAGTTTTGGAGGAGTTATAGATCGTCACAGCGTCAAAATTCAGTATTCGACATAAATTTACATATGCAGTTTTATTAATAACATTTTATGGGCGTGGGAATAGGGGGAGTCGCACCTCCCATACAACCCAAATTTGTACTATCGAATTGCTTTGAAGTTAAACGTTGCACAGCATCGGAATTCAGTATTCGACTTCAATTTACACATGCAGTTTCACTGATAACATATTATGGTTTTTCTTAACGAGGCGTTGCACCACCCATACAACCCAAATTTGTGTTATCGAATAGCTTTGGATTTATAGGTCGCACAGCGTCAGAATTCAGTATTAGACCTACATTTACACATGCAGTTTCATTGGAAACATTTTATGAGCGATGTACAAGTGGGCGTGGCACTTCCCATGCAACCTAAATTTGCGATATCAAATAGTTTTGGAGTTATATGTCGCACAACTTTCGAATTCAGTATTCGACATCAATTTACACATGCAATTTCAATTATAACATTTTATGGATTTTGTTAAGTGGACATTGGACCTCAAATACAACCCAAATTTTTGATTTCGTATAGCTTTGGAGTTATAGGTCGGACATCGTCGAAATTTAGTATTCGCCCTCACTTTACACTTGCAGTTTCATTAATTTCATTTTAAGGGCTTTTGACAAGGGAGCGTGGCAGCAATGCGCCGGGTTTCAGATAGTATCATATAAAAAAATAAAAACACCACATTTAAAAAGTTAACAATTGCCATTACCATTTGCTGTCATATGGTTAGGTTACGATAAGGTGACGGCCGGTGGTATAACTAGAAATTAGTACGATGTTATATCAAAAGGATATACTCCACAACTATTAACGAGTATCGTTGAAGCAGCTAGATCCTTCTTCTTCCTCAAGATCACTAAAATTTTCAAAAAAGGAAGCTACCTCAAAGATGTAGACTGCCTTCGACGGGAGAGACCGGAGCATAAACAAAGGAGATCCGATGCTGACTCTTTTTTCCTCGTCCCTGCAACTCCTATAGACATTTTTTGCGTAAGCCCCCATTCTTACGGCATGTCTTGCAATAAGACAATGTTACACTCGCGGAATGCTATCAAAACATCGCTTCTTCTAGCCGTAATAATTCGGTTATCAAAATTTTAATATATGAGGCTGTGAGAACTTCCATAAGGGCTGCTGGATTCCAGTTTAAGAGTTGCTATTTTGGTTTTGACAACCTCACAGGAAGTTGTAAGAATTTACAATGGTGAGAGGAATTCGGTTTTGATAGCCGAACCGTCCAGGGGCCATAACAGCGCCTTTTGTGGCGGCCATAATTCGTGATGTTGCCAAATCGTGGAAAAAATGTTTTGTGATGAAATTGTGAAAGTTAGCTTTTGTTTTTCAGTTTTTGGGCCTTATAAAACTGCCACAATTTTGCTCAAAAACAGAAGTTTTCATTCACAACTTCTTGAGAATTATTCGCCCTAATTCTAATTGGATGCAAGTCAAAATTGGACAAAGTAATTAGCGGTTTAGGTATATTGGTCAAAACTACATTTTTGCCCTTTTTTAGTTTTTAATGTTTGTATGAAAAAGGGAGTTAGAACGTTTGAAACAATATATTATCGTTTGAACTTCATACAAGTAATAAACAGTTTTCTTTGCCTCCTGAACAATAGATAATTTTGACTTACGTCGTATTGGAACTAGGCCGACGATATAACAAAATCCATAAATTTTCTTTATGGTGTTTATACAAAAAGACGGTCTGCAATGTTTTAAAAGTAAAATCACAAAGTTTTAAGAAGAATTTTATTGTTTTTTATAAGAAAGATTTTTAAAACAATAAGGAAGTTATATTAATTTTAAAAGTTATCTTCTTCATACTTAATTAGGATATCTGATTGATTTAATAAAATTTCTTTTGGAAATTTAATAAGTGAAGCTTTTTAAAGCAAAACAAAATCTTATTAACCTTTTACCTGAAAATATACTTACTTTTAATTGCCTATAACATTAAGGGAAAACATGGAATTTTAAGAATATGTAAAAATATAATTTTTAAAACTTAGAAAAATAAAGTATACATTAATTTCCAGTTATGATGGAAAAAAAAACACCAAAGAAACCAAAGAAACCGGTTGAAAAAAAAAATGTTTTTTGTTGCTTAAACACGCAGCTGCTTTTGTTGGACACCGAGTTTTTTTCGTTACATACCTATTAAAGCCCTGCGTCGGTGCATCTATTTGAACGTACACACACTGTGATTTATTGCATTGCTCACAGTTGACTGTCATCTAATAACACTTGAGAGTTTGATTTGCTCAATACCAAACGAAAACCAACAAGCAATACACACTTTCTCTCTCGGCAATCCATGCACGACGTGTTTTTGTTCATCAACACTACAAGCAATCTAATATAATCATTAAGGGTAGGATGAGAATAAAAAGCAATATATGGCAATAGATCATTTGGATCATTTGGGTCATTTTGATAATTTTGATAATTAAAGTTTTTTCTAAATGACCTCTATATTTATTATGTTGACTTTATATGATTTAAATACAAATTCTAAATGTTTGATAGTTTAAATCATACTTGATTTTAAATACAAATTCTAGTTGTTTGACAGTTTAAAATCGTTTATCGAGCTTAAGGTCAAAGTTAGAACAATTAATTGTTCTAACGAATTTTTCTAAAGAAACAACAACCACAACAAAGTTTTTCAATATGAAAGGAAAAAAAACCACTAGCAAATTGATTTTATTGTACAATTTCTGCGTGCTAAACGCGTCATCAGAAATCTTTGTGATTGCCCGTGCAAGTGCGTAGACGCACTGCACCATCGGGGCGATGAGATTTTGAAGCTTCAATTTCTCATTTTTTTTCCCTTAATTTCATAATGCCACATTTGTTGTTGTATTTCTGTTTTACTTTAGTTTCTATGCTTATATTATATGTAGTCCAACAGCCTGCTGGAATTCTGCACTAACAAAGCATGTTTACTGAAGTTGTTTTTAGAATTTTTGCTGATTTTGTTTTTCAGCTGTTTCCGTTTGGTCGAGCTCTACCATTTGATTAAAGTTTTTTCTAAATGACCTCTATATTTATTATGTTGACTTTATATGATTTAAATACAAATTCTAAATGTTTGATAGTTTAAATCATACTTGATTTTAAATACAAATTCTAGTTGTTTGACAGTTTAAAATCGTTTATCGAGCTTAAGGTCAAAGTTAGAACAATTAATTGTTCTAACGAATTTTTCTAAAGAAACAACAACCACAACAAAGTTTTTCAATATGAAAGGAAAAAAAAAAAAAAACCACTAGCAAATTGATTTTATTGTACAATTTCTGCGTGCTAAACGCGTCATCAGAAATCTTTGTGATTGCCCGTGCAAGTGCGTAGACGCACTGCACCATCGGGGCGATGAGATTTTGAAGCTTCAATTTCTCATTTTTTTTCCCTTAATTTCATAATGCCACATTTGTTGTTGTATTTCTGTTTTACTTTAGTTTCTATGCTTATATTATATGTAGTCCAACAGCCTGCTGGAATTCTGCACTAACAAAGCATGTTTACTGAAGTTGTTTTTAGAATTTTTGCTGATTTTGTTTTTCAGCTGTTTCCGTTTGGTCGAGCTCTACCATTTGATTAAAGTTTTTTCTAAATGACCTCTATATTTATTATGTTGACTTTATATGATTTAAATACAAATTCTAAATGTTTGATAGTTTAAATCATACTTGATTTTAAATACAAATTCTAGTTGTTTGACAGTTTAAAATCGTTTATCGAGCTTAAGGTCAAAGTTAGAACAATTAATTGTTCTAACGAATTTTTCTAAAGAAACAACAACCACAACAAAGTTTTTCAATATGAAAGGAAAAAAAACCACTAGCAAATTGATTTTATTGTACAATTTCTGCGTGCTAAACGCGTCATCAGAAATCTTTGTGATTGCCCGTGCAAGTGCGTAGACGCACTGCACCATCGGGGCGATGAGATTTTGAAGCTTCAATTTCTCATTTTTTTTCCCTTAATTTCATAATGCCACATTTGTTGTTGTATTTCTGTTTTACTTTAGTTTCTATGCTTATATTATATGTAGTCCAACAGCCTGCTGGAATTCTGCACTAACAAAGCATGTTTACTGAAGTTGTTTTTAGAATTTTTGCTGATTTTGTTTTTCAGCTGTTTCCGTTTGGTCTTTGCACGGGCAATCACAAAGATTTCTGATGACGCGTTTAGCACGCAGAAATTGTACAATAAAATCAATTTGCTAGTGGTTTTTTTTCCTTTCATATTGAAAAACTTTGTTGTGGTTGTTGTTTCTTTAGAAAAATTCGTTAGAACAATTAATTGTTCTAACTTTGACCTTAAGCTCGATAAACGATTTTAAACTGTCAAACAACTAGAATTTGTATTTAAAATCAAGTATGATTTAAACTATCAAACATTTAGAATTTGTATTTAAATCATATAAAGTCAACATAATAAATATAGAGGTCATTTAGAAAAAACTTTAATCAAATGGTAGAGCTCGACCAAACGGAAACAGCTGAAAAACAAAATCAGCAAAAATTCTAAAAACAACTTCAGTAAACATGCTTTGTTAGTGCAGAATTCCAGCAGGCTGTTGGACTACATATAATATAAGCATAGAAACTAAAGTAAAACAGAAATACAACAACAAATGTGGCATTATGAAATTAAGGGAAAAAAATGAGAAATTGAAGCTTCAAAATCTCATCGCCCCGATGGTGCAGTGCGTCTACGCACTTGCACGGGCAATCACAAAGATTTCTGATGACGCGTTTAGCACGCAGAAATTGTACAATAAAATCAATTTGCTAGTGGTTTTTTTTCCTTTCATATTGAAAAACTTTGTTGTGGTTGTTGTTTCTTTAGAAAAATTCGTTAGAACAATTAATTGTTCTAACTTTGACCTTAAGCTCGATAAACGATTTTAAACTGTCAAACAACTAGAATTTGTATTTAAAATCAAGTATGATTTAAACTATCAAACATTTAGAATTTGTATTTAAATCATATAAAGTCAACATAATAAATATAGAGGTCATTTAGAAAAAACTTTAATCAAATGGTAGAGCTCGACCAAACGGAAACAGCTGAAAAACAAAATCAGCAAAAATTCTAAAAACAACTTCAGTAAACATGCTTTGTTAGTGCAGAATTCCAGCAGGCTGTTGGACTACATATAATATAAGCATAGAAACTAAAGTAAAACAGAAATACAACAACAAATGTGGCATTATGAAATTAAGGGAAAAAAATGAGAAATTGAAGCTTCAAAATCTCATCGCCCCGATGGTGCAGTGCGTCTACGCACTTGCACGGGCAATCACAAAGATTTCTGATGACGCGTTTAGCACGCAGAAATTGTACAATAAAATCAATTTGCTAGTGGTTTTTTTTCCTTTCATATTGAAAAACTTTGTTGTGGTTGTTGTTTCTTTAGAAAAATTCGTTAGAACAATTAATTGTTCTAACTTTGACCTTAAGCTCGATAAACGATTTTAAACTGTCAAACAACTAGAATTTGTATTTAAAATCAAGTATGATTTAAACTATCAAACATTTAGAATTTGTATTTAAATCATATAAAGTCAATTTTGATAATTTTGATAATTTTGATAATTTTAATCAGCGGTCGTCAGCGCCTATCTAAACATTTTTTTACACCAACTTCAAGATTTTGTAGGTAAGATTGACTAGGTAAAAATGGGTCGCTGAATCCGAATCCGTTGTCAGAATTTCAAAATTATAAAATTTTTAAATAATAGGGTTGCCACCTAATAATATGTATTTTTAAGAGTTTTACACATCAGTAATCAGTGTTAGGGGGTCGCTGATTTGGAATCTGAAGTCAGTATTTAAAATTCAAGATGGTGCATAGGGTTGCCACCCTACTTTTTTAATTTTATGAAATTGGGGCTGGCGCGAACTAAAGGATAAAAATGGGTCGCTTTTCCATTCAATTTCAAAATTCAAGATGGTGGATAGGGTTGCCACCTTAATTTTTTTATTTTTATGAATCATGCTAGGCAAGCATTTTTTCTCTTGCAGGTAATGTTATTGTTGAAAAACGAAACAGATTGGCTCCAAAAATACTAGAAGCTATTCTATTCCTAACTTCTATTTTTAAAAATGAAAAATACTAAAAATAAAATACTATACTTATAAAAACTTGTTTATGTTTTCTTTTTATTGGTTGTGACTTTGACTTAAAAATACAAAATTAAAAATAAGGTGGCAACCCTATTCACCATCTTGAATTTTAAAATTCTAACTTCAGATTCGAAATCAGTGAGCCCTTAACACTGATAAATTATGTTTAAAACTCTTAAAAATACATATTATTAGGTGGCAACCCTATTATTTCAAAATTTTTTAATTTTGAAATTCTGACAATGGATTCGAATTCGGCGACCCATTTTTACCTTTTAGTTCGCACCAGCCCCGAATTCGTAAATATAAAAAATATCTTCCATGGCCTCAGGTTTTTCCTCATCTTGCACTGGTCTAGCAATTATTTCTATTATTTACCTAATTATTTACATAATATTAACTTCAAAAACACCATTAGACAAAAATCTCGACTTACACTTGCACTCAAAACAACACGAATAAATTAATTCCACTCGCATGATGGATTTTGTGAGATTTGCAAGCTTTTGTAAACTTTTCAATGACGGTATAGATTTTGTTAGTTTTGTGGAGTTAGTGAGTTTTGAAACGAACACTCTTCCCATAATTGTAAATTTTGAAACCAAACTCAATACAGTCGTTATTGAGGATGACGGAGATTTAAAGTTATGCAAAACTAGTTTTTGGCTAAACTTATTATGCATTCAGATCAAAGAAACTGCATAATTCACTCAATTTTATTAAAAAGTGGAGCTTGTGAGTTTTGATTCTAAGCCACTCTCACAAAAAAATTAAAAAATCCCGAAATTTTTTCTAGGTACGCGTCTGACAAGAACCAATAACCTTCACAAGAACCGATTGGTGTAATAAAAACCGATTACCCGTCATAAAAATAAAATTTTATAAAGATCGGTTAAGCGGTTTTGGAGTCTATACGTGATATGCACACAAAAAATACAGTTATGTTCACTAAAATGCCTACAACTCATGAACCAACACATGTAGAAAGACCGTATTAAACATAAAAACTTTGGTATTGATGTCACTTTTCATGGGAAATTTCCAGAAACAAAATTGGTTCAAGTATTAAAGACAACATTAATTGCTTACACAGTGCAGCTTATTTTTCTGATTTATGTATGTTGCTGTTTTTAAGTTGGGCTTTGGCCGTAAATAAAAAGACAAATAATTTTATCTTTTTTTGTTTTTATTTCATAATATTTTGTCTCACTTTGTAGGCTTTGTAGACTCATCAGGACTATAAAATATGCAAAAAACGCATAACATTAATCACAATATAAGCACAAGAAAATCACAAAAATTACCATAAAAAACATAAAAATTTTATAAATATTGGGATAAAAAAAACACCACAAACAATTTTTATTTCTTAACTATACTTAAAAAACTTACAAAGCTTCCCCAGACAAAATATTTGACAGGAAAATGGCATTATATCAGCATAATTGTGGCAAATGATGCAGTATGTTGAAATTTGGTGGCGGCCAGTTTACTTCTTATTAAAAAAGGCTGTCAGAAAGTAGCATCATGAAGACATGGAAAAGTTAGTAGAAGGCAGTGTGTCGAAATTCGGCATTGTATTGGACGGCAACTGAAATGTTCACGCAGCTCAAACATTTTTGTTTTTTCAGCAGCAGCCTTCCTACGCACTATAACGGCAGTCTATGAACTCTGTTGAATAAAACCATTATTTTGGCATTGAACTGAAATATTTGCGCAGGCTTAAGAGTTTTCTTTTCTACAGAACAGAATGCTTTCGCCCTATACTGAAACAAGCATTGTATTGGCATCCAAGCAGCTTAAAAATGTTTTGCTTTCTAGACAACAGAATCATCTCGTCTTATACTGGAAGACGCTTTCATTCGGTCTAACTCTTCTCAGCTCTAACTTTTTACTGACTTTAACTTCAAATTTTTGAAAACCTTTTCACTTGTAACATGTGAAATTGACAGTTGCAATTAATATTTTTTTGGCGAAAATTTGCATAAATAAACGTTATTTAAAAATTTATTAAGGTAAAGGTGCTTTATTCGTTTTCAATCATATTTAGGGGAACACTAAGAATCATATTTGGTGGAACACAAAACATAAGAAATATCATTTACATGTAATGCAAAATTAATTTTTTAATACATTGTGGCGAAATTTACTGTATTTCAGAAGATCTGATATACTGGTGTACAAGAGTGACTTCAATATTAGATAATACCGTCGGTTTTGAATAATTTTTAGTGCATTTGTTAATTACTAAATAAAAATCTAGTTAATAGTAAAATACCACATGAATGATAAAATACTACATGAATGATAAAGTCCTGGGGTCGTTCATGAATCTATTTTCGCATTGATTGCGATACAGTTCGCCATCGTAAATGTCTTCTAGCCTGACAACATTTTCTTTTTTCTGCTAAAATGGTGAGCACTTGTTTGCGAGAAATAATTGCTTGCAGCTGTGCCCCTATTAAAAAGGTGAGCAGATATCCAAATTCATCTGTGCTATTATATTCCCCGCATTTCCTTTTACTGGTCTGTAACAGTTGTCGCAGTGCGCCGTACACTCAATAGCGGAATTTATTTTTATGAAATGTTTTTTAAAAACATAAGTGAAGATGGGCGTTTTAGGGCATATGGATGGAATCAATCAATTCCAACAAACTGCTTAATGCAGAACCGCTTAGTTTGCATCGTAAAACGTATGCTAGAATTGAGTTGAAGACTTCAGATGTTGATACCGGAGATCCTAGAACAAATCGATCTTTTCCAGCAATCGGATCTTCACTATCCTCGTCTGATGCACAATTTTTTGACTCTGGGAAGGATGAGTGACCAGCGAATTCATCATCTTCATTAAAAACTTTAACTGATTATACGGAACAAACATTTCTCTGTCAAATTTCGTTTAGAAAATCTGCCTTTTTTTTTTGCGTGTTGGACTATGTTTTTATAAAGCAATAGTTTTAAAACTCACCATTCTTTTCAATAAAACTGTTCGCACACGCAATCTCTGGTATTGCTAGTGGAGTGGATTTTCTTCTTTGTTTGGGTTTGCTTACACCTGATATACTAAAGATAAACTTTTTTAAAAAAAAACTTAGAAATTTACGTTTGAAAAATCTCACTCAAAATTGAATGTCACAACATCAAAGCCGTTCAAAATTTAGGTGAATCGAAAAAAATCGACAAATCCAAGGACCAAAAACTGTTGTTGAATTAAAAAAGCTCAAATACTTATATAAAATAACCTAAAATATATAAAAAAAAAAAACAATATTTTGCACGCAATGACATGATAATGCCTCATTAAATTGCCTGCCACTACCTGCTTGTATTCTGCTCTGTACATTCTCTGCCAAGTTGCTTCCAATGAACTCGACTTGCATGCTCTCTTATAAATTTTTGAGCCTCTGTTAGCCAGTCTGCTGTTCTGTAAAGTGGCAGTCAACTGGCTGGTTTTGGTACAATTCCCGCCCTGCCCTGCCAAAATTGGGCCAAAATAATTTCATTTCTATTCCAATGAACATACTACCTGTCTGCCGTTTTAAGTTCATTTTCCGGCCAAAAATTTTGGCTGGGGTTATTATGCTAAGCCGCGTCGAAAACAGATGTTTGCCACCTTCATCATCCACCGTGTTTATGTTTTGTCAAATAATTGTAAATATGAGAACAATTGTTGGATTTTCAACAAAAGGGAGCTCTTCGGTGAGATTAAATGCGTATTATTTAGGTGGAAATTAAAATACGTGAGATTTAAGAATATATATGTAGTTCTTTTATCTTCGGATGATATTTTTATCACTATTGATACAACAGCTTATTTCGTATGTTTAATCAAAAGCGAAAGATTAGCGACCTAACTAAGTTTTGTTGAGAAATGGGAAAATAATGATTAAGCGAAAAAAAATATCAAATTATAAACTAAGGCTGTGTGCGAATTGATCTAAATGCGACCTAAACTAAATAGTGTCGATAAGACAGTGCTTGCTAATTTAGAAAGCATTTAGGTAGCTCGAGAATTTCCTAAATTATTTAGGAAGCACTGCCTTATTGACCCAATTTAGTTTAGGTCGCATTTAGATCAATTCGCACACAGCCTAAGCATTGGACAACTTTACATGACTTGAAATGTTTAAGTGCTGCCAGAATACACAAACTCAATATTATTGCTGTCCAAAACGGACGAACGGTTGTAATTAAGGCTTCCAGTCCCGGGATTCCAGTATCCCGGACTTTTTCCAGACCCGACAGTCCCGGAATTATAAGACACAAAATCACGGGATTTTCAGTATCCCGGGATTGCCTTAAAATTGCAAAAATCCAACACCTTAATTTGTCATTCGAGTAAAAACTGTTTACAACACTGTCCGTTTATGTCAGCTGGCTGTTTAAAAATTTAATGAATTTTTTTAATTTTTTGTTTGTTTTGTTTGTTGTATCTGTGTCGATGCGCAATAACAGCTTAAGGCCCCTATTACGAATTCATACGATACACGATAAACACTTGCATTCTGTTATGCGGTATTACGAATTTACATTTGTCATACTAAATCCGACAGATAGTGTTTATCGTTTATCGGAAACAAGTGCTATTACGAAACGATACGTATCGGATCAGCTGTTCAATTTCATACGCTTGCAAGCTGCTAAATATTCTTGTACGATAGCTGATATTATATATGAATTTTTAATCTTTTTTCGAAATATGTTAGTATTAAAGTCATAGAAATGAGTTTTTTGGCAGGATTTGAGCAAAATCAATGCAATCTTTTCCGGCCAAGAGTTGTGAGCTCGAAAACTCTACTGGAGCGTCTTGCCACTTCAATGAAAGAAACCGCATAATGGAAGCATCCCTCAACTGCTTTCTTTTCACAACTTCTATGCTGTGCAAAGACCTCAATGGAACGTCGGAAACATATTTATATATTTTATTTTTTAACCTTTAATATCTTGAAGTGAGTAAAATGTAAGCAAAAATCACTATCATTCACAATAGTATATCTATTGGGCGTATGGAAACGATAATTCGAAAGCTTGATTTTTACGATTCGCTTGCAAGCGTGTATCGTCTATCGTATACAAATTCATAATAGGGGGGTAAGTCTTATTTCAAAGTTTCCAGAAATCTTGCTTCAAAGTTTTCAATCGCCATATAAGTTATATGAAAGGGTCTTTTGTTTTTGCGTCATATCTTTGGCTAAGGTCATGCTAGAAGTTCTAGATTTTGTGTGGTTATAATGATATATAAGTGGAACACAACTATATCAATAACTCAGTTCTGTCTTAAATCGACTTAAGCTATTATTGCTTATCGACACAGATGTATACATACTAGGGTGTCCGAAAAATATATATTTTTTTTTTTATTTTGACAGATGTCCGCGGCTTTACAACTTCCACTTGACCTTAGAAACACCCTCTGTGAAGCGCATCTCAATTGGTAAAGGTTTAGAGGTCGCGAATTCATTTTCTAATTTTCCCATAAGATTTGTATGTGGAAAAATCAGTTTTGCTGGTAAATTGAATGTAGAGCCACTATCTTTTAAGCAAAATGGTTAAAAAACACGTGTTTCCTCAAATTTTGTCTGTTATGACATATCCAAATTTTATTTTCATCGGATTTTTATTTGGTGGTTGCCCAAAACGATTAAAAAATAAAAATATAAATACAAAAAAACTACTCGTTGTGAACGAGTAGTACTCAAAAAATATGAACTTTTTCTTCATTGTGCCATCCAACTATCATTATCTAAAATTAAAGACCAATAACAATAATGAAAATCGAGTACTTTAAGAGATATTGATTTCTAATGAAATAATTCTAAGTAAAAGTATTCATTTATATAGGTAGCTCTAAGAAGTGAGCCACATAGCACCAAATAATAATCAGATGAAAATTAAATTACGGATATGTCATAACAGATAAAATTTGAGGGAACACGTGTTTTTTTTACCATTTTCCTTAAAAAATAATTGCTCTAAATTCAACTTACCAGCAAAACTGATTTTCCCCTATACAAATCGTATGGGAAAATTAGAAAATGAATTCGCGACCTCTAATCCTTCACCTATTGAGATGCGCTTCACAGAGGGTGCTTCTTAGGTCAAATGGAAGTGAAAAAACCACGGACATCAAACACGATTTTTTTTTGGGACACCCTAATACATACCCTAGCGTTTCTGCCACGTTCCCTTGAATAGTTAAATTGAGGTCCAATACTGAAATCCGACACTGTGCGACCTATAATTCCAAAGCTATTCGATACCAAAAATTTGGGTTATATGGGAGGTTTCACGTCCCTTTTTTCAACGCCCATAAAATGTAATCAATGGAACTGCATGTGTACGTTGAGGTCGAATACTGAATTCCAAAACTGTTTGATATATAACTCCAAAACTAATCGATATCGCAAATTTGGGTTAAATGGGAAGTTCCACGCCCCCTTTACAAAGGTCATAAAATGTTATCAGTAAAACTGCATGTGTAAATTGGGGTCGAATACTGAACTCCGAAGCTGTGCGACCTATAACTTCAAAGCTATTCGATAGAACAAATTTGAATTGAATGGAAGGTGCCACTCCCCCTTGTTTAACTCCCCTAAAATGTCATCAGTGAAACGACACGTGAAAGTGGGCTTGAATATCGAATTTCGATGCTGTGCGACCTATAACCCTTAACCCTTAAGTGGGTGGTAAAAGGGGGTGTAGCAATTTTTTTCTTACAAAAACAAATTTTTCTTTTGTGAAACAAATTCATTGCCAAAATTTGAGCTTACTCGGACCAGTAGTTTCGAAGTATTTTTATCTTTTTTTAAAAGAAAGCGTAGTTATAGTGACACCACACCCATTTTTTGTATATTGTAGTTAAGGCCGCTTTACTTTGTCCTACTGTGTGCTAGGACACGTGAGATGGAAAGTATTATTGAATTTCATCATGCTGTCATTTTTAATTTTTGTATGAAGAAATTAATTTTTCGCTTTTAGACTATCTCACAGAGTCGCACCACATTTTTATACTTTACACTATACTAAAACGTGAAAATTTGAGTGATGAATCGGTTTTTAATGCATTTAAAGGCTCTACAAAGTTCAATAAGCTGTAAAACTGCTTCCTTCTGTTATTCCATTTGAAAATGCATTACGAGTTTAAAGTTTTCTCACTTAAATAATAAATGTCAAGTAAGTTTATGGTAAAATGCATCTCTGGTGGGATAGAATGTGTGATGAAATTAGAAACAAACCAAAAAATAAAATGTGGTACGACATGCCAAAAAAATTAAAATAGACTCGAACACACATTGCTTTCCGTTGTTTACACCATCTCACATTCTATCACACATGAAAATTTTGACATGTGTTAACACACAGTAGGATAATGTAAAGCGGCCTTTACCGATAGTTACATACGAATTTAATTACCAAATTTTAGTTAATTACGACAAAAGCCATCTTAAATATAGCATTTTTACTGATTCTTGGGCGTAAAAATGGGGCAACATTTTCTTTTTTTTCTAAACCTTCGCGTAGCAATTACGAACAAATCCGCAAAAGGAAGTACCTTATTTGGTGCAGTCGTTTTCAAGTGTTAAGCATCAGAAAAAATCACGATCTATTTTTATATTTTCCTTAAAGGAAGATTATATATTTGTATATATGTATAAAAAGGGATCGTGATTTATATATATATACATATAAAATATATATATAAATGTAAAATGATTTTACTTTTTATAAAAATTTTTTTAGTAAAATGTGTTTTTTAATGCCTTTGGACAATTTTGTTTTAAAACAATATCCTAACTTTTATACCTTGCATTCGAATTTATTGTTTGTTAAAAAACTTGGTTTTTCTATATTTTTCAAATCCCGGGATTTTTATTATCAATCCCGAAATAGCCTTTGAGTCCCGAAATTGGAAGCCCTAGTTGTAATACATAGAAATACATAGAAAACAAGTGTCAAATGGTTTATAGCGAAAAGCCGTAGAACATAATCATTTCAATCTGATATAAATTTTATGTCTTTATCTCAGATATAACAATTTCCACAGTATCTTTTCCACAAACATACAAAAATATTAAGAATTACACTAGCCAAGGATACTGGTAAAGGACGAGCACCATAGAAGCTAGAGTAAAAGATCGCTCTTGCGAAAGATCTAGAGAATTTGGCTAGTCACCGCTGTTCTCCGTGTCAAATAAACTATCGGATCCTTCAGTATTTCTCTTATGTATGTATATCTTCACTACTGACAAAGATAGTCTAACACTCCATCTTTCCAAATAGTTGCTTAAAAAGCACTCAACCAATTTATATACACTAAGGCGCCTCACGAAAAAAAGTTGTTTGGGACAAGTGCTCAAGATAATCCTTGGCTTATGTTACGATGATTCTCCCAATATTTTTACTCTAGCGATAGCTATTCGTGAGCTGGAATGGTTTGAAATTTATAGTAATACAACTTATTTTCTGTTTGTTTGTTTGTTTGTTTGTTTGGCCATTATACAAATCTAAACGGCTCAACGGATTTCGCTCAAACTAAGTCTACATATTAAGTGCATCCCAACTTAAAATGCTACATACTTAATTTTTGCCACGCCCCCTCCTAAATTTTTCAACACACGGTAATTTTGTTATTATAATACTTTTTAGTATCGGAGTTTTGTGTGTCTTTCCATGCAAATATCTCCACTGTCTATTAATATATTTCATTCAAATTTGTTTTGTTTAAAAGTTCAATAAAATCACTTTACAAAAATAGGTTGAACTGTACCGTTAAGTAAGTGTAATTATGTCTTATATTTGTGTCAAAAAAGATCCAAAATATAGATTTTTTACTCAAAAAATTACTTAAAAATTGTTGTTGTTGTTGTAAAAATGAAATCAATTAAAAATTGCACATCTGGCTACCTTTCATATGACATAGCATTCATTTGCAAAAATTCTTCCAGCTAAGCGCAAAAATTATTTTACTGTTTTTGCCATCAACCCACCCTTTGATTTTTTTCGCGAAATTTATTTTTTCCAAAATGTTGTTTTTATATTTTTTACAATTCAAGTCTCAAAAATAATTTATGTGAAAAAATTACCCCAATATCTCTTTCCAATCAAAAGTTATGGCTAAAAGTCTATTTTTTCATACCAGACTATTAATAAAACTGAGTTTTGTTTTAAATTTCTCTATATAGTTTGAACGTCCCCATTTATCTCTAAGATTGCAGTTGTGTGTCTAGAGTAATAACGAACATTTTGGATTATATAAAATCTTCCTTATAGTAATCTACTCCTTGCGTTCACTCACAATTAACACAAATTATGTTTTTTGTTACGGACGCGACAACTAAGAGCATAGGTTAAAGGCAACTTAAATATTCAAATTATTTTGAATTCATCGCTTTTTACAGATTTTGTCAGTAATTTACTGTTCTCTCATCAATTTTCAGGAAAAATCAGATATTGCATTTTTCTATAAAAACTTGCTTCTATTTGCAAAAACTTAGTAGAACAGAAACTCCCTTTTGAAGCAATTTATTTATTATGTTTGAAGCGAAAAAATTTGTTAACACTTTAATAATATTAAAAAAACATTTTTAAATCCTTATTATTGAAGGTTAAAAAAGACATTCTTAATGTTTGTATTTTTTAGTTATGGTTAATCAATTTCTGGAAATGCCCATATTTTAGAATTAGAATCAGCCGTTCCCACATGGAAAATATCGGCAGACAGAAATCATAATCAGCCATAAAATTGGTATTGATAGATGACATTATAATATTGGACTTTTGTACCGTATATTCAGAGACTTCACGTTAAAAATAAATGTCCAATGTCTAATTTAAAAGAAAAAACCATTTGTGTTACATATTTTTAAATATTAAATAGTTTTTTTTTCCTCTTATCTTACGACTTAACAATACGTATGAAGGTTTGGTTATAGTGCAATTTTAGTATGGTGCAAAAACACTGGTTTTTAATATTGTTCAAATCAAATAATTATCTTTTGTTTGGTGCTTTTTTACTTTCCAGCCCCAAAACACTTACACACTACGTACTGGTCATAAAATCAGTGAAGTCGCCCACCTTCTTTGTCTTTCGTACTCGTTTTCCCCTTTTAATTTTTTAATTTTTTTCACTCTTTCGGTTAACAATTTTAAATGATGTTGTTCGCCAAGCAATGAACAAATCAAAAACAGTAACAACACCAACGTTCGTGAAGAAATAATTTTTTGTTCGCCTTTTGTTTTCACCTTAATTCAGCAATCAAAGTGAAACAAAAACCTATCATAATGAAAACTCAGACATAAACTCCCTATAATTACCGACACCCTGGACGCTGTAAATGCATCGAAATTGTACCGCCCTCAAGGCAGTATATCATGAAAGCAAAAACAAAAGCAGGCGCACAACTGACTCCATGTGGAAGACATGCGAGGAAGGCAGTCAGAAAGACACGCTGTAGATGGACAGCAATGAGTGCCCCTACCAGTGTTGCATAAGGATATATGTATAAAAATGTTTCAGTTTGATGGGGAGAAATCTGAAACAGTCAAAAGTTGATTCTTTTTATAAGAAAAAATGAGATTTCTTATGCTTTGGTGACATTCTTTTAGTAATAAGTTTTTAAAAACTTAAACAGGCAAAAACTTTTAATGGCAAATCGAGAGGTGTGTGACTCAGAGTCTGCAATATTGTTTTTATTTTGAATTTCTGAGAACATTTTTACTTGCCACACAATCTGCAACGCATAATGAAGATATGAATATCAAATGGGCTGCGCATGCGCAACCGGCGATCGAAAAGCAATCTACGGACAGCAGACAAATGATGGTGTTTTCGCTTTGGATACCGATGCTAAAAAAACGAAGGAAATATTTACTCGTGTGCTTATAATCCATTAAGCAGAAGAGTTCATGCGAAGCAACAAATAAAAATTGCTTTAGGGCGAAAAATAAGGGACTGGAAATTGTTTACTTGCTGGATTTACTTACAGACAACCATGCAGGATTACGCTAAAACGATTCATGGGAATTCATGTGATTTTTTACTGGTTTTTAAGTACCAAAATATTGTTAAATATTTTGTATTTATTTACTTATAGAAGGTTAACATAAGTAAGCTTAAAGTATAGCTTTACACTTTTATAGTACAACGTAAAACAATTGACTTAATTTAATAAGAATGAAACTGTAAAAACAACCCAGCTAGCACAGATTTCGATTTGTAACAAAAATATGTTATGATTCGGTGGTATTCCAGTTTTTTAAACAAATTTAGTCACAAATGGGTCTGGCTAAAGTTTCAAATTAGTAATTTGTAACAAATCATTCGTTTTGTTGCAAATAAGTTAAACTACGGTGTTAATTATGTTACGAATAAATGCAATTGTTGTAAAAATGTTTCATAAAGTTTTGAAAAATAACTAATTTTACGTTAAATTGACATTATTACATTTCTTTTTGTAGCACCTATAAAAAAATATTTGTGTAATTGTAACAAATACAGTAACGAGCTAGCAACCTAGATGCGACTAAGTTACTTTATGTTTATATTAAGTTATATCAATGTCGCAACAACTAAATGTTCAAAACTTCGGTTTGAAGATGTTTTTATTAAGTTATAGGGAAGTCACTACAAATAAATGTTTCCAATTTTGCTGTGACGAACTAAAATGCCTTTTTTTTTTGTCGATTTCTTTGTGTTCTATTACCATGTAGTCCATTTTTGTTTTATTTCAGCGTTCAACGAGACTACGAAATTGAACAAATTTTTCGTTGAATAGCGATGAATCATTGTGAAATTATGAGGATTTGTTTTGTTGCAAGAAGGTTGAAATAAGGTTTTTATTCAGTTAGAAGAACATTGGAAATAGCAATCTTATTGCAACCTTAAGCTGTATTGAGATTATTATTCAGTTGCTACAACTTTAAGAAACATTGCTATAACTCAAAAAATGTAGTTAGGAAAAATAACGTTGAATTGAGGTTTTTATTTAGTTGCAGGAACATTGAAAATAATCACTGCAAACTTGTGCTATATTAAGGTTATTATTCAGTTGAAGCAAGTTTAAAAAACATAATTGTAACTTATAAAATTTGCTTATATTAGAACGATGTATTGACGTTATTATTCTGTTGTAAGAACTTTAGAAAAAACCATTGCAACTTACGTAATGTAATTAGTTACATGAACGTTGTATTGGAGTTATAATTCAGTTGCAAGAAATTTTGAATAAAATTGTTGTAAGTAAATGCTGCATTAATGTTATTATTCAGTTGCAAGAACCTTAGAAAAAGTGTCATAAACTTCATACTCGCCATATTTGATTTTTTCCTCCACTATGAATTTTGATTGGAATAAATTTAAATAGGATTTTCTTTAGTATTTATTTTTTTTTTTTTTTTTGAGAATTTTCAGTGCAGTATTACACTAGGAACTTAAAAAATTTATTTAGCTATATATTAAACATTATTACGTGGAAATTAAAAACTCGAAATATTTCTTATTTCCAAATTTTTTATTTTTAGGTGTGGAGCGTGAGTTTTCTAGAGGTAAAACATATAACTCTTCTTATTTTCAATTTAATTTCACATCTTTTTATTTCATTCCAATTTGTCTTTTAAAGTACACTCCAAAAAATTATCACTGGTTTAATGAAAATTATATTAAGGAATTGTGTATGCAAAACAATTTAAAACTTTTTAAGAACTTATATTTTTTCAATCAGGAAAATTTATGTCATCAGTACTCATGCCTTGTTAAGAAATCTGTCATTATGTATAACAAAAAATAGCTTCAATAAAACAAAATATTTGTTACATTCACGTTATTTTACCTGAATTGTAACGTAAGAATAACACAAAAAAATCTTTTTTGGATGTTTCAAGTATGTTTCATCTTGTAGCGTGCAACTTGAGTTTGTACCAACAACACATTTATAACATTATTATAACACATTTTTTGCCTAATTGAAACTTAAGTTTATATAAAATAAGCGTAAAATATCTGCTTTTTGAGTTGTTATTACGTTACAATTACGACTTATATCTGTATTGGCGACTCTTTTGCGACACTTTTAGAACCTTTTTGTGCTAGCTGGGAAGTCATTCGATATAAAATAATCTAAAATTAAATTAAATTAAACGAAATTATATAAAATAATCTAAATACTAAAAACAATATTGGTTCAATTTAAAGTTATAAAGGGTGAATTTTTTGCTATCTGTTTTTTAGTGTAAATTTGTTGACACCTCACGCGTGTTTCGTAACATGTAGCAAAGCCAAAAATGCTCAGTAAAGTTTGCCATTTTACCATGAATATCCTAACAAACTATAATACCTGTTCAAAAAAATCAGCTAGAGAACCAAATGATTTTAGACCCATAAGCATCCTCTCATGTTTATCAAAAATATGTGAGTCCCTTATGGTAAAACAAATTACTAATTATCTAAGCCTAAACAAACTCCTTTCACCACAACAATCTGGATTCCGTTCAGGACATAGTTGCTGTACTGCGATGACTAAAGTTATTGATGATATACGAATTGAGTATGACCAAGGTTTTATCACTATTCTTTGCCTTTTAGATTTTTCTAAAGCATTTGATACGGTAGATCATCAAATTCTTTGTAAAAAGTTGTCATGCTTCTTCGGGTTTTCAAATAGTGCTGTGAAGCTTATGTGGAGTTATCTAACTGATAGATCCCAAAGAAAAAAGGTTAGGTCTCGCTATTCTGAATTTAAATCCATTAAATCTGGAGTACCACAAGGATCTGTTTTTGGTCCCTTAGTGTTCAGTTTGTTCATAAATGATATCTTGTTGGTGATATCTGTGTTGGTCTTATTGATGATCTGAGTTGCAGGATGAATGAAGATTTAGTAATAATTCATAAATGTGTGGTAAAAAATTGTCTTACTCTTAATCCAATAAAATCCTATGTTTTGCCAATATCAAAAAACAAAATTTATATGCACGACATTCCTCCTATCTACATTGGTAATACTCCACTTAAGTTTGTAAGTTAAGTCACTAATCTTGGTTTTGTGTTGAATTCTTCACTTACATGTGTTGACCATATTAATAGTGTAGTTAGTAAAATTTATTGTACATTGCGTAATCTAAGACTATCTGCCCCCTTTACATCTACTGAAACAAAAAGAAGGTTGGTGGTTCAATTGATTGTTCCTATAATCAGCTACTTTGTATCTGTTTATAGTAAACTTGACTCTCAATCACTTCATAAAATACAACTCGCTTTCAATAATGCATCTCGCTATGTTTATGGCCTACGTAAGTTTGATCATATCTCGTCTTGGAGTAAAAGCATTCTGGGTTGTGGCATTGCCTCTTACATGAATGCAAGGAACTGTATATTTTTATATAATATCATTTATTCAAAAACTCCAATGTATCTTTATGTAAAATTGCAATTTAGCCTATCATATAGAAGCCGAAATTTAATGCTACCGAAATTTAATTATTTGAATTCAACAAGACTTTTCTTCATTAACGCCATTAGATTATGGAACTCTTTACCAAATAATTTAAAATGTGCTCAAAAGAAAGGGAACTTTAGACTTTTAATTTTTAAGCATTTTTCTTCTTTTAACTTTTAAGTATATGTTTTTTAATTACTGAGATAGCCGCATTATTTAGACATAAGATTTAATTAAAAAAAAAAAAAAAATTAATAATAATAATAATTAAATTAAGATATTATTAAGTTTGGAGTTAATGAATTCTTAGTTTTTAAGACAGTATGCCACTAATTTCCAATTATATATTGTAATATAAAAGAAATTATTCTTAATGTACTAATTACTATCGGAATAAATCAAATCAAAATCAAATCAAATAGCCTAATAAATGAACAGGGCTTGCAAATAACTGTATTTTATTATCAAAATTAGTGCTCTGTGAGAAATGCGTTTCGCAAATTACGTCCATTTTATGGTCGCTATAATCGACCCCCCGAACAGGATTCAAGCTATTGTGACCAAATTCCGCACCAGTTTTACTTTACTGGGCATTAATCTACCAACACGTATGCGGAGAGTTCGTGCCGCAACAATTTGGCCTGTGTTATTCGACCACCTGGAAGATTTAACGTAAGGACCTCGGTATGATACCATACAAAATACACTTGGTGCAAGAACTGAAGCCACAACGTCGTTTGTTTGGTGAATGGTCCTAAAAAAAGTTGAAAGAATATCCACTTTTTTGAGTACTTTTTTAAACCAGTACCTTTTTCATTGTCTTCCGTGACGAAGCTCATTTTTAGCTGAATGGGTACGTCAACAAACAAAATTGCCGAATTTGGTCTGAAGAGCAGCCAGAGGCAGTCCAAGAGCTGCCAATGCAACCTCAAAAATGCACTGTTTGGTTTAGTTTGTGGGCCGGTGGCATCATTGGACTGTACTTTTTCAAAAGTAATTAAAATCGCAACCTTACATTCGATAGCACATGGTACCGTGCGATGATAACCGATTTTTTTTTGCCCAAAATGGAAGAATTGAACTTGGTTGACATATGGTTTCAAAAAGACGGTGTCACATGCAACACGGCCAGAGTTGGGTTGTAATGATTCCTTTTTAATTTAATTCCACCTCAATTCCTTTAATTTAATAATTGTACAACTCAATTCCTCAGGAATGTAATTGGAAAAAATTCTGAATTCCATAACAGGAATTGTAATTGGTAATTGGAAATATCAATTCCTCAGGAATGGAATTGTAAGAAAATCGTCAATTTCATTACAGGAATTGTAATGGGTAATTGAGCACTTCAATTCCTCAGGGATGGCATTGAAAAAAAATTGTAAATTCCACTACGGGAATTGTACTTGTTAATTGAACGCCTCAATTCGTTAGGAATAGAATTGGATAACATCGCTTTGTTAGTAGATTAATGAAATTTTGTACAGGAGTGTGGAAGTTGTGCACCAAGCACCTTGAAAAAATTCGACGGGATTGAACCAGGTAGCGCAGCAGCTATATATTTTATTCTGACTCAAAATGTTGTATTAAATTAAATAAAATGGTATCTACGATAGTTAATTTATTTATAAATATTTCATTAACCGACTAACAGTGGGAGTCAAATAAAGTTTTCTAATACATTATGAAGTAGTTTTGAGTTAATGAAAAAGTAATTGAATTTTTAACAGTGTTTAAAGGGCTATTTGAGAGCATAACTCAGAAACGAATTGAGAAATTGTCATGATTCTTTAACTACACATTGGACTTGTCATTACTTTTTACGCAAAACAAAATTACAAAAATAAAAAATGAATAAAAGTAAACAAAAAAAAACAAAATTCTTAAATTTTTATTACTGTGAAACCTAAACAGGAGCGGCAGCGTTGTTTACCTGTCACAAAATCGTCATGCTAATATAAATTGTATGAAACAAACCATAATAACGCAATGGCAACGCTGAGCGGTTGGAAAATCCAATTTTGACAGAGCGCTGGGAAGTGAAGTTTGATACAGAAAACAAAGAAAAAGTTGTCGTTTCTGTGAAAAATGTTGAAATGTGTTGACGATAAATATTTGCTTGCACAAATGGAGGTAAGAAATTAATTAATAATTTAAATTAGATTGTATTTAATTTCATTTCGTACTAATTACAGAATATAAGTGAAATTTATTTACTAGATGCCAAACACTTTTTGACAACATTTGACATAATCCGCCGCTCTTATTTAGGGATGACAACTCAGCGTTAACACCAAGCGGCTAGCAACGCGACGCTTAACGCTCTTGTTTAGGTTTCAGAGTTAGGCTTTATTTTTCGATCATTTAAAAGATTTTTGAATTTTTACGATATAAACTTTAAATCAACCCTGGTTTTTTTCTATTTCACCAAAAAATGAAATGAGTACTAAAAAGTTGTTGAGTGTTTCAGGTAGGAAAGTTTTTGTGGTGCCAATTTCTTGGAAGTTTTAAGCAACTTACATGTTCCTATAGAAAGCGAAATTTTTGTTTTTAATATAAGACATATAAACCAAGATTGTTACTTACCACTATGCAATTACCGAATTGCAATAATATAACTTTGAAAATGCTTGCTTGGCAGATTATTTACCTTAAACATTTAAGGTGTTTGATGAATCTGAAGACCTTAGTATGTTTGGCGATGACAAAAAAAGGTCAAAAATTTGAGTATAAATGGTTAAATATAAAAACGTGGTGGCCGAGGCACAAAGTGTAAATGCGTGGCTTTGGCGCCGAAGGAGCTTGGTTTTGGACATCTGCAGACAATGGCACACCCTAGAGAATTATAAATTCCATGAAAATCTTCTTGAGAACATGCAGTTTAGCCATTCGCAATCAGTATAAAACAAGTAGGTCCAGTTTTTGATCTATTGCTTACAACATTTAATAAAATGAATAGCTAATAAGAAGCTCTCTTCATGTCCTTTCAAGGGCTGAAATTGTTTTGGATTTTTTGTATATAGAAAAGCACAAAATTTGCGAATAATTGCCTAAAAAATTGGAAGCATTTTGTTATGATTCGGATGGTTTTTTAATCTTTATATATAACCTCTCGAGTAACACCGGGTATATCATCTAGTAAGCTATAAAACAATAAGATTTTCGTAAAAAAGTGCATATAGAACAAAGCAGTTTTTTAAAACGCTTCTAACTCTTACAAGCTTCCAAATACGCAAATTTTTTGATAGAAAAAACCACAAACTCTATAACTTTCCTTGGCAAGAAGGTCGCTACAATTTTTTCGTTTCAATTTTTTGTACCTTACAACTAAACTTTAACATGGATTTACAAAAAAAAAACATTTTTGTCATATAGAACACCATAACGTGCTAGCGACGATATGACGTACAATTTTTATGCAAAAACTGTTTCAGTTCGATATAAAATTTCCTGTTCTATTTCTATTAAGAAAAATGCAATGGTATGCCTTTTGCTTTTTGTAACGATTTCAATTCTTTTTTACATGTTGTTTTTGAAGTTTTAAAAAATGCCAAGCCTTCAAGAATTATTTCTGGTTTTTTTGGGAAGTAGCGGTCCCATCTGCGCCATCTGAACCAATTACAACTACTATAAAGCTTGA
This sequence comes from Dichetophora obliterata, assembly GCA_963920525.1. Classification (NCBI taxonomy): domain Eukaryota; kingdom Metazoa; phylum Arthropoda; class Insecta; order Diptera; family Sciomyzidae; genus Dichetophora; species Dichetophora obliterata. The sequence continues at coordinate 112,454,368 of OY986439.1, read as the reverse complement.
CGACTCAAATCATAAAAATATATTTTTCTTATTTTATAACACATTCTAGCAAATCTTCCCTATTTTTAAAGAAAATAAAAATAAAATCCTCTAGAGCAAAATATTTTAAAAAATATTTTTATTCCAGAATAACACTGGGTCTTAATAACACCAGTTAGTTTTAAATAATATTAATTAGAATTTTTAGTTTTTTTAAATGTTTGGTCACTTTACAATATCTGAGAACCCCCACAGCTGCCGATACTTACCGTAGTGAATTTAAGAACCCTCTCTCCCCCCCCCCCCCGCCTCTACATTGGACTACACCTTAGTTATTCAGCAAAAGTTAAAATTCTACCTTTATATTAAATTAATCATTTTAATTTTTAGAACAAAAATTTTAGGATGAGTAAATTTTATGACTAAAAAAATTGAGCACAGTTAAAGCAACCGACGATTGGGATTCTGTAAATTGAGTTTTGCTTGAAGAGAATAAGAACCTGACTTCAAATTAATATTGCACGCAACCGTTTCGAACTGATTTTCTCACCTTGACTCAAAAAAAAACCATCAGCCAAACACTGAATATTCATAACGAAATTCAGAATAATGGCAAAACAGTAAGAAAGGCAAACCAACCATTCACACCAACCTACAGACCAAAGACGAGTTGTCGGTATGGATGCCAAATTAAATGCAGGCACTCTGCATTAAGTCTCAATATGTTGTTGCATTCCCCTGCGCACCGAAATACACCGTAGTACAAAGCGATTTCATGCTCACAACATCCTCCAGCGACACAGACGAATGCTGCTGAACGAATCAGCAGCACTTTGAAATAAAATTTGCAGAATAGTATATAGAAAAGAGGCTTAGTTTTCATTTCATAATTTTTATTTTTTCTTCTTTTTTTGCGGAGTGCATCACTTTACACCAACAAAATGTGTTTCTCCCGTCCTTACAAAAGCGCCAAAACTCTGCATGGCTCTCTTCACAGGGCTTGCTTATGTTGCCATCCTTCAACCGTCCATTTTTCCGTCCCTCTGTCCATTAGGATAGCATATGCAACACTGTAATTTAAATTTTTTTCATGCAGGCGCAACTCTGCTCAGTTCCAGGAAATTATTTAACTTTGCCTCTTGTGTGCAATTTGAGCTCAGAATTAGCCATACGGAGAACTGATGCACTGCTCTCCGGTCTTCGGATGCGCCATCATTGCGGCGTTTGACTTTGTGTCTTAATGTGTCTAAAAGAATTTGGAACGATTTCTGTCTTGTGGTGGCCAAACATCTGCCTACTGCTTTATGACCGCGTGCTGAGCTCAGCAATTACCTTTCTTCCTAAGTGTCTTTACGTTATAGATATAAAAAATATTAAATTCACCAATTTTTCAATATATCGAGCAATAACCACTAAAGAGGTGTAATTAACACGAAATCTGAAATTCACTAATGTCAAACGATAGTACTATAACAAGCCCATCCACTTCCAAATTTTCAGATCTCTAAGCTAAACCGTTCTTAATTTATGACCATCACAAAAATCGAGTTTACGTGTACTGCTTATTACCCCTTTTCCACACGGCAAGTTTTCTTGCCAGCAAGTCGAAAATACAAAAGAACGAAGAGCACAGCATCAAAGCAAAAACAGCACAAGAGAAAAACTTGCCATGGGTCATCCTGTGGACCCATTGTTCTGTGAATTGTCAAACCACATTCTGAATAACGACACAATTTTGGTATGCGGCGACTTCAATATCAACCTCTTAAATAATGATCCTGTACAGCAATCAATGCATGATAAAGTATCTTCAGTAGGTCTATCTGTAATAAATGTTACTGTACCCACTCGGTTTTCTAATAATACTACTCCCAGTCTACTAGATTATTTCATTGTGTCAGACACTTCGCTTGTTCTTCTGTTTGACCAAATATTCTTCATATCTGATCACGATTTAATCTTCTGAACGTTAAATGTAAATATATCTCGTAATGTGACTTCTACGTCGTTTTTGTATCGTGATTTTAAAAATATTAATTATTCCTATTTGCTTCTTGATGTGTCTATGTTCTCATTCAATGATTGCTGGCAACTCAGTACTGTGGATGACAAACTTAGTTCCCTTTTAAGCCCTGTTTAATTTTTGTTTGATAAGCATGTTCCTATCCGCATAATAACAGTGAAAAATTCATCTTATCTATGGTTCTCGCAGGATGTCCTTAATGCCATAAACAAAAGAAATAAACTGCACAAGCTTTGGAAAATCAACCTATCTTCAGCTAACTGGGAGATTTACAGAATGGCCCGAAATGCGGCTGTCAACCTTACCAGACTGTCCAAGTCCCGATACTTCTCTTCCAAATTGAATCTTTCCCTTCCTAATAAAACTCTGTGGACTAATATAAAAAGACTAGGAGTACGTAATAAAGCAATCTTGGCATGTCAAATTGATCCAGACTTACTAAATAATTTTTTCTTAGATAACGCCTCTAATTTTAACAATAATACGATTTCCCTTACACAGCTTCATGTTCCTAATCTCTTTGAATTTACACCTGTTAGAGAACTAGATATTGGAAAATGTGTTATGCAAATAAAATCAAATGCAATAGAAGAAGATGACGTTCCGATTAAATTTATTAAAATAATCTTACCACATATAATTAGACCATTAACACATATTATTAATCACTGCCTTATATCTTCAACATTCCCAGCAACATGGAAATCTGCAATTGTGCTACCTGTGGAAAAAAAGTCGAATCCATCTAGTCCAAATCATTTCAGGCCCATAAGTATACTGTCCCCGTTATCCCAGGTCTGTGAGAAAATAATAAGCCTACAAATCAATAAATTCTTACATGAAAATAAGCTCTTGTCTCCATTTCAATCTGGCTTTCGGTTAGGGCATGGGTGTAATTCAGCAGTAGTTAAGGTTATAGATGATTTACGGCCTGCAAACGACTCTGGTTCTATTTCGTTACTTTGCTTATTAGATTTCTCAAAAGCATTTGACAAGGTAAGCCACAAATATTTATGTCTGAAACTCCAGTCTTTCATTGGGTTTAGTGATAGTGCAGTGAGTCTCATATCAAATTATTTGTCTAATAGATTGCAAAAAATTCAAGTCGGACAAAAATTCTGCAGCTATAAAATGGTAATAAGTCGATCAAGGGTCGATCCTGGGTTCCAAGGGTCCCTTCTTATTTTCTATCTTTTTAAATGATATTTTTGCTGGATGTAATCATTCTTCTATACATGCTTATGTGGACGATATTCAGATCTATCACTCAAGTAGTGTTGATCTCCTAGATACCCTCTGTTACAGAATTAATGAGGACCTAAGAAACATTTATCAGTGGGCAATTAGCAATGGACTCCAACTAAATGCTGCCAAATCTTATATTCTCCCTATCTGAAAAAATAAATCTTTCCTTAATAACATTCCTTACCTCTACATTGGCTCAAATAAGCTAAGTGTTGTGTCAAAAATTGTAAATCTGGGTTATTGTATGAATTCTTCTCTATCTTGTGTTGATCATGTTAATAGTGTTGTTTGTAAAGTTTATTTTATCCTGCGAAATTTAAGAATGTCTGCTTGTTCTTGTACGCTTGATCTAAGGCGAATGCTAGTAAAGCAATTTGTCTTACCTGTTATAACATATTCTTACGTGGTGTACAGTAAACTCGACTCATCTTCTCTGCTAAAACTTAATATTGCATATAACTATGCCACGCGGTTTGTTTTCGGCTTAAAAAAGTTTGACCACCTCTCTCACTTCAGAAATGCATTACTTGGGTGCAGTTTGGTTGATTATTTAAATGCCAGAAACTGTATCTACCTTCATAAAATAATACATAGTAAAACTCCTTATTACCTATATGAAAAACTGCAGTTCAGCTTGTCTAGAAGATGCAAGATGCTTATAGTTCCAAGACATGGCTCTCTAACTTCTTCCAATCTTTTTTTCATTAATGCCATAAGACTGTGGAATGCGTTACTACGTAACTTAAGAGAAATCGAACGGGCGGAAAATTTTAGGCAATCTATTTTAACTCACTTCTCAACTTCTTTAACTTAATTTATTTTTCTATCCTTTCTCTTTTATCTTTACATATTCTTATTCTTCATTCATATTATTGTTCTTACATTTATTGATACAATATTTTTTTATTTTGATTTTATTATTATTAATCTCTTAATCATTATCTAATGTAATTCATTATCTTATTTATAGTCACTGTTATTAATTTGTTGTTATATCTAAACAATTTGTTTATAATCTTAACCTATTTATAGGTATTTTTACTTGTTGTACTGTAAAAGAACTTAGTTCTTATTTGTACTAATGTCTTATAAATAAATACAAATACAAATGCAAATACAGACTTGCCTGTACCGCAGACTTGCGGGCAAGAAAACTTTCCGTGTGAAAAAGGGGTATTATGCAGATAAAACTAGAAAATTGCATCTCCTGTAAAATTTTGTTTTTGTTGGTTACACGTTTTCTGCGGTTATGGCTTGATATGTCTCTAGCAACGCCGTAGGTAAGGGGGGTTCAGAGGGTTCAAACTGCCTCCTTAGCAATCCAGAATATTTTTATAAATTGAATAAAAACACAGATTTTCCAAATTATTTAATTTTGGCAAAACATGAAGATAAATTAAAAATTGTATATGAGTAGTTTAGTTAGATATTAAATAAAATATAATACAAAATCTATGTTTTACTTTATTTTTTGCCTTTGTTCTGTTGCCAACGTACTAACGATTGCAGAACGTATGCATATAAATTAAACAAAATTTTTCTGAGCCTGGCTGTAAAATCAAAATGATAATGAGCGTTGCTACCTTGTTCAAAATTAAATATTATATATTTTCAAACCAGAGACTGTAAATAATAATTATTTTTGATTTTTAAACTAAAACAGCATTGTGAAAAAGTACCGCACCACCGCTTTCAAGGTACCATTAGAATCATTTCACATTGTGAGTATTCCCATGTGAGTATTCTAAGTAGAAGATGCTCTGGATTAAAAGTTGTGCACTTTAATACACGCAGTTTAAATATAAGCAAATTGAATTATGTAAAGTATGTCTTTCAAGAATCGTCTGTCGATATTATTTGTGTATCTGAAACTTGGTTTTGTAATGATGTGTCTAATTCTGTGTATAGTATTGAGAACTTTATTGTCTTAAGAAATGATAGAAACTTATTAAAAAAAATCTGTTAAGTGCAGTGTAGAGTTTATTAATATATATGACAATTGCACCAAGTTGTTCGTTTCGTATGTCTACAACCCTAATAAATACAATAGCTTAGAATCATACTTTAGTGAAGTGTCTGACGTGTCAATCGACTATAACTACTTTGTTATATGTGGCGATTTTAAAGGTAATTTACTGTGCAATGATAACCTCACCAAAAATTTCTGTGAAAATATATCGTCCGTTGTTAATAGTGAAATTCCCACCAGGTTTTCCTTTAGTGATAACCCCAGTCTTTAAGATTATTTCATTGTTTCAGATATATCATCTGTTTTGCTGTTTGACTAAATTTATTTTTTGTTAGATCACGATTTAATTTTTTGTACTTTAAATGTTAAGCTTGTGCGCTCTTTGTCTCCAAGCACGTACTTGTACCATGTCTTTAAAAATATAAATCGTTTTGCTATTTTACAAGATCTACTTACAGTTCAATGGAATGAAGTTTGGAACAGTGAAACTGTTGATGAAAAGTTACTTTTTTTCATTTATTATTAATAGGTTATTTTCCAATCATGTCCCCTCTCGTAGTGTCACCATAAAAAATGCCTCCTGCCCTTCAATAACCGATTTCAAAACGCTATAAACAAGCGAAATAAACTACACAGTTTGTGGAAAAAATACCCCACAGTTGAAAAATGGGAAAACTACAGATTAGCTAAAAAAGAATCAACACGTATCTTAAGACACTCAAAAAAATTGTATTTCTTCTCCAAACTTAAAACATCTCTTTCCTCAAAAGATTTGTGGAACAATGTCAAAAATCTTGGTATTTGAAGCAAAACAAAATCTGAATATCGTATTGACCCTGATCTTAATAATTTTATCTTGTCTGGCACGCAGAACTCTGTTTATATAAATTTTTCAACTCCAACACAATATGTTGAATAAACGTTTGAGTTTTCTGCAGTAAGTGAAAGCGATGTAGGAAAATGCGTTCAAAAAATTAAATCAAATTCAGTCGGAGCAGATGGAATTCATATTATATTCATAAAAGAAATCTTACCATTTATTCTCAGTCCACTGACACATATTATTAACCACTGTTTCACAACATCTTGCTTTCCAAGTTCTTGGAAAACTGCAATTGTTGTTCCTGTTCCCAAAAAAACAGCAGCGAATGAGTCGAATGATTTTAGGCCAATTAGCATTTTATCGTCATTATCAAAAATTTGTGAATCTCTAATGGCTTATCAAATATCAAGCTACCTTTCGCAAAATAAGCTGTTATATCCACAGCAGTCTGGTTTCCGCGCTGGACATAGTTGTTCTACTGCTATGATTAGGATTTTGGACGATATAAGAAACTCGTATGACAATGGATCAGTAACTCTGCTATGCTTACTCGATTTTTCAAAAGCGTTTGATATAGTTAATCACCCTTTACTATGTTATAAGCTTATATATAAGTATGGTTTTAGTGACAGCGCTGTGTTACTCCTGAACAACTATCTTTCCTATCGAGTACAGGAAGATAAGGTCGGTGAAAATCTTTCGAGTGTTTCGTCTGTTTGCAGTGGGGTTCCTCAAGGATCGGTACTAGGTCCTCTTTTATGCTTCATTTTTACAAATGATATTTTCAGCATTTGCAAGCATTCATCCATGCATGCTTATGCTGATAGTATTCAGATATATCTCCCCCGTAGAACTGGTCTCATGGAAGACATTGACTTATAGTCAAGGAGAGTATAAGTCAATGGGCTGTTAGCAATGGGCTTCAACTTAATGCTTCGAAATCATTTATATTACCCATCAGCAGAGATAATTAGGCCTAGTATGGTTCACAGCAATAAACTGATGTGTCTTCTTACGAGTAGACACAACAGTCAAGAAGACACAGCATTTTCGAGCTATTATGGTTTACAACAATACGTTGTTGTCACGCTTGATTGTGAAACGTATGAAGAATTCGTTACTTGACTAGTTCAGGGTTGGTTAAAGTATTTTCTAAGTAACAAAACGTACTACCATGATAAGAAATTTTTTGCGAAATGATCGGAAAATATTTTCTGAATAACAAAAAGTACTACCACGATAAGAAATTTTTTGAGAAATGAACGGAAAAAATTATGAACCCATGTTTAAACCCGTTCATTTCAACTGGCGTTAAAAAAAGGATCAAATCTAGTTTAATGAAATACCTGGATTTTAAAATGTTTTAAAGTACAAAGAAGCATTTTTGACGAAGATTATAATGGTGTTGAAAAAAAAATCCCGCTCTCCCCCCCCCCCCCCCTTTGGCCGGAAACTCGGGCCCTTTTTATAGCAAAAACAAAACGTCTTCTAAATTAGCTATAATTTTTACATTGTTATACGGATATCAATATTATTGGCACTATAGGGAATTATTTATAGCCTTCCTAATGATATATAATATTATCAGATCGAACTTACTTTAAAAATTATACCATTTCTTTAAAAATTTTATTTTCAATTGCAATTTTCAATTTGCAAACTCAAAAAAAAAATCTGCAATATCAGAAAATCTTAAAAATGGGATATGTAGTTTGGATTGTATAGCGATAAAACAAAAAATTATTCACCAAAAGGGAATAATTCATAAAAATAAAATTTCAGTTACGATTGATGAACAAGGATCAGTTTTGTCTAGAGTAATGACAAACATTTTGGTGTATAAATAGTATTTGTTTGATGTATAATTTAGGAGTTATGCCGAAAAACCTATATAAATATGAAAAACTTTAAATACTTCTTACTAGTTAACTAGTAGTGGAATTCCCAAAAGCATTAACGACGATTTTTGATATCGTTAATAAGCGAAAACTGGCATTTTCTATGAACGTGGCATGCACAATGACAGATAATGACAACGATTATTATCGTTTAATTTTTGGGAGTTTTACTCTAGGTTAATAAGCTTAATTTGGATAAACAATTTTTTGTCGATAAGTCAAAAACAAGGCAAGATATCGATAAAACAAGCTTAATTCATTACCAAAATATAGTTTTAAGCTTTGTTCGACGCTAATAATATAGTTTAAGTTTTGCTAGCTCAAAAAGTCAAACTTATTTTCAAAGGACTATCTCCTTAACTACAAGAAATAGAGCAAAACGCGTTTTAAGTTCGGCGCAACCCTACTTAAGGACGATGTAATGGCGATCATTTTGGTACATTTAATATTGGAAGAGTTAGAGGAATGCCAATAATGGAAAATATTACCATTGCGAAGATTTGCTTAAGAAAATAAAAATATTCGGCAGTTATTCGGCTACTTTGGGCCGAAGAATAAAAATTCGGCCGATTATGCTGAACACCGAATATTCGGTCTGACACTAGATAATTTACAACATATGCCAGGAGTCTTAAAAAATACATTTTTATAGTGCCAATAACAAAACAATAATTTAACCTTCTAATGCCACTTTTTTGTGTGAGCTCAAAATCAGATTATGCTTATCAGATTTATACTAACTTGGATACGAGAAAAACGAATCTGAAGTTCGTTTTTAATTTTAGTTCTTCATTAATTTTTTCATGTGAAAATGTTAACGGTTTTTTAACATTTTGCATTTTGTTTTAAATATTTTTTTTTGTTGATTTTATATGATTTAAATATAAATTCTAAAATGATTGATAGTTTCAATCATACTTGATTTTAAATACAAATTCTATTTATATTTATAATATTTTTTTCTTATCACAATTAAAAGAAAAAACCTCTTTCTCACTAGTATCTTTTTTCACTTCGATATAACTTCAAATAATGTATTTTTTATTTTCCAAAAATCGAGCTTAAAACTTCGAGTAAAAAATTAATTAAATTCGTAAAAAATGATGAAATGATCGATCGGCGTGAACTCCGCCTATAGGCGTACCTGGGCATTAGAGGGTTAAGAATTACGACAAATTTAAAATACACATTGTTCTTAGCTTAAAACCCCACTCTCTGCCGAATGGAGGAGGGGAGCGGGATTTTTGGAACACCATTATAATCTACGTAAAAAGGGCTACCTTGTATTAAACTACATTTTGAAAATTCAGCCTTTTTATCTAACTACATTTATGCCGATATTTCAGCCAAACAAAATTTCCCTTCTCTCATAAGCAATAATACTTCCCTTCACCATTAAACCTATTTCTTAACTAATAAAAGAGCACTTCTTTCTACCATAAAACTTCCAAAATAATAAAAAGGTACCATCGCAGAAATATTTCGTACTCTCAAAATAAAACGTGCTCTAATTAGTACTTTTCGATGCAACTGTGAACTGGTCACTGTCAAAATAAAAAAAGTAAACAAATAAACAATTTCCAATTCAATTGCTGAATTCAATATAATTCTCTTCACAAGGAGACGTATTAGCAATTTTCTGCTAAATTTTCAAAGTTAATTAAGAAAAACGCAATTTTAAATAAAATTTTAATTTTTAATCCATGTAGTTTCTTCAACACAACATGAAATTAGCTGTCTTTAAAATTTGGCAGATAACAAGACAATAAACCACAACTGCTGTGTTGCATAGTAAGTGTATTGAAGACACAGCATTGTTGACAGACAACAGTGGAATTTATTCAGTTGCTTTGTTGTCTACCGTCATAGCAATTTACACATTCAAGACAGAAATTACTGTTGTGTTGTGAACCGTAATAGGGCTAAATGTCTTCTTTGAAGATATACCGGACCTTTATTTAAAAGACCAAAAGCTAAGTCTCGTCAGCAAAATCAAAAATCTAGGTTTTCATATTAATTCTACACACACCCATCAACAGTGTGGTTCAAAAAGTATATTATATTCTGCGTAATCTAAGAGTTTCAGCTGATTATACGCCAGTTGAATTGAAACATAAGCTAGTTCTTCAACTTATACTACCTATAATTACAATTAAAATTAAACTTAGCATTTAACCAGGTTACACGATATGTTTATGGGCTGCAAAAATTTGATCATATATCTCAGTTTAAAAAATTCATTCTTGGAAGTGATATTATAAACTGTCTCAATGCTAGAAATTGTATCTTTCTGCATAAATTAGTAGTGTATAAAACGGCTCCTTATTTATTTGAAAAAATTCGATTTGGTCACTCAACAAGAAGTTACATATTGACCCCACCGAGTTTTAACTACCTCAACTCCACAAGATTATTTTTTATTAATGCCACTCGTCTTTGGAATTCCTTACCGAGCCATGTAAGAGCTTTAAGGGAAATAACAAGATTTAGACTTGCCGTATTTCAACATTTTGTTTCTAATTAACGATTAATAAATTCGCCAGTTTTCTTCAAATCTATACTTTCTTCTTGTCACTTTTTTTTCTTCTCTCTTAATTACTTAAATTTTACACTCTATCTAGATTTCCCTATTTCTACTTAATATTAAGATTAACTTTATAATAAGTATAATTGTTTAAATTAGGTTTAAGAAAATCTTTAATTTGTATAAACCTAAAAATATTATTCCAACTTGTACATTAAAAGAACTAAGTTCTTATCGTACTATAAATAAATAAATAAATGAATTGTAAAACTTGATTACCTAATGATTTTTAAAATTTTGACAAAATTGATTTTTTTTGGAAAATCCGAAAGGGTTTCTCAACGGTTTCTAAAGCTTTTGGGTCCGCTGAATGCGAATCTGAAGTCAGAATTTTCGGGTCAGCCTAGGTTTTCGAGCTACAGGGGGAGGCAGAATCCTAACCCTCTACTGTTAATTAAATCAATATTTCCTCCTAAAGGGGGGGAGGGGCGGAGAGGGTTTATATGTATTACCGAACCCCATTAGTTTTTCAAAAGAAATATTTTTTACCTTAGAATTCATCACCTCTGACCCCTCCTTAGGAGGCTCCCATACAAACTTTATGAATTTTGTTTATTTTTTATATGAAATTTATTTAAAATTTTATTTAAAAAAACAAATTTTATTAATATGAATTTATTGAAATATAAAAATGTACTTGAAAAAGTTTTTTTGAATTATTTAATTATTATTAATTGTTTTTATATCTTTAATGTAATGTTTATAATTATATTTTATTTTTGTCTCTGGGAGCGACGAGTGTAGGTTTCATCTAAATCATCTGGTCTTACGCTCCAGCAATATTCTGCAAGCATTGAAACCAAAATTTTGTCTTTATATCTGGTTTCCATTGTCATCATTTCTTGAAGTAATTTTTCTCCGTGCTCGTCTGAAACTTCGCCGAGATTGTCAGGAAAGAAATCTATGTGGTTGTGTAGCATGTGGATCTTTACAGACATTAAATTCACTTAAAGCTGATATTAAATCTTTAACAATTTCCTTGTAGTTCTCTGCCTTCTTACACCTAGGAAATCTGTATGCATATTTAGGCCCTTTTGAACAGAAACATAAACTTTTATGCACAATATATTGGAAAAATTTACGATTTTCTTATTTTTTTTTTTGTGCAAATGATAGGATTAAATATTTTAAGTGCGAAACCATAGTAAAAACAGCTTTTTTGAAAAAGGTTAAATAGGAACTATTCTACAGACACTCCTCATTTGTATTAAGTGTTGTTTCAGAAAATATTTCAACAACATTTCATTGCAATTTCTCAAATTTGGATTTTTAAAATTTTTTTTTTATTGAATCAAGAAATAAAATAACATTTTTTGAAAAGTAAAATATCACAACTCTGGTACTTTTAGTCTGATTTTTATGTTTGTTAACTCATTTTAAAGAACAATTACATTAAAAACGAAATGCATACCTGTTTTTTAAAAAATTTACTTCAAGAGATGTTTTGAACTCATGTAAAAAGCTTCTCCATTTATTGGTCTAATGAGCTAGTTTTAAAAATCTTTCAATCGGCATGAAACTTTATTTTATTTTTAGTCTTTTATAAATCGACTATTTTTAGTCTATGGCGTCAAGAATTTGGTCTACGGGGGAGCAAACATTTAATAAACATATAAAAATACTTTTGATTTATCGATATCAAAAACTATCAATATTTTTTTTAACCAAAACCCCCCTTTGGATAAATCCTGGCTACGGGCCTGCCTCCCATACAAAGAAAATTTTAAAATCTCTTTCAATTCCACAAAAATTAACCTAATTTATTTTATATATTTAATAAAATTATTACTTCAAATTTAGCACAAAACCTTTAACAATTTATATAAACTTAAGGTATGAAATTCGGAAAAATCTTCGTCCGTGTTCGTATTTTAACTTCGGCCCAGAAGATAATTTCTTGCTAGTTTGTTTTTAAAATATTTTTTGTTAAAAATATCTTCGACTAATAGGGGTATCCTTCCCCAATTTCTCGTACGAATAACTTCGTACTTTCTTCCATTACATTCGTAGTATTTACTAATGGCTTCGTACTATTTCGTATTAGTTGAGTGCAAAATATTTACAACCGAAATCTTTCAGCCTGGTTTGTTGAACAATTACCAAATATAAGGAAATGTATGATTGCAAGGTTTCCGAAGTCTACTGAAAGAATACGTGACCCGCGGCTCAAACCCCAGTTCACATAGAATGTTTTTTTTTTTTTCGTTATTAGTAAATGTAAAAATGTATTCGTACAATATGCATTTGTTTTTATAGGAATACTAATAAAATATTTGTAATATGTACCAAACTACGTCCAAACTACGAATTATATTTGTGACTGAAAACTACGAATAAAATTCGTAGAAAGGACGCAATTTTAAATAATATTTACACACAAAATTTTTTCAGTGTAAAAACACTCATTGAAAAGTGCCTGTGAGACAAGGGTACATGAAATGGTATCGTAACTTATAACTTCGAGGGGTACAACATACTATTTAAAAATGCATGCATGGCTTAGCTCAGCTTTATTAATAAATATACCTTAAATCAAGTATTTTTGAGTTCTATTCAAAATATATTAACATATGTGACCTACTCCGAGAAAAGGGACCTTGTGTGTGAATGAAATTTTGAGAAAAACCCATTTAAAGTTTCATAACGCACTATCACTGTGAACGCACCTTCAGTTGGAAGATGCGATTTGGTATGGTTAGTTATGAGTACGTCATGCATATGTAGAGCTACCAAACGAATTAGCTCTGCTCATTGCATCAAGCAGTTTATCGTTTGATCGCAAATGGTATTTGTATGAGAATGTCAGGGTCTTATGTACTGTTTCACAGAAACGGGATTTTGTAGCTCCTAAACCGAGTGAACTCAAAGCGAAAAAAAAGTCGATAAATAAATCTGAACCTGCCAGCAAGAAAAAAAATCGAAGCAGCGGATCACGAGAAAAAGAAAGCTGAAGTCAAAGCGCCGAAAAAAGAAAAAACTGAAATTGTCAAACGGAAAAAAATCGAAGAACACCGAAAAAAAAGTCCAAAATCAAAAAAATTCGAAGACTGACGAAAAAAAAACAATTTAAAACCAAAAAATCAGGAAGTAAAATTTTAATTGTTTTCTCATTTTTTTCGATCTTCCCAAGTTCATTTTGTACGTTTTTATGGGGTAAATATTTTTATCAGAAATCTAACTCATTTCATCTCATTTTACACCCTTTTAGGTACCAAAATCCACTCTTAAGTCCAAATCCATTTTTTGACACACTAAGTCCTTTTTCTCGGAGAAGGTCACATATATAAATAACATATCGTCATATAAAATCAAAAAAGCGGTAAGTTACAATAAATTCGAAGTCGCCGTTTTGATTGATTATTGACGCTTCTTATCAAAATACATGATCCTGCTAACTTTTGCACTCTTACAACTAAAAACGACGTTTTTATTAAAAAAGTTCTAAAATCCCTAAGATTGAGCGCAACTTACAATTACAATTACAATTTAGAAAGTTTTTAGACACTGCCGTTAAATTTTTTAATTATAGCTTACTGCTTTTTGATTTAATATGAAGATATTTAAAAAAATTACACTGCCTAGGGGGTAGAGAGTGCCCCCCTTTACCCCTGCGGACGTCCATTTATTTATATAAATTTTAATCAGAACTCACTTTTAAAACTCTTGTAATTTTTTATAAATTTAATATTGTTATTGTAAAAATTTTACATTATTTTTTTTTCTTTCTAAGAGACCCCATGAACTTCCTTTAAATTTTTTGATTACTAGTTTGAGGATATATGCTCGATGCTAGTTCTTTAGAACTACAGAGCATATTAGTATTAATCATCCTTAATTGCTTAATGATTTTACGATAAATAATAATTAATAAATTTGAATTGAATTGAATTGAAGTATTTATGGATTCATGTCAACCCATCTAGTTGGAAGAACTTCCTAATTTTTTTCTTAATAAGGCTTGTATGTCTTTGTATGTTGTATGTCTTTTAACACATTGTGTCAGAATAAGCTGTCGTTTGGGAGTAAAGAACAAAATATCAATATTATTTTTTAAGGTCCCCAAAATCGTTTCGTATACAACTTATATTGCATGAGTTTGATATAGACAGCTTTAGTGAATGAGACGCGCAATGAATGTACGTTTCAAGATCACATTCTTCCGCTTCATACTATTGTGCTCCTTGTAGTGTACCGTTTATGGCAACCGCACCATCCCGAATATAAAATCACAATCTATGCCGAAGTCCTTATATTATCTATGATCGAAAACATAGGTCTCAATTCAGTGCAAAATTGAAGTGGTATGCAACTTTTTACGCTGTTGCGTTATAGCTGCCTTAATGCTAATAAATATGTTAGATTACACAGTGACGCAATATTCAACTCTTGGACTCCAAACAAAAAATCACTTATCCCAGCCGAAGGTACTCGATGAGAGGAGAAAAAGAATTTCTGGATTTTGCTAGATTGGTTGCCGTTCGTTTTTTATGAGCCTCTGTAGTTTTTTCGCCAAATTCGATTTTGAGCCCTTTTTTGCATGGCCATAGCTCGAAAAATGCTGTGAATTTTTATTTGCAGTCTTCAGCAAAGTTGTAGCTCTTGACTCGGCCAACAGAAATGCTCAATATATTAAGTCGGAAAAATTTCATCTTCATGCTCAAAACCCCAAAAATGTCGAAAAATTACCACTTTTTTCACCGATTTTTTCCGTTTTTCGACTACAGCTCTTGAAGTATTGAAAATTTTACCAAACAATCAAGAGAAGAAATGTAGCCTATAAAATTATGAACATACCAGTACATACCAACTTCATACGACCACTCCTTGATACGGATTTTGCCATAAAAATGTGATTAATTTTCATTTTTTTTTTTTTTTTTGATTTTGTTATTTTTATTGAGCAAAAGTTTAAAAAAGGCACATGTATTTTTTTTTTTGCAATTTAGTATTGAATTTTCTGATTAAAGTGAAAAACATGAAAATATGTGAAAGAGTATGAAAAAAGTATAAAAAAGACATCGAACGGGTATTAATTTGTAATTTTTTTTTTTTTGTTTAATCAGTATCGTCGATGTCCATTTGGGCTGTCTGGCGCGAAGTTGATGATTTGACAGTTGACGTTCCAGAAGTGGAAGGCCGAGATTTCTTTGCATCTGGTTCGCTTGATTCGTTTGATTCGTCGTCTGATTCTGAGCTTAAAATAGCCACGGCGATATCTTGAAAAAAAGTGGTAATTTTTTCGACATTTTTGGGGTTTTAAGCATGAAGATGAAATTTTTCCGACTTAATATATTCAGCATTTTTGTTGGCCGAGTCAAGAGCTACAACTTTGCTCAAGACTGCAAATAAAAATACACAGCATTTTTCGAGCTATGGCCATGCGAAAAATAGAAGAAAATTGCAAAAAAGTGCTCAAAATCGAATTTTGCGAAAAAACTATAGAGGCTCATAAAAAACGAACTACAACCAATCTAGAGTACTTTCGGCTGGAATAAGTGATTTTTTGTTTGGAATTTTTGTGTTGTGTTGTGTTATTATACTTTATGGATCCTAAGGGGGAGTCTTAACCAATAAAATTCCCCCTTGTCTATGGGCCTGATCCATACCTTAATCTTAACATGTTTCTAAGTTTGGTTCTGTTATTTTCACTTTTCATAAAGATTTTTTTTAAATATACAGCTGCGAGCGAAATAATAGCTGTATTCTTATATTTAGATATGTTTGGATAAATAATACTAGTCTATAAATTTCGTACCCGTTAAACCCATTATCATTCTTATATGTACTTTCAACGCTGGTTTCAAATCTGTACTCAGTTTCTTCCTATATTGCAACATTTTCAATATGCAGGGTGTTTTACGTTTTTGGCACGTGTTTAGTATTATTGAGCAAGAATCTTAACTACTCACTATAAAATAAAAAATATTATTTTGTATTTTAGAAACACAATATCAGCTTTTTAAAAACGTATAAATCAACTGAAATCGTATCATGTGCGGTAGCGGAGAAAAACTGTGAGATTATATAACGAAATATCAACAAATTTTGTATCTTTTATTTTAGCGGAATTGAAATCGTCCAATGTTTGATGCCTTGTTGAATAGGTACTTAAATAGCCTTTCTTATGATACCCATAAAATGTAGTTTTGTTGAAAAATTTAAAAAAAGAGCAATATTTTTAGGCTATATTTTCCAACTTTGGAGGCCTATAACTTCTAAGCCAATTGCGAGCGGCCTGCAATTTTTATAAATAATCTGCCAAAAAAAAAAAATTTAAAATTAGAGTTGTCGCTATTCTTGAAATATTCCGAAATTTTTACCAAAAGTAAATTGAGGCCATATTGAGGCCGAATAGCCGAAACTGACAAAAAAGGCCGAAACTGGCCGTAACCGAAACCGTAATTTTTGCTATATTTAGGGCATTTTTTAATTTTATGCGATTTGCAAGTTATTTTGTTGTCATTTTTGGACATTTTTAGTTTTTAAAGCATTTTTCGATATTTTAGGTCATTTTAGCGTCATTTTAAAGTGCATTTTTTACTTTTTCCCGTACTAAAAACTGTAAAAATGCAAATTTTAAAACATATTTTTTTAACAATAGAGTCCCTTCAATCAAAAACATTACCTCTGAAAAAAGAGAAGCTTTGTGTATAGACCTCGATGAAAAAAAGCTCTGCGCTTGGTGAAATTGAAGAAGAAACTCAGGATATGCTAGTTTCTATTTACTCTATTTTTATGCTCTATTGCTGAAATATTAGGGGGTAAAAATTTTAATACCATGAAATTAAAAGAGGAACTTTCATCCGATGACATATCGTCTTTTAAATATGTTCCTTTCGTCAGTGCAGAAGTAAAAAAAAATTTTTTAGTATAAAAAAACCTTTTTTTCAGACTATCGAATTTCTTAAATTTTAATAACTTTAAAATGTACCTTTTCATATACTGTAACACTATGTATAAAAATTATATAAAACAAATTTTAAGTTTAGTAATGCTTTATTTATAAAGCTTTATTTTTTGTTTATTTTTTATTTTTTATTGTTTACGTTTTTTAGGAAATTTTTGTAAATTTTCAGGTATTTTTCAGCAGTTTTTAGGTAATTTTTGTAATTTATTGAGTTTTTTTTTTTGCAGTTTTTTAGGTCATCAAAATTCGAGCCTTGGTAGTTATCTATGTTATAAAAAAAAGTTTTAGCCTACTTAAGGAGATTATGAAAATTAATCAATTTCGGATTTTGAATGGGTGCCGATTCGAAGTTAGGTAACTAAAAAAATAAATGGCTACGCTTTTTAGTATTAGATACCCATAAAATCATCCTCAAGTTTTTTCGGAAACTATGCTGCTCAGCCATTAGGCGTTATTATATGGAATGACCCAGAGACGAATTCTGCAATACAAATAGTATCACTCAGATAATACAAACTATAGTTAAACAAACCTTAGTTAATATTTTTAAAATTTTATATGTCCCTTATAAGTTTCAAGAACTAGTAAAAAAACAGCCAGAAGTGGCGCTCCTAAACCATTCACCTCAGCACTCTAAGTTCATCAGATCTCGTTTACCACTTTACATACAACACATTCACTTGGAGCGGTGCATGCGTGGCGGTGCCTTTTATTACCAATCAATATGTTAAGAGGGAAAAAATTCAGCTGGCAATGTTATCATTTAATGGTTGTGGAGCAGAAAGTGCTCTCGAAGGTGCAACAGTGATCAGTGACAAAGCGTAGCCGCAGCTCCTATCTATGCAGTCATCCTCCACATGATGTGGATATCTCATCAACTAGCACGTGGTGGACGTGGCTTTTTTGTTCTCATTTTAAGCTGCCTAACATGGTTAATATAGCAATAATCTTGACTGCATCTACTAATTAATTGACTCTTTGTGTTCTTCGCTTTATTATTTGCTCTTGCCATGTTGACTGTTTATTCGGCCTGTTGAATGTGGTCGATACAGAGTGGCCGGTTAATCGGTTGACTCGAATGTTTTGGCCAAAGTGGTGCTCGGCGTGGCTTTTCTGTTTGTATGCCTGTTTGTATTTTATGTTTGCATGCTCTTTATTTCGTGGCTCTGCGGTTATTTAAGTCAATTTAATTATCTGACTTTTCCACGCCGATGCACTTTGGCAGGCTTCAGTCCATTTGGTTGAGTTGTTTGGCAGCCTGAATTCAGCATGTGCGTTGGTTGCATTGACTTCGTCAATTTGTCCTGAGTGCATATATTTCTCTCACCCGTCTTAGCTTCTTTGAACTGTCCGTTCGTCTGTTTGTCGTTTTCTTGTCTGTTATCATTAATGTGGTCAAAAATGTGTGGATTTGTTCCATATTAATTCTTATCTTATCGCTGAAGTTGATTTCTTTTAAAAATGTAAATGTTTTAGTCGAATGCATCTAAAGTTGCGTTTATATGTTAAATGAATTTGTTTTAAATAAAAGGAGTACCTATTTACTAAAAAAAATATTTTATTATTAATAGCTTACATATTATTTCATAGGTATGGGCAAAATGGGTATCGGGACTTTTTCCCAGTTATATTTTTAAAAGAAGGCAACAAGCAGCTCTTGTATTTTTGGATTTTCAGAAAAATATTTTTTTTAAAAATAATTTTAATAAATAAGCGTTATTTACGAGTAAAATACCAGAAATGAATGCACGCACCGGAAAAATATTCCAAAATATTCCTAAAAATATGGCAATTCGATAATTCACTGACTTTTTCAATAAAAGTTATTTTTTTTCTGCAAAAAAGGTTTTGTTTTTCATAATTAATTGTTATATATTTTTTAAATTTTTACATGCCCAATAAGCATTCACCTTGGTGATCAGATGGAGTACAAGTTGAGCTCCAGTCCCTTTCTCCAATCTCCAGCGCTGGATCTCCAATGGATCTCAGTTTGAGAACAACGGCATTCTCTAAGAAAATGGACGTTTGTTTTCCAGCTGAGATAAGGTTGGATCTCCTTTTGACCTCCAACACATTTATCCAAGCAATGTCCAGCCCAGTATTTTTATTCTACAACCCAGTATTTTAATCAAATTGGGAATAATTGTAGTTTACGGCCCACGCGTAAATAATTTTTCTTATTTTTATTAAACGTATTTGGGCCTCCTTAGTCCAAAAATCTAAAAATAAAATGTCTGTCTCGAAAGGTTTAGTAGATAAAATTCGTGAAAACTTGAAAAATTACAATTTTAAGCTTATCTCCTAATTTATCTCGAATTTTATCTCCTTAGCCATTCGAGACCGACATTTTTTTTACTTTTGGACTGAGGAGACTTAAATACGTTTAATAAAAATGGGAAAAAATTATTTACGCGTGGGCCGTAAATTGCACTTATGCCAATAAAATAATTTTTTACTAAAAAAATTTTATATCCAAGATAAATGTAAAAAAAAACGGAATTACATGCATGTGCATGTATACACATAACCTCTTAGGTATGAAACTGTTAGAAAGGTAATAAATTGCATTTTGATAGATTTGCTTGAATATAAAAATGTTTACTTATTATAATAATTATTTTAAAAACATTTTATTTATAATAATTATTTAAAAAACATTTTATTTACATTTTTTAAACAAATAAAAATAGTTCAGGTTGAAGACATTTTCATTTAGAAATTTTTTAATTTAATTTAATTTAATAAAGTTTGAAATTATTGAAAAAATAAGGTTTGATTTTTTGTGACAAGAATTTTAAACAAATTTTTTTTCTACAAAGTAATTTGAAGAACAAAAGAACTATAAAAAATGTAATGAGATCATGAAAGTAAACAGGTAAATATAATAAAAATAGTACAGCCTTTGAAAATTTTAAATTAAAAATTATTTGAACTTCATCATTTAATTTAAATTCACACAAAATTATACAAAAGGTAAAATTATACGACTTTTTTATGACAAGAGTTTTAAACAAATTTTCTTTCTACAAAGTTTGTTTTTTTTGAAATAGTTCAGCCTTCTAGTAAGCCGGTTATTAGCTTGTTGAAAAAAAGATATGGATGTTTTTTGAAACTCAGCATCAGTTCCGGATGTATATTTATGAAGGTAAGCCACTGTTGTACATAAAAGGAAATTTTATTAAATTTATTACGTAGAGTTAAAATTAAAAATATATATTACGTTTAATAGCAGTATTTATTTACACAAAAAAAAAGGCTTAATTGGCTAATTGCCCACGAAAATCGTTTGGCAGCATTGTCAGTCATAAGTTTTTCCACGCTTCTTTTATGAAAGCATTGGGCTGTTGCACGTAAGTGTTGTAAGTTCAGCAACCTATAATAATATAAAAATATTTGTTTTAATGTTTTTATATATAGATTTTTTTTTTTGTAATATTTTATGAACTTACTAAATCTTCAAACTTTTCTTCTTATTTTTCAATTTCATTTTCAAATTCGATGAATGCTTAAGTTTTCTGAAATGATGTCTTAGGAAGTGCACATTGACGACTGGTTACTTTTATTGATTGAGCTTGTGCGGTTTTAATTTCTTCCAATATCCTTCTAAGCAATTTCTGTGTTGTTTCATGTTCTGAAATATTAGGAAAATAAATGGTAAATAATCAACCGTTTAGTTATATGATTTGTTTACCTCCACGAAGTTTCGTTTCAACTTCTGAAATGTATGTTTTTTTAAATACATCAAATCTGTAAATAATGTAATACTGTAGAGCTGGTTCTGTTAGTTCATCTTCAATGAAAGTTTCGAATAACCTATTGAAATCCATTTAAATATGAAGGAAAGGTATGAAAACGAATTGGTTGTGCTCAAAATTGTGAAACATTTATGCACAATTTCTGTTACCAAATGTTGATGCATTGTGGTAGAAAGTGTAAGTTCTTTACAAAATTGTATATTAAATTTACTTGATTTAATTGGTATTGAAAAATAATCAGATAAATTCATTACTTCCTGTGCTACCAATTCTATATTTTCATCGCAATGGTAAATATATGCTATTTTAAATTGTTTATTTTTAATGGAATAAAAATTATTTGGTTTCTCCGTTGATAAAAAAAACTGTAAGTGTTGATTGATCTTAAGTGTCCATTTTTTAATTTTGTACTATAAGCTCTTTTCTCTGAAATGTTAAGACTTTCCTCTACTAGGCGGTTACATATTATTTATGCAGCAACTTGATTTCTTTTCCTACATTTTTTTTTTTTTCAATGACGACAAAAAATTTTCAAATTTAAAAACACTGATTCTAAGCTTCCATATTTTAATAAATCTGCTGCAAGATGAGTTAAGCAATGAAAGTTGAATGTTAGAAAGGAGTCGTCATATAAACTGGGAATGTTTTTAACGAATTCACACAGCAGCTTTTCAGCAAATGCGTTATACTCTTTACAAAGCTTTTCATCCAATAAAATTCTTATGGCCAGACTTAGCATTAAAAAGTGTGCGTATCTTTCATCGTCAAGAATGTCATGCAGCACAAATATGCCAGTTTAAAGTAAAAACATTCTTAATTCGGTTGCTTTATACCGTTCGAGTTCATTTAAGCTACGCGTTTGCCTAGCAAATTCTCTGGGAATCTGATTGTATAAAAAAAGGAATTTTGAATTCAATATGTTTATTTGTTCCTTCTTCAAGGAAAATATTTTCTTTTTGGTTTTAACCCACCCTACAAGCAAAGTCTTTATAACGCCCAGACACACAACATGCATGAAATCGTTTGGAAAAGAGTTTACTATATCTATTGGTAATCTCTCTATCGCAATAGGTTACATGGTTTTGTGATGGTTGGAATCCAAACGCAAACGAAAATCTGTGTCTATGTATGCAATATCATTCTATGTTTAAATGATTCACCTTTTTGGGTGCACTTGAGACAACTGAAATAACCAGTATGACCCTTTATTTCGAGAACAAATGCTCTTGCGGGTGCATCACAAATTATTGCTCGACAATTAACCTGGTAATTATTTCCTCTATAAATAAGCCCCGTTTTCATGAGGAATTCCAATTCATCAACGAATTTCTTCAAGAATATGCTCGAATTTAAAGTTTTGCTATGACCAGAATAAGCTCCAACAACCATGACATCGGGAGTCCCATCGACATTGATCAATATCGGCCATGTTTGCAAATTTGAGACAACTGAAATAACCAGTATGACCCTTTATTTCGAGAACAAATGCTCTTGCGGGTGCATCACAAATTATTGCTCGACAATTAACCTGGTAATTATTTCCTCTATAAATAAGCCCCGTTTTCATGAGGAATTCCAATTCATCAACGAATTTCTTCAAGAATATGCTCGAATTTAAAGTTTTGCTATGACCAGAATAAGCTCCAACAACCATGACATCGGGAGTCCCATCGACATTGATCAATATCGGCCATGTTTGCAAATTGCCCATCGACATTGATCAATATCGGCCATGTTTGCAAATTGGAACTTTTAACCAATAGAAGACAATAGATATTGATGTTTAGATTTATGTCACTGTATTGGAAATCATTTTTTAACAAAAAATCAGTCAAAGCAGCCTCAACACCATAGTGAATGTACTCGCCACTTCCCATTTCATCTACAGGTGCCTGCTTTGGAGTACATTTTAAAGTCTTACAATCTAATGGAAGATCATTACCATACCGAACTAATATTTCATTTCATGAGCTATTTAGATCAAGTAAGTCTTGAAGAAGGCAACAACCTCATCTCTGTATAGAGTCAATCACACAGCAGACTAGACAAACTGTTTCGGAAGGAGCTACCCGTTCCATCTTCAGTGAGTGATTGAACGATTCAGCTGTGTCCAAGGGCGTAAGCAGGAAGAACATTGAGGGGGGAAAAATACCTTTTTAATTTTTTTTTATCATATTTTTCATTCATGCATTTTACGAGTCAATGAAAACAGCTCAAAATGAATGTATCGTGACTTATCACCTGAAGTTTTTATATATAATCAAGCTAAATGTTAAAAATATTTTCAACTTTTGTATATCAAGCAAACGCAAGGCATTAGATCAAAAAGGGATAAAAAATAAAAAATAAACTGGCCCTTTCAGCCCTTGGAAGGACTTTGACCTAGCTTCTATCAATCTAGCTAGCTTCGATCAAAAAGGGATACATCTATTGAATTCAGGTTAAATTTATTTTAAAATATGTCAATGAAGTCTATTTATTTGAGAGTAAAAAAGACATTGTTATAAACATTTAATTGCCCTACAACGAATGATGGTGATGGATAAGATGCAAACACGGAAGTTTTTACCGCAAGCTGTGCCTAATTCAATGTTGGTTCCACTATAGTGCTGCACTTCAGTCTTACCCAACATGATGTAATATTCGATTTCCGATTTTCTTAAAGCAGGAGTATTGCTGGCAATGAGTACTGGCAACTTGGCTTTGCCGCGTTGCAAAGTTTTGAGAGTTTGCTTATATCCAAGACA
This sequence comes from Dichetophora obliterata, assembly GCA_963920525.1. Taxonomy (NCBI): domain Eukaryota; kingdom Metazoa; phylum Arthropoda; class Insecta; order Diptera; family Sciomyzidae; genus Dichetophora; species Dichetophora obliterata. Next base: position 112,430,438 of record OY986439.1, on the reverse strand, counting down.
ATACTTGCCGGACTTCATAACCAAAGCAAGGCGAGCATTTGTACTTTCCAAAGTTTTTTTTTTGTTTCTTCACGGCAACCATGATTATTTTTTATTGTTGTTAACACTCAACAAACACCGATGACAGTCCTCCTTTGGCGGATTTTGGCAGAAAGAGAAAAAGGTTATCGATTAAAAATTTACAGTAAAAATAAATCAACTAAAATTTACACAAACTCAAACTAAGAAAAATTCATCAAAATAACACAAAAAATTAAACTAACGTAATAAAACGAGAATTAAGATGCAAAAACACAAACTACGAAATATCAAGCACACTGATCAATTAAAAAAATTATGAGGAACTAATACAAGATAAAAATGCATTAAAAAACACAATATAGCGAAATAGCGAAATGTGATATAATCGAGTCTAACATGAGTTTTTTCCGTGATAACCCCCTTCAAAGGAATATCTCATCTCAGCTCTAAATTTTAACATCCCAAGGAGAGGAACTAGACATTTTCTGTTTTTCAAGTTGAGTCAGTGCAGTTCTAATTACGCTCTTCATGAACCTTTACGATGTATGTGCAGTGATTTCAATGATAACTTCAACATGATTAATTTTTCTGATTCGGTAGACGTCTTAAAACGGAAAATTATATTACATTTAAATAATTAAATCAATTTAACTTCATCCTATTATACCTAACGCAATTTTATAACAATATAATATTGGTAATTGAGATTATTCTGTTTCTCTTTTTTGTCTCGATATTATGTTTTATAAAGTAAGCACCATCAAAGATGAATCATTTTTAAAACTTACTTTTTAATTATTCAATAATTAAATTTTTAATCGAATTGGGATTTACGTGCTCACGTGGTTTCCTGATTTGAAATTAGACTGAACTCACACTATCACCTGGATTGGTGTGCCAGAGTATATCTCTTTTCCATACAAGTTTATGCCTGCGTTGGCCCAAATGCATATCCAACTAATTGGGATTTTGATTTGGCGGATATGAGATTTATCTCATTTCCACGTAGGTCCTTGGGTTGGACAATGGCCGCAAACCAGTTAAAATGAGTTTAGTGTTTTTGATTTTTTTTCGGGTACCTTAAATTGATAATTACTATTATTTAATTCGATGTTGCTTATTTATATAGAATCAAGTATACTTAAATACGCGTTTATATATATTCAATTTTTAAATTCCGCTGAAAAGCCAATTAATGTGCTTAGTGGAAAATCCTAATTGCCAATAGGGGGTATGTTTTAGTACGTAGGTGCATTCTGTCTGTCCCGGCTGATTCGGGCAGATTTTAGAATGTGAATCGTGCATGCGTATAGGACGGGTATACATATCTTTGGAAGATTTCATACCTCCGGGCGAATCCAATCCAAAAAAGTGCAATATCTACAACATCTAGTTTTAGTTTTATGTGTGTTACTGAAAGTGATGTGCTCTCTAGTCTGATTTATGTAAAATCCAACTCCACAGGCATTGACGGCATTACTCCTAAGTTCCTTAAATTGTTTTTACCTAAACTTGCACCTGTTATTACACATATTTTCAATTCATTCTTTACTAAATCAGTGTTTCCAAAGAAGTGGAAATTAGCCAAGATAATTCCAATTCCAAAATCAGGCGATGAATTTCGGCCTATAGCTACCTTACCCTTTCTTTCAAAAGCATTCGAAAACCTCCTTTACAAGTTAATGAGTTCTTATTTTACCACCAATCGTCTACTTACGGACAGACAGTCTGGATTTAGACCAAAACGTAGTTGTACATCAGCAATAACAGATGTGTCTGAAACTATTCTCCAAAATATTGAAGCAAACAAACCTACTTTCCTGGTTCTTTTAGATTGCTCAAAAGCTTTCAATTCTATTAATCATTTAATATTTTGCCATAAGCTCAAAAATTGATACGTTTTTTCTCCAACAGCAATAAAATTGATTTGGACATATCTGTCCGATCGTTTCCAATGTGTTTGTTCTAATGATTTGTACTCAGACTTTATTCGAGTAAGCAAAGGTGTTCCCCAGGGGTCAGTTCTGGGACCCTTTTTGTTTTCCATTTACGTAAATGATTTTCCATTAATCCCGAATCAATGTTTCACACATATGTACGCTGATGATACACAGCTTTATGTTTCATGTGATAAAACTGATCTTTGTAGTGGTGTGAGTATCCTTAATAAAGAACTCCAGCGAATCGGTAATTGGGCCGCAGAAAATGAGCTTGAAATTAATCCAAGAAAATCTAAGTGTTTGTTGGTTTATAAAAAACCTATAAACTATAATAGTCTTCCTGATATAGTAATTAACGACTCGATTATTGAATATGTGTGTAAGGCTAAGAACTTGGGTTTTATTTTTAATAATACCTTGACATGGAACAAACACATCACCAGTTCATCAGGTAAGGTAAATGGTATGTTACGCAGTTTATGGCCTACCCAATACTTTACGCCATTAAGAATTAGACTACTTATAGCAAAAACATACTTAATAGCAACTCTCTTGTATGGCTGTGAAGTATTTGCAAACGCTGATTCTGTCCATAAGCAAAAATTAAAAGTAACATATAATAATATCGCTCGTTATGTATACAGTCTGAGTAGGTTTGATCATGTCTCGGAATATGCTTACCAAATGAACAACACCACCTTTGATAACCTTTTCAAGATAAAAGTCCTACAATTTGTCCACAAATTAATATTTTCCGCTGAACCTATCTATCTATTCGAGAGACTTCGCTTTACACAATCGCGCCGTAATAATAATATTGTATTAGCATGACACTCCTGCCTTATCTCCGAAAGGCAATTCTTCATATATGGTCCACGTCTTTGGAATTCCTTAGATCATAACACACAACAAATTAGCAACGCTGTCAATTTTAAAAAGAAACTATTATCGTCATTGTCGTCCCTTAATTAGTTTAACATGTCATCCATTAGAGATAAGTCCTATTAAAGTATTCAATAAGAGGCCGGATTCTGAATATCGCCTAGCTAAAGCTAAATCTCTATCGCTTAAATGCTAAAAAAATGCTTCGTTCAATTCCTTAGCGATTTCGCTTAAATGCGATTCTGAGTTTCAAATCGCCTAGCTAAAAATGTTGCTTCTACTACACGCCACAGGAAGCGTTGTTTTAGCGATTCTTATGTCAAAAAATTGATTTGGTTATGGCTGTGTGCCATTTGGAAACTTTTCACTATTGGTTCTATAGGAAAGAAAATGTTGAGTTGAAAAAAATTTCTATCTGTTGCATTTAAATTGTCATTTTTTTTTCTGTGGCAAATGAAACCTGAAAATGTTATCCAATTATGTTTTGACGTCTTCTCAGCGAATAAACGAGTTTTTTAAGACAGATTTGACTGCCACTACTACTACAAATTATTTTTGTATTCAAAATGCTATTATGATCTACAAGGAATGTAACTGTTTTAAGTAAAATAACTTATAAATCTAAAACTTGTGTAAACATTAAAAATTTGTAAGAAATTACAATTTTTATTCATGATTATTTTGTTCTATGTATTTTATCTAATTAGCTTAGAGATGGAATAAATTGAAAACCTGTTTTAAAATTATATGTTTAGATTTTACTCCACTTATAAAATATACTGTAGTAAAAAAGTCAGTGTTAAAGTTGTCTTGTCAACTGGACCTAAAAATCCTTAACCTTAACTATACGCGAGGATAAAAATCGCACTATACATAAAGGTTGCCATACCCGAAATACATTTACTGCCAAATTTTGAGCTCAATCGACTGTAATACTACGTTCATACTACGGCAAAAATTACTTAATTTTCCATAAATTACTTCACTTAAATCAACTGCGTTCAAACTAGCTGTTCGTAATTTGTTTTGACAGTTCGTTGGCAACTCATATATTTGCTTATTTTGTGGCAAAAGTAAGTAAAGCAAAGAAAGTAAATAAACCATCGCAAGGCATTAACGTGAATTTAAACAGTTTTTGTTTTATTTAGCATGTCCGACCAGGAAAAAGTGATAAGTTTCCACTATTATTTTTAAATATATATACTGTCCCACTATGTACTTAAAATTTAAAAAAACAAATAAAACGTTCCATAGTTGTTTTTTAATTTTAAAAATTCTATACTGTAACATGTTGGTTTTTTTATTGTCTTTCCAACGAGATAAATATGATTAATGTTGGTTCTTAGGAGTGTTCTTAGCAGTTCAAGGTTTCTAATACCGAATCCAGGCATAACTTCGAGCGTTTGTTTAATCGTACTCTCTTAATATTTGCGGTTGTGACAAGTCAATAACCGTTGATACAGAACGACACTCTTTGGTTAGTCCCAGCTGGCCAGCATCAAAGACACCCCCTAGCTGAGGCCACAACGTCGAAAATTCTTCAACATTCAAACTGCTTGGTTCGGCTAACGATTTGCGCTAGTCAGAGCAATGGATGCTCATCGCACAGCTGGTGAATAAATTGGAGTTTGGGAATACGAATACCAATTTTTCTAGTACTTGGATTGAGGAAACTAATGCTTAAATTCTGTGAACGTTCGATAACTATCGTTCTGGATCCCGGCAGCAAACGTTTCAACAACGCATCGCTTATATGCTCAGCTTTAGCATAGCAACGAAGAGCAGCCAAGTCTTTTACACAAATTGCCACTGGTTTATGACAGTCTTGTCCTTTGATTTCATACAAATTTTGTATGGTTTTCTCATTGTTGGCATTGCAGGCTAGACCATAAACAGTGTCGGTTGGTAGAGCTATAACTTCGTCCGATTGTAAGCATCTTCGTGCTTGATTACAGCATTTGTAAAATGTGGTCATAGGTTCATCAGCAGAGCGATTTTGCATCTGCATAAAATAAGCTTGTTTGTGAGCACAAGCCGGACAATAAGCATCAGTTGAATCTACGTTCTCCCAAGCAGCTGCACCGCCCATAACATGATCCACTTCCTAAAAAATTGCAGGAATCTTAATAATAGTTCGTCTCAAATACTTAGAGCACTACTCACCTTTAGCCGTGGAAAGGTACGCGTTGAAATGTTTTAATTGATGTTACAAATGTAAGGACATGTATTGCATGAAAAGCGATGACCTGTAGTTTCTTCCTCTACCATTAAAATATTACCGCAAGTCGGACAGAACAACATTGTGAACTTTGAGTTTTGGTTATTTACGAAAATGACAGCTTGTGATGCGATTCTTTCGATTATTTATCGAAAAAACTAGTGCTGACACCGATTGCATCTTAATTTAAGTGGTAATTTATGATAAATAACTTAATTTCGAAGTAATTTTATTGACAGTTTTTAAACGGCGAAATTACTTAATTTGGTCATGATTTATGCATAAATTAAGAATGAGCCGTAAATTACGATAGTGAGAACATGGTATAATACGAAAGAAAATATTGACTTATACTCAGTCGATCAAGCAGCTAACCATAAAACATCCTTGAACACGTATTAACTCTTTATCGGCCATATTTATAAATATTTAAAAAGTATATTCAATGTATTAGTTTTGCAAGTTGAATGCAGTAAAGAAAAAACTTAATACATTGCGTATATCAGAAGTAATGAACTTCCAAATTTAACATAAATATTTATTTTAAACTCTTTAGCTCCTAAGACTGGCCTAGTTTTAAAATTCTTAAAAAAGAACTGTAGCAATTTTTATTGACACTAAAATAAATAAAAGACGGCTGAAGTGACTCCATGCTTTTTAATTGCTCCTCAAGCCTGCATTTTTAGCCTAAAAATAAATATTTTCTAAATATTAAAAACAAAGCAAAATCCTCTTTTTATACGGAAACATAAATAAAACTACTTTTTTCAGAAAAACTACACAGCAAAACACTGATACTAACAATTTTGTAAGGGTAAAGCACAACCCTTTTGCTTCACTCAAAAATTCTTGTGCCGGTTGTTAAAATTTCTACTAGTCCCCGGGGCTACATGAAGTTTTGACAATAACACTCACCTCACTGATATCAAAAATTCTACTTCCGACTGTCAAAAATTCATCATCCGAGTGAAAAGTTTTCGAAAACTTTTTAAAGTTTCTTTCGAACCTTAATTAAATTAATATAAATTAAAATTTTAAATAAACTTAAGTTAACATACTTAAAAATTTGTGGTTAATTTTTTAAGTATTTTTACACGAGTACTTTATGATTTTTCATTAAATATTCTCGTGTTATCATAGAATAAAACTATGTAAAAACTAGTAAGGATTTATTTTTACTGGTTCAACTTTAAATACCAAAACAGTCGTGGCTTATTGGAGGCTTATGTTTCATTCAATTCTTCTAAATTTAGCACTCAGAGTACATTTTACATATTAAAAATTAGGTGCAAAATTTCTTGTCAATTAATGACTTAATTGCAAACTAACTGCATTATTCCGTACAACGTAGAAGCACACCAATGATAAGAAAGACACAAGAAGCAATACTTTCTTCCATATAGAATTATTTTGCTTCAAGTGTTTTCTTTCTGTGACATAAGAGTGTGTCACAACGATTTTAGCTTATTTGTAAACTACCAATTCATTTTATAAATTTTTATAAAGTTTTAAGAGATGAAACCTTTTTCTAAAAGCATGTTATAAGATAACAATAGGAGTATTCACGATTCATTGTACTTGCCAGTGCAGTTGAGGACTTCTGCACTTTACAAAATCAAAATATCAAAATCAAAAATCTGCGCAAGTGCTTTTCTACTGCAGCTTAAAACTTGAAGATTTGAGCAGTTGTGCACTTGTGTGCATTGAAAAATTTGACAGCTTGGAAAAAGCGTTAGTGGTTTGTTCACGAAAACCTAACTGCACAACTGCAGAAGTCCTCAACTGCACAGGCAAGTGCACTAAAACGTGAATACCCCTAACATTAATACAACTGATAAATACAAACAGCAAGTTTTCGGAAAAGTGCTTTAAATTGGTATATTTTTCTTTGAAAACATTCAAAAGAGACAAAGCATTAATTTTTCTTAATAAATATATCAAAAATTACGATTTTAATTAAAAAATCTTTTAATTTTTAACTTGGCGGCAACAAAATATTGGACTCTAAAATTAAAGCTAAAAATAAAATTAGAGTTTCTGTAAATCGCTAAAAAAGTTTAGAATCGCAGCAATCGCTAAAAATTAAGCTATGACAGCTTTAATTTTATTCTTCGTTAAAAGCTCGTTCAGTCTCTAAATTTTTAGCATGAAAATCAGCGATGGAGTTTTTCAGAAAAGCGGTGGAGATTTAGCTTTATCGTTTTTCAGAATCCGCCCTCAGATTTCATATTTATTTGTATTAATTTTGTATGTTTTCGATTTTTTATTGTAATAAGCTCTTCATGTTAGTTTTAAGTTTTCGTATATTATATATAAGTGTTTCGTATATAACCTATTTACTGCCATATTTCCTTTCTTAATGATTAGTGCTAGTTTAGAGATATTATATCTTGTAACACTAAGAACTGCAATTAATAACAAATAAATTAAATAAATAAATAATATAAATAGTTAATTGAAATTCGTTTTTAAAGCCATTCTCTTTTGTTTTAGATATTTTTAATATTAATTGTGCTATCCTGTCAAGTGCCGAAAAAAACGGAAGTGGAAAATATGTTGAAGCATTTTAATATTGGAAATTCCCATATTTATTCGATTACTACCGATACTCAAACCTCCAATACAAACGGTATTAAAAAGGGTTATTTTAATTTTTGTATAACGAATATTATCTACTCCATGTAAAATCTAAGTTTTTAACTTTTCGTTTGAACAGTATAAATTTCCAGAAATTATTAGGCACATGCTAACCGGGACAAAATTATAGAATATCGCTGATTTGCTTTTGACTTTTCCAGCTCTAGTTTCAAAGAAAAAGGTAAAACCACACATTAAAAAAGGATAATAAAACTACTAAAAAAGCCATCGATTGAATAATAAATACCAGATTTAGGGGGATTCCCTCTGCCTACGCCCTTGGCTGTGACTAACGTGATGATTTGGCACTTGTAAAAAAAACCTCCTTTTCGGATAACCAGTATTGTCAATTTCGGTTTTCCACCGAAACTTAAAACCGGAGAAAAACACCACTTTTAAGGTATCATTACAGTTGCGGATAGGGAAAAAGTAAGCACTTTTCTAGAGTTAATAACTTGGGCCCTTTATTAGATATTAACATACATTTTTGTTTCAAAATTTGTACATCCTTGAAGATTGAAAAAAAAAATTTCATTATTTGTATGACTTGTAGATTGCGCCAAAGTGAAGTGCTTAAAAATCCGGTGTCCTTATGGCAGACGGTTACTCTCGGGAATGGGACGTCTGAACTAGAAACACAAAAAAGCTTCTTAAAAGGGGATGCCTTTCGCCAGACAATCTACCATAATACTTGAAAAATTGAAGAAAGAAAAAAATTGGGCAATATTTAAAAAAAAATCTACCACATTTTTGGACCTTTTACTTTTGGTAATTAATTTTTTTAATTTTTTTAAGATTTTTTGGTAGATAGCCTTAGAGAATATGCTAGTAAAGAAAATAAAACAAGAAAATAAAAAAGGGTTTTCAAAATCGGCAGAGCCAATCCTGAGATTAACTGTCCGCTAATGGAAAAATGTTGTTTCGAGAAAACGCGTTTAAAATTTTTTATTATTATGAAAATTATTTTTTATTTCTTTTTCTAACTACAAGGATGTACAAATTTTTAAAATAAAATATATGTTAATATCTTATAAAGGGCTTACGTTATTAATTTTAGAAAATTGCTTACTTTTCCCTATCCGAAACTGTAATGATACCTTAAAATTTTTTATTTAGTTCTATTTTTGCAAATAGGCAATGTTCATTTACCATCGCCGCCTTTTTGTCAGGGTTGCTGGTTGATAAATTCTCGTTTGCGGTTTTTGGCATTTACCACGGTATTTTTCCTTCTAAAAAATATCGCAAAACCACCGGCTTGAAAAAAAAATCTATCATTCTCAAACACTGACCGTTTTTGGCCATCCCTAACTTGTTCAAATAAACTCGTCTGAAATGTATGACGTTAAAGCAAAGGAATTTCTATTTTTATGTCAAGCCTGAAACTCTACCGGCGATTGTGTCTGTTCTAGTTGCCCCATCCTTTGAACTATTTTTCTTTGGAGTTCAACGTATCTTCATTGTTTATAATCCAACTTAATGAATAAGGTACCGTTGAAAAGGTTTTTAAGTGGAATTTGTGAATAGTTGTCAGCTTTTGTAATAAGAAACTCTTTACGATAAATCGTTGTAACTCTTTTGTTTTAAGATCGATTATTTCACTACAAAATTGGTTAACAACCTTGAAGATTGTATTAAAATTTGCTTGCACTCTCATACAAGTTAATGTGGAGAAAATAAAAAAATGCCGTTTTTCTAAAATTATAGGTTAAAGGTCACGTCCAAGGTCATAAATTTTATGAAGAAACTATGGACTTCAATAAGAGAAACAACTTTGCTGAACATATTGTTATGAACAATAAGGTATATATAATGCGTGTTACTAAAAATAAAACTTAAGAACAAAATCTCTTTTTTTCACCGAAATTTTTTTTTTAAAGTAAAATCTTGCTTCATACAAGAAAAGAAAAAGGTTTCAAAAAAGGTGACCTATTTAAAATATGAGCAAATGAAATATTTGTAGTAAAAGTTGGCAGCCATAGTAAAAAACTTTTCACAAATTGAACTAAAATACCTCTTTTCAATGGTGCCTTCTTATTCATTAAAATAGGATAACAAACAATAAAATTATGTACGTTTTATTGAAAAACCCTATTTTCAGGATTTTTACTTTTAGAAAAAATTGCCATCTCCGAAATTAATCTCGCGACGAATTTCTTAAAAAAAAAAATCAAGCAAATTTAGTTATAGATTGAAATCGAACTTATAGCCAAAATTTTAAGCAAATCAAAAGGCATTAGGTCAATTATTCGAAAAAAAAAACTTACATTAGACTTGGAATGGTCGTATAGCCTTATTTATTCTCTAAGGTTTTTCATTGACTCATTGAGGTGACGGCTGACAAGAAAATTTATTTCGATTAAAATATCAATAGCTATTATTATATTATATTATTATATAGAAATGCAATAGCAACTCATACTAATAAGAATACGGGTTCATTCCAAAACATAAAGGACCCAATCTCTAACGTTTTTTTTTTTTGCTCAATTCCATATTTTCAAAGAAAAAAAAATCGTTATTTCAATACTTTAACCCTTGTGTTAATTCCCGGTTACCTGGGTGCCTACCGTGTTGCATTTGTATAAAAAAATGGAATAAATAAAAATTCAATTTGAGCCTTCGAGCAGAAGCAAATGTTTTTACAAAAAAGAAGCAAATGTTTTTACAAAAAAACCGCTTTAAACTTTCGCACTCGGGTGCGATATCCACAACACTATTTGTATCAAATACATGCAAAATTATGTTTATTAACATATAAAAGTAAACTTTGAGGTAAAATATAGAAAAATAACAGTTATTTGTTCATAAAAAATATTATTTATTGCATTCCAAACATTTTACAAAACTTATTTGAATGTTCATCACAAATCGGCATTTGACATTCAGTGCAGCTCTTACGCGTTTTTCGTCGTCTTCCTATTGTTAGCTTACAACAGGGGTGGGCACGACTGCGGACGTTAAGAGCCACATTAAGATTTTCAAAACATTCCAAATAGCCACACCGTACTTCACATAAAGACAAAAACCAAACAGAATTTTAATATAAAGTTATTATTATTAAAAAAAATCAAAATTAATATTAATGATGGTCATTACTAAGGCTAGAAATCTCATGCACTCAATATGCAAAAAATAGAAAATATGCGCATATAACTTGCACTTAAACCCTTAAATATGCGCTTAAAACAGTTAAAATGTGCAATTAAAAATATTTTTCTAATATATTATTATCGGTTCAAACATAAATATTGCATGAAATTTTGCAAGAAAAAACCATTAATTTTAAAAAAAAACATAAAATTAATTTATCAAGAATGCATTTGCATGAGATTCCTAACCAGGGCTCGGATTTTGATGACCTAAAAACTGCAAAAAATTACCTAAAAAAATGAGAAAAATTAGCTTTAAACTGCAGAAAATTACCTTAACCCTCATCGGTCCCCTGTATGCGCACGCATACAATTTTGATCTTTAACCTTAAAAAAAATAAAAACTGTTCAGCGAAATGACCTTGTATTTTGCAATGTAGAATTATTTTGTCTGAACAACCAAAAAACCCATTTTGAATTTGTACCCTGACTGTATTTGCCTGTGCAGTTATAGTTACGAATCGGACCCTGTTTATGTGCGCGCATACACAAAAGCAGGTACCTGGAATTGCTGCTTATTTTTGTGTGTGGATTTATAGCACGCTCTTATTTTTCGTTTTATGAAATTCAGTTTATTCTGGAACATACATAAATGAAGTTTGTTTGCGCATTTATTTGAATTTCGGTTGTGTTTCAAAGTATTTGATAAAAAATGGATAGATTTTTACGTGAAAGAAGGCAGCGAGATGAACTAGAAATGAATTTTGATTTGGAAAGCGAAGCGGGCGAATCTCCGTGCAATAGTGACGATGATTTTGCATTATCAGACGAGGAGAATGATGAAAGTGAAGTTAGCGTGCATTCGGATGAAGACGACATTGAGCAAAATTTAGCAGAAGAAAATGCAGCAAATCCTGAAAATAAATATTTTTCAAAAAATAAGAAAATTGAATATTCATCGCAACCATTTGAAATAAATCGAAGAAATTCATTTCGATGTTAAGCAAATTCCACTTCAGGTAAAAACCTACCCTCTTTGTTATGGGTTCATGTTCATTATATGTTTCATTTTTGTTATAATTCAGGTCCAAAAGCATTAGCAGCTGCTACTATAGTTGATATTTCGTCTGCATTTCACGTGTTAGTTGAACCGGTTGAGAATATTATTTTGAACATGACGAATTTATATGGTGTGCGAAAATACAAAGACGATTGGGAAAACATTGATTTGGACACTATGCACGCATACTTTGGATTGTTGCTGCATTCTGGTGTGTATCGGTCATACGGTGAATGTGTCACTAAACTGTGGAATGACGAAACTGTTCGGCCAATATTTAGAGCAACAATGTCTTTGAAAATCTTCAAGCGTATCCATGGTTGCATTCGATTTGATGACCACGAACAACGTATGGCCAACACTGCATCTACAAGTACTTCTGTACGTGACAAATTGGAACCGATTCGAAATGTATACGATAAATGGAATCATAATTTGAAAGTTGTATACACACAAATTTATGTTGGTCGGAATCGTAATGCCACTCCTGAACGTAATCTCGGACGGCGTGTTGTTTTGGATTTGGTGGAAGAACTTTCTGACAGAAATGTAACGTGTGACAACTTTTTTACTTCGTATGAATTGGCAGAAGATTTACATAAGAATCGCATGACTATTTTAGGAACAATAAGGAAAAATAGTACTGAAATTCCTTCAGTTCTACTCGACATGCGTCAAAAGTCAATTTATCATACAGAAGATTTATATGAACTTAAATTACAGGCAGTTATGTTGTCATATGTTCCTCGCCGGTACCGATTTGTGACATTGCTCAGTACATACCACAATGTTGTCAGCATAAATAAGAATAGTGAAAAGAAGAAACCTAACATCATTGAAGACTACAACAAAACCAAGAGTGGAGTTGATACTACCCAGTGGGCATTTTAGCGAGTGCTACGCAAAAAAAAAATGCTAGCACTGCTATTGTTGGCGTCAATACACCTTCCATGATCACTGCATTAATGAGTACTTCTGTAAGGCCTACCTTTTGAAGGTCCTAATTCTTTTCATTTTATTTTATATGAAAAAATTTACAAAAAAATTTCAAAAAAATTTTTAAACACACAGAACAGTTTGTAAAAAAATGTAGATTTGAAAAAAAAACAAAAAAAATTTTTTTTTGTCCGAGTTGGGTCTCGAACCCGCGCTCCCGAAAACTAACACATAACATTATATTATATGAAAATATTTATATGGAAAAACTCAAAGTCTTTTCTTATATTTTTGTATGAAGAAAATTTATAAAAAAATTCCAAAAAAATTTTTAAATACACAGAACAGTTTGTAAAAAAAAATTAGATTTAAAAAAAAACAACAAAAAAAAATTTTTTTTGTCCGAGTTGGGAATGAACCCGGGCTCCCGAAAGCGTACTTTCATTTGTATTCATGCAAAATAAGCAAATGATTCTTAACAACCACGGTAGTCGAGTAGGTATGATGTCGGACCGCCGACTGAGAAGACCATGGTTGAAATCTCAAGTTGATAGTCGATTTTTATTTGAAGATGATATTTTTATTGCTTTTCCTTCTAACGTGACTTCTCGAAAGAGTGCTTCTGGCAGGTCTCTTTTGAGCAAGGAGAGTGGAAGGCCTGAAAAATTTTCCCATTTCATATAAAAAAGCAAGTGTAATTGTATATGAGTGCGGCAGTACTCTAAAATCCATACGAAGGCCTGCTAGCAGCGCTGCCAATGCCTACTGGATACTGGGTATGGATCAAATGGTGGCTACGTACACATGCAAACGAAAAGTCAATCGGTGGCCAATGGCAGTATTTTGTAACATGCTTGATGTTAATGCATTGAATGCATTCGTGACGTTCATTGCATTGTTCCCGAATTGGAAAAATTCTAAAACGAACCATAATATTCGTCGTCGCCTTTTTATTGAGGAGCTTGGATTGAATCTCGTTGAAAAACAGATCACCAAACGTAAAAAACAACCTCAAAGTAATGATGCTTTCAGTGTTATTCAAAGAATTCGGGATATTCGCCATTTACCAAGTACGTCAAAACGAGGCCGATGCTACATCTGCACATATAAAAATAACAAAAATCTTTTTGCTGCACGCTGTGAAAAGTGTAGAAATTTCATTTGTGCTGAACATAATTTCAATTTATGCGAAAAATGTACAAATAATTGACAAAAGTTTAAAATTAAATTTTTTTTCTAATATATGTAATATTATAATTATTTTCATTCTAAATCTACCTTTATGAAGTTCAAATGTATTAATATGATAGTGAGCAATGTAATAAACATAAAAAATCACAAAACATAAATGGTTGTTAATTTTTTTGAGCTTTTTTACAGTTAAAAATATATGTGTATGCGCGCGCATACAATGGGACCGATTAGATGTATTTCTCGAGGGACCGATGAGGTTAAAGATCAAAGAAAAGCAAGGCAAGAGCCTTATACGAACAAAGCTTGGTCTTTGACCTGAAAGGAAAGGGCTAGATTATTAGAGGAAAAATTGATGGGAACCATACGTGAATTATATCGATTAGGCGGGACAAACGTGAAATACAATTTGAATTGCTTATAATCGAGGCTTGTGTTATGCCTTAACCTCGGCAAGCATTTCCAGCCCTCAGTTGTTCCTGTTCTTTAATTCCACATTTTTCACAATTTAGTAGTAGCTTTTTAGTTTTCCATAATTCTTATATGTAAGAAAGAACAAAGAAAGTGAAAAGAACCATGCCCGAACCCGGATTCGAAACAGGGACCTCTGTTGAAAGTCTAGCACACTTTCTGCCAAGGTCGGTAAGAAAGACTGTTAATGATTCTATAATGTTAATGTTGGTGTTGTATGGTGGAGACGCGTACACGGTTAAAAATCTTGGAACAAGTTTCAATCCAGCTTAAATACTACTGCATATTTTTTAACCTTGAGGTCTAAAATTTAAACATTCACCCATAATTAAAACTTTTCTGTACTAAAATTTAAACCAAAGAATATTGCAATGCTGAAACTCAATATTAGGTTCATATGCTTGTTTATTGCTATTGTTTCGTATAGCGCAATAGCCCAGTGGTTAACAGCTTACAAACTGGATGTCCCTGGTTCGAATCTCACTGTGTTTGTTATTTTTTTTTTTTTTTGTTATATTTCAATCAAAGCTTATACTAAATTTTAAACCAAAGCTGCATTAAAACGATTTTTTAATATTTTGCAAATACTAGATTTGAAAACAAAGCTCGTGTAGTCAGATATAACGTACAGAAAAGTTTCAATTTTATTCCAATATTTTTAACCGTGTACTGCGACCTAAAGGAGATCTATTGCACCTCCTTCTCAAAGCTTCGCTGGGTTGGCAGATTACAGAATTTCATCCAGCCCTATCTTTCTGGTAAATTTGAGTATGTTATTAGGTTCTAGGGATGAAATTTGCTCTAGACTCAGCTCATAGTTCCCCAGTGTTAGATTATGTCTACGACCCATGGCGTCGCAGTTTGTAAGTAGGTGTATTGGAGTCTCCTGTGCTTCTTCACAGAAACAGCAGTTACAATTGGTTTCTATGCCCAGTTTCATCAGCTGATATTTCAGTTAGCAGTGTCCTGTAAGGAACTCCGTTAGAATTCTTAGATTTGGTTTAGCTAAGCTTATGCACAATTTTGCTCTCCTAGTGTTAAAATCTCTGAGGAGCAATTTGGATTGTCTTAGCTTTGGGAGGCTTTTCCAAAGGTTTGAATGTTTGAGCCTCTTCTCCCTTCTTAGTTATTTTTTTATAGAATGTGTGCCCAATCCGCAGAATGGTTCTGGTCCTATAACTTTTGTGGCTGCACTCCGTCGCGCTAAGCCATCGACTTATTCGTTAGCTTGTTTTCCTTTCTGTCCTGGGACCCAGAGTATAGTAACAGTGTTATTCTTGCCTAGTTCATTGAGTTTTGTTAGGCATCCCAATGTTATTCTCGATGATATCTCACAGGAAACTAGTGCTTTAATTGCTGCTTGGCTGTCTGACAACACAATTATATCCTGACCTTTGTATTTCCAGTCCAGGTTGAATTGTGCCCACAGCTGTATTACTAGGATTTCTGCTTGGAAGATACTGGGTGTTGTCCCAATAGGTTCAAAGTGCTTGGTTCTTGGCCCGTACATTCGTGCGCCTTTACTTTCCAATGCTTAATTTTGAAGTATTTTTCGAAGTTGTACCTTTTTACTATAACGTCTCTTGCTAGATCGATGTAAGGGGTGTGCATTGCAATATCCTAATTCTCTCTACTGCTGATAGTTTTACCTAAGCCAGAGTCCACTCTTTAGCAATGCATAGCAGAGTTCGCTTAGCTACTCCCTCTATGAAAAGGTGTAAGGGTGTTAGGTCCAGAATTACTTCTAGTGCTGCTGTAGGGTAGATCCTCATGGCACCAGTGATGCATACGCTGGCCAGTCTCTGCACCTTTGTTAGCATATTCCTCATTGTGGTTAGATTGGTTCTTTCAGACCATGCCATTGCACCATAGGTGCGGATGGGTCTCACCATTATGGCATACATCCAGTGAAGAATTGTTGGGTTGCAACCCCAGCTTTTCCCCGCCAAGTTCCTACATACCATGAGTGCGCGCGTTGCTTTGTTTATAGTTTCCTCTGCATGTCTTTTCCAGAGAAGCTTTGAATCTAGTGTGAGTCCTAGATACTTCGCAACTGTTTCTTTAACGTTTCATACATTTTTTTACAGTAAAAATTTTATTCCTCAAATGTTAAGCCACATCCGGTTGGAGACGGTTATCAATAAGCTAATGATCTCTTAATATAAAACTCTAAGAATATTTTAATAGACAATGAATCAAGGATAATATTAATGACTAATTCTACTCTATTGTTTTGTTGTTGCGTACAAAACTTTAGTTTATAACAGTTTTTTTTATACCTGCTTGAATCATACAACCTAATTTAAATCGAGCGTAATGAAATCTTCTATTTCCTGCTTACAGTAAATATGTTTTTTGCTCTTGTCTGCACGTCAATATAATCCAAATTCAAACAAAGTGATCCCTAATACCTTTAAATTTTATGCTGCGAAATTTTGAGGATAAAGGCGTATCGGCAGCACCCAATTGAAAAACAATGTCAAACATTTGAAGCTGATCTTTTCTGATCTTATGGCTGAGTGTTGTGTGTATGTGTGTGGTGTATATTTGCAAAAATTGAGCTCATTTTGAATAGATTTCTGTGTTTACAATTCTTTTGTTCTATGAATTTATTGTATTTTTGCACACTCAATGTCAAAGGGATTTTATGCTCCAACGATTTGGGACAGGGTCAGGAATTTTGTTTAACAAGTAATTTTGTTCTCATGATATTTTTAAGTTTATTTTTTATACTATTAGCTCGTCTGGCATATATGTTGAATGTATTGTTTGGAAATATAATGGATAAACTCAGCGTACTTCTAATGCAAATTGTTTGAATTTCAATGAATTTCAACTTGAACCTTAAGTGGTTGCTTGTCGTCCTTATGTCTGCTCGTTGAGGATAAAGTGGTCTGAAATGTAGGGAAAAAAATAAAGTCTTTGGGTTGAAAGTACAAAAGGGAGCAATAATTAAGGTATATCAATTTCAAACACACCAGCTATGCTTCACATGTAGTTCGGGTTTATTTGGATCTTTAGTTGCCAAAAAGGAATAACAATAAAAAGTCTTTTTTAACCCTATTAGATAGAGATAGTTACAGCTGCGATCAAAAAAAGTTTTAAAAACGTTATACCCAGATTTTGCACTTCTAACTTTAATTGTAAAAACGAACATTTTAAAATGATATAATAAAGCATTAATTTTTATTTTAAAACCGAAAGTTTTAAAATTAAATTCTAAAATGTTCGTTCGATTTTTAACAATAAACATTTTAAAATGCAATAGTAAAACAATTATTTTCATTTTAAAAACGTAAAATTTCATTATTAATTCAAAAAATTTTCAAAATTTGCCATTTTCATTATTTTTATTAATTAAAAAACATTTTATTGGTTTTCAAAATTATAGTTTTATTTCAGTTATTTTATCATCAGCTGTGTCCATCTCGTCCGAATTTTTTAGATGATGATACTGTATCCCAGCGTCTATAAAAAATAGCATTTTCCAGATATTATTCATTTTATTTTTAATACTTACCTTTCAGTTGTGGCAGCAAATGCTCCAACTCAAACTCTTTTATTATTTTCTCCATTGAACAGCAACATCTGACTTTGTTGACTAACTTTTCCAACTGACTTAAGCCATGTAAGTTTTAGTAATTAAAAATGAAACTGGCAGTTTGAGTGACGAAATCGAGAATGAAAAAATATTTTATTTTTTGAACAAATATCAAAAACGAACATCAATGAAACATACATACATAGCTATATAACAAACAATTCGTTATTAACAAGTGTTTTAAAACAAAGTATGTGAAAACAACACACCCACTTGAATTGTATTTATATACTAGCTGAAACCGGCGCGTTGCTGCCACTCTCCCTATTCAAACGCCCATAAAATGTTATCAGTTAAACAGCATGTCTAAATTGAGGTAGAATACTGAATTCCGAGACTGTGCGACCTATATCCACAAAGCCATTCGATATAACAAATT
Organism: Dichetophora obliterata; assembly: GCA_963920525.1. NCBI lineage: Eukaryota > Metazoa > Arthropoda > Insecta > Diptera > Sciomyzidae > Dichetophora > Dichetophora obliterata. Next base: position 112,412,013 of record OY986439.1, on the reverse strand, counting down.
AGGGTTGTATAGGAAGTGCCACGCCCTCTTGATCACCGCTCATAGAATGTAATCAATTTAACTGCATGTGTACATGGAGGTTGAATACCGAATTCCAAAACTGTGCGACATATATCTCCAAAACTATTCGATAGCACAAATTTAGGTTGTATGGGAGGTGCCACTGCCCTTTTCCTTACGCCCATAAAATTTAACCAATGAAACTGCATGTGTAAATTGAGGTCGAATACTGAATTTCGAGGCTGAGTTACCTATAACTCCAAAGCTATTCGATATCGCAAATTTGGGTTAAGTTGGAGGTGCCACGCCCCCCGACAAACTCTAAAAAATTTTATCAGTAAATCTGCATGCGTAAATTTTGGTCAAATACTGAATTCCGATGCTGTGCGACCTATAACTCCAAAGCTATTTGATAGCACAAAGTTGGGTTGTATGGGAAGTGTCACTCCCCTTTTCCCTACGCCCATAAAATGTAAGAAATGAAAGTGCATGTATAAATTTAGGTCGAATACCGATTTCTTACGCTGTCAACCTATAACTTCAAAGCAATTCGATATTGCAAATTTGGGATGTAAGGGAGATGTCAGGCCTCCCTGTCCAACGCCCATAAAAAAAAATCATTCAAACTGCATGTGTAAATTGAGGTCAAAAACTGAATTCCAAAGCTGAATTCCTATAAATTCAAAGCTATTCGATATCACCAATTTGGGTTGTATGAGAGGTGCCCCTCCCCCTTGTCCAACTCCCATAAAATTTCATCACTGAAACGGTACGTCTAAATTGTGGTCGAATACCGAATTTCTAAGCTGTGCAATCCATAACGCTATTCGATAACACAAATTGTTTTTATATTAATGGGAGGTAAAAGAAGGTGTGGCATTTCTTCTTAAACCATCTCGTACTCAAAGCAAAGCCACTTACAAAATTTGAGCTCAATCGGACCAATAGTTTCGGAGTATTGTGATATTTCCAAAAGTAGGCGTAGATGAAGTGTGACAACGCCCGTTTTTATTAAAGTTAGTGACAGTCATCATAAGAACTTATTTACCAAATTTTAATTTAATACGACCAAAACCTTCTTAAATATAGCATTTTTATTGATTTGTGGGCGATAAAAGGGGTGTGGCATTACTTTTTTCCTAAACCTTTGCGTAGCAGTTACGAACAAACCAGTAGAAGGAAGTATCCTATTTGGTCTAGTCGTTTTCAAGTTTTAAGCATCCGAACAAATCACGATTCATTTTTATATGTACAGATATTGATTTGTGGGCGCTAAAAGTGGGCGTGAAAACATTTATGTATCGTGACTGCCTCTTGGAGCACCTACACAGCAAGTTTCAGTATAAAAATGTGTAGAACTCCGGAATTGCCATGATTTCGAAAAAGTGAGCGTATATATATTGGGGGTTGGAATTAATTTTAAAGGTTTTTTTCGGTTTTTGAGCATTTATTTAGAAACAACGGTACAATGTTTATTATTCAAAGTATTGTCCATCGTTAGCTACAACATTTTCCCATCTTTCTGGCAGCATATGGATTCCGCGCCGGAAGAACGATTCGTCTTTTGAGGCAATCCACGAATCGACCCATTTTTTGGTATCCTCGTAAGAAGTGAAGCGCTGCTCAGCCAAGCCATGCGTCATCGATCTGAATAGGTGGTAGTCGGAAGGGGCTATGTCTGGGCTATAAGGCGGGTGGGGTAGCACATCCCAATTCAGCGCCTCCAACGTTTCCTTGACGGTTCTTGCAACATGTGGCCGTGCGTTGTCATGTTGAAAAACCACTTTGTCGTGTCTTTTGGCATATTTCGGCCGTTTAACCTTTAATGCTCGGCTCAATTGCATCAATTGTTGTTGGTAGCGTTCCCCAGTGATGGTTTCGTTAGGTTTTAGCAGCTCATAGTACACGACACCCTTCTGATCCCACCAAATACACAGCATAAGCTTGGCGCCATGAATATTCGGCTTGGCCCTCGATGTTGATGCATGACCGGGTGGTCCCCACGATTTTTTTCGCTTAGGATTATCGTAATGGATCCACTTTTCATCGCCAGTGACAATACGATGCAAAAAACTCTTCCTTTTATGCCGTTGAAGCAGTTGTTCACACATGCAAAATCGCCGTTCAACGTCTCTCGGCTTCAACTGCTACGGCACCGAATTTCCTTGCTTTTGAATCATTCCCATGGCCTTCAAGCGTTTGCCGACCGTTGATAAGTCAACTCCCAATGATTCTGACAATTCTTGAAGGGTTTGACACGGGTCTTCATCGAGCAAAGCCTCCAATTCCTCATCTTCAAACTTTTTCGGCTGGCCCGGACGCTCTTTGTCTTCCGTATCAAAATCACCACTTTTAAACCGACGGAACCAGTACTCACAAGTAGAAATCGATGGAGCATAGTCCCCGTAAGCCTCAGTAAGCGTGCGTTGTGCTTCAACCGCTTTTTTCTTCAAATGGAAGCACAAAAGTAAACCTTCCCGCAAATTGCGTTTTGTTGGAACGAAAGTCGACATGTTCACAGAGAAAAAAATATATGTTGTTTACACTTCAGTGGAATGACACATACTAAAAAATGAAGCTTAGACAATGTGCTTTGAAATGAATATAGTCACAGGTGTGCCCGATGCGATCTATTGATAGTTACGCCATCTCTTAGAAAACCTTTAAAACTAATTCCAACCGCCAATATATTGCGACGAAAAAGTTATTTTTGTACAGTTACTGACAGTTACCATCTGAACAAAATGATAATATCTTAGTTTTTACGATCGAAACCGTCTGATATATATCCCTTATTTGGTTTGTGGTTGATAGCGCAAATTTGGCTTGTATGGGAGGAACCACGCCCCCTCGTCCGAACGTTACCAAACCTCACAGGAACAATCTATCTCCTCGGCAAACGTTGTTCTGCCACAGACCGCCTTACTGCTATACACAAAAATGTCAAGAAATGTCAAATATATTCACCATTTTCAGTACAGCTGCCGAAAGTAGCCATGTGCACTAAATAACCACATTTTAGTCTAATACGATCAAAACCGTGCGAAATATAGCATTTTTGTTGTTTTGCAAGCGGTAAAAAGGGGTGCGGTAAAATTTTTCCCTTGAGCCATCTCGTAATCGAAACAAATCAACTGCCCAAATTTCAGCTCAATTTAGGTTAAGCCTGGCGCACTTTACTTCACTGGACGCTAACTCCCCGAAAAGTGAGTTTAACTAAAGTAGGGCAGGCCTATTTTTAGTGCACTTGCCGAGAGTAACCATATGTACTGAATTACAAAATTTTTGTCTAATACGACCCAAACCGTTGAAATAAAACGTTTTCAGTGGTTTTTGGGCGGTAAAAGGGGGGCGTGGAGACCAATTTTTAGTACAGTTGCTAACAGTAACCGTACAAACTAAGCCAACATTTTAGCTCAATCGACCCAGTAGTCAATTTTGATGGTTTCTTAAAAAGTGGGTGTGGCTATATAGCGCTGACGCCCTTTTTTAGTACAATTGCCGAAAGTAACCATACAAACGTATGGTATTAAGTATCATATGTTAGTCTCATACGGCCAAAACTGCATGAAATATAGCATTTTCACTGATTTGTGGGCGCAAAAGGGGGCGTGGAAACCAATTTTTCGTACAGTTACTGTCAGTAACTTCACAAACCAAAGTAACAAATTTAAGTCTTATACGACCAAAACCGTCTGAAATAAACCATTTTCATTTATTTGTGGGCGGTAAAAGGGGGCGTGGAAACCCATTTTTAGGACAGTTGTCGACAGTAACCGTACATACTAAATTACAAAATTTTAGCCATATACGACCCAAACCGACTGAAATATAACATTTTTATTGATTTGGGGGCGGTAAAAGGGGGGTGTGGCAAATTTTTTTCCTCAACCATCTCGTACCTGAAACAAATCGACTGCTAAAATTTCAGGTCAATCGGTTCAGTAGTTTTGGAGTCTATAGACATCACACAGCCAGACACACATCGTTTTGCTTTATATATATATAGATATTGATTTGTGGGCGTTAAAAGTGGGCGTGAAAACATTTATAAATTGTGTTCGTCTCTTGGAGCACCTAAAGAGCAAGTTTCACTGTAAAAATGTGCAGAACTCCGGAATTGCCATGATTTCGAAAAAGTGGGCGTATTTATATAACGACCACGCCCATTTTTTGTACAGTTACCGACAGTAACCATCTGAACAAAATCCCCAAATCTTAGTTTTTTACGATTGAAACCGTGAGATATTTTTCTTTTTTTTTTGTTTGTGATCGATGGAGCAAATTTGGCTTGTATGGGAGGTACCACGCCCCCTTCTCCAATCGTTACGAAACCTCACAGGAACACTCTAAAGATGTGGCTTTATTTTCCCTGAAAATTTCATAAAGATCGGTTCAGCGGTTTTGGAGTCTATACGTGATATAGCCACATACCCACATACATACATCCATTTTTATATACATATATAGATTAATTTTACTATATCATGGTAAAACGTTCGTAGTTGTTTTAAAAACCTTTCGTTTCACATTTCTCTTTAAAAATTTGCGTTTTCATTTTTGTGTGGTGAAAAATGTTTTTAAAAATATTACTTTTAACCTACTATATGATAGTAAGACATTCGTTGTTGTTTATAAAAACTCTCGTTTTAATTTTGTATTTCAAATTGTGCGTTTTTATTTTTATACAATTTATTTGGAAAAATTAATTGTACAGTAAAACGTTCGTAGGTGTTTTAAAAACGTTCCATTTTACTTTTCAACTAAAAAATGTGCGTTTTTATTCTGTATGGCGTAAAATTTTTTTAAAAATATTAATTTTAACCTACTATATTAAAGTAAAACATTCGTAGTTGTATTAAAAACGTTTCGTTTTACTCTTCTTTTTAAAAGTGTGCGTTAATATTTTTCAAAATTAGTTAGTTATTTGTGATCAATTATTTAAATTATTACATGAATGTTATAGTGAGCTTAAAATCAAGTAAGATTTTTAACATTTGGTTGTGAAAATACTCAAAAACTAGAACAGATGGCAGCCTTGGTAAAATTGATGGCTGTGATCTATAAATAGCTTACTGCTTTAAATGTCATATGATTAAATAGCCGCTTTGAACGTAAAATTCAGAAAAATTTGTTCAAACATGTGTGAAATCATATACGACTTTAACAGTGAGTTGATCACAGCTCGAAGACTACTGAAGAGGAAATGTAGCAATTTCCGAAACAGACTGTCTAGTCAGCTAAGTGATTGACTCTATACAGAGTTATTTTTAAAAATATTAATTTTATTTAACGTTTTTAAAATGTGCAGTTTTGATTTTTTGTTCTCAGTGTAATTTTCAAATAAATAAGGTGCAATGTACAAGACGCTCCCAATGAAAGAAATCGCTTCAAGAATATATTTTTCTAATTTTATGAAAAAATAATGCCAATATATAATAGTGAGTCAGAAAAATTGCTTTAAGCAAAAATAAAAAAAATGAAAAAAATTATATGAGATGCTGTCAAAAAAGAAGAAATTATTTTTTGCTTTACACTTAATCTTGCATTAAATGTACATTATATTAATACTTAGTCGCTTATCCTTTATTGGCAATGACTGCTATACAACGCGATGGCGTTGACTCTTTAAGTTTCTGACATCTTTCCATAGAGATTGCCTTCCAGGAACGTGCAATCGATTGATATCGCATTGTTCTTGGGCTGAAAATTTGCCACTCCTTTCGTAGCGCCAGCAAACAAATTTTCTATTATATCACATTGACTTGATTGTCTTGAAACCACTTTTTGACTTTTTTGCTGGTATGCTTGGGATCGTTGTCTTGTTTAAGGGTTAAAACAATCGGTATTTCATCACCAGCATACGGCAGCATCACATTCTGCATGATACTGACATACACGTGCTGATCCATTAAAGTTTTAATTCAATAGATACTCCTACCGAAATGGTAAGTGTGGTAGTTTTTATGTATTAAAGCTTATTCGAACAATATGAAGTTTAAACATACATTTTTTTAATTTATGAAGGATTTACTATAATGTAGTGATGGATGAACTCTATACTTTTTGGTATCGAATATTTTGGTAGCGAGTATTACTCGACTTGGTATCACTCGATGCCTTGAACTCGTTACTTTTATACTCCATACTTTTCTATAAACGAATGAAATGACGCAAGCGAACACTAAAATGGCTTATATAAATGGCTTAAATAAGTGGTTAACGTTATTATGTCTTATTAAAGAAGGTTTATTTTGATATATATTTATTATTTAATAACACGGTGTAACAAAATGAGAAAAAACCGAAAAACTTGGCATAAGACATAGTAGATGTTATAGACCTGATAGATAAGATATCTGCATAGATATCTAAGATATCTGCATACTTCGTTTTTTTAATATACCCTCAAAATCGGGATTGGTGGTCAAAAAACCGATTTTAGGTAGGTGCATGTATAGTTTGCTATGTAACTCCATTACATCTTGCTCAATTTTAAAAATTTAAGCGTTGGTAAAATTAAAAATAATAGACCTTAAAACAATATAAAGAACGTTCTTTCATCGAACGAATTGACAAAGCTACAGGTGAATCATTTGAAAATGTTTCGTTTTTTTTATTTTTTCAACTTTAATAACGTTTTGTTGACAAATGTTGTTCTGTGGCACCATTAATTTGGCAGGATTCTTAAAGCCTGTTAAATTTTGCGTTCAATAAGCTATCATTTACTTCAATCGGCTGCAATACAAATGAACTATTGAATTTTTAACCAAGATATCTGCCGAGAAAAAACACGCAATCGCGTGTGTTGAAGTTTTGTTGTCAACTATCCATTTCCATTGTTGTCAATTGGAGTTCTAAAATCGGCAAAATAAGTGCGTAGTGCAAATTTTATATTAAAATCATGTGCGAAATTCGAAATATATTTTGCTATCTATGTGGTTTATTTGCTGATAAGTAGCATCGGCTGAGATTCACTACATATAGTGCATTAAGGCCCTATTCTCCTTCAGCTTGCTGTTTTTGGATCCTTTTTGAAAAAATTCTCATTTGAAAACGCAAAAAGATATTTGAATTTTGTTTTTTTATTGAATTAGTAATGAATAAAAGAAAATAAAAAATTTTTTTCGCCGCGATATAGGGGCTGTCCATAGATGATGGCACCGTCAAAGTTGGCCCTCAAAAAAAAAGGCATGGTGCTGGCGGCCACGATTCCGGCCCTCAGGAGCGTCTGAAAAAAAAATATAGGGTTATGATCAGCATAGATGTAATTCTGGCCCGTAGTAAAATAAAAATTTTGCGATTTTTTTTGACAAAATGGCGGCCACTTGAAATTGACAAATCGAATTTGGACCCATTTTTTTGTAGTTTAGTGTAAAAAAAAAAATAGTAAAAAAAATCGCAAAATTTTTATTTTACTACGGGCCAGAATGGTGACAATTCTACGTCGATTAAACTTTGTTTCATCCAAATCGGTTCCGTAGAACTGGCGGAATCGTGGCCGCCAGCTCGAAAAACGTGGTTTCGAGATAAACGCGTTCAAAGTTTGAAGTTTATTTTTCGAAAAAAAAAATTATTTTATCAAAATCGGTTTAGTAGAACCGGATAAAAGTGGCTTGATAGTTGGAAAGACGCGATTTGGACAAAACAAAACTCACTCTTTTATGAAAGAAAAAAACTGTTTTTGGAATACTTACCCAAATTATTCAGCGATGCCAGGTCCATATAAACCACCTTCTTCTTCTTCAAAAAAGCTTTGATCTTTGGCTCTTTGAGCTCTGCGAGCAATTCTGCCCTCCTTTGATGCATCCACAGCGTAAACTTCCGAGCGGTTGAGGCGAAGTTCATCACGTGATAACGCAAAATTGTAGGCTTGGTTTCCAATGGCGATTCCCATCAACCTCATAATTTTGAGTATTGGCTGAAAACCATCGTTGAAAATGGCGGTTGCCATGTAATTTGCGATCTCCACTGTCCGCGCTCCAGCGTGCATATGTTTTGGTGCAAAGGTCCAGGCGATACTGTTGAAACCTTCATTGCTGTTTTGAGTCTCAGACCCGAGGCATCTACTCAGCTTTGAAAGTTTTAGAATCGCCGTCGCCGATATATTTTTCATACTTGACGCCGTGTTTTTCCATTGATCTTGCAAACATCTCCTTAACCGCATCGACTTCCATTTTTCCTGCGCTGCCTTCATGATTTTTACGGCATTCCTCTTCGTGCAACTCCTTCCAAGCTTCGAAACCCTCTGGATGGATATATTGCTGGGATTCCCAATATTTGCAGCTATTGCAAATAGCAGACTTGACCACAGAGTCAACAACTTTTTAGGTGTACTTGCCGATCAATGTCGTTATACCATAGAAAGATGCGAAGCCGCGTTTTTTCCACGTGCCATCGCCCGACACAGTCAATAGCGTTGGATCGCACCCTTCATTTTCTTCCATGGTGGCTTCTTTTTCTTCACGAACGACCTTGGAAATAACGAAATTATAAACGGCCTCTGCAGCTGAATGCAAATTTTGAAGGCTGCTGTAGAACAAATTGTTGCTCAGACCTACTCCTATGTCCATAATGCCACAAAACATATCTATGCCTTTGGGACCAATGCCCAAAAGTCTCATGGCAACAACCAAGCGGCGATTTATTTCATACGATTTGCCGGCGAAACGTGATGAAGGAATAAGTCTGGTTGGGCAAGCGCAGTTCACAGCGATTTTGAATGCAACTCCATTCGGCGATGCTTTTTTGAATTCCAATTTTTCGTTGCATGTGGCACAAATGACGAAAGTAGCAAGTATTGTGAATACTGAATAGAAGTCCAAGATGCAATTCTCCAAATGGTTTTCGATGACAATATCCTCCGTGGGATTATTTTTGAATTTTTTGGCTGAAGTACTCGCAAACTCAGTGTCCTCTACTCTATCAAATTTATTTCCACGAAATTTGCGTTTTTTAATTCGACCGGCGCGAACATAGTTCACTTTGTTTACGGGTTTTTGACGTGTTTTATTACTTTTTTATCCATTTTACCGCACAAAAATAAATTTTTTTCAAAACTGTACTTTTCCGCAAACCGTAAGCGCAAGCGTGCGTCCGCTATTCAACTCAATCGAAACTAAACTAAATGCGGCTTTGATTTCATATTCATTCATATGTTTCTGCAAATGTGTATTCAAACCTGTTTTTGCCTGTCCATTAACTATTCAACGGAATTCGGTGGTTAATTGATGCCGTTGCGTTCAAAAACTAAGCAACATAAAAACTACTCATTTTAGCGAAGACATGACCCCACAAAAATGGCCATATCTTCTAAAGTATTTAAAATTTCAAAAATCCCTTTTAGGGTTATATTCTAAAAATGTCCAAGCTATAAAAAAATGCAAAAAAAAAAAGTCGAAAAAAATTTTTTGCTGAAAGAGAAGAGGGCCTTAATAGAGGTGTATAATAAATTGCTAAAAGCGCTTAAAGTACGCTATATGTTTCATACATATGACACACCAAAAATTACAAATGGTTTTTAGCTACATATAGTGTGAAACATATGAAACTATGGTTTTGAAACGTCGTTTGTATTTGCGTCTGTAAATTTTGGAGTTAGAACCATCTCTAATTTCGAATGTTTTTCCATCTGTACAAAATGTCAGTTTGATAAATTTTTTAAAATTGGGATTTGGGAACTGGGATTTCCTAGTATTAGAAAAAGGAGGAAATTAAAAAACTAAAAAAAACATTAAAACTGCGCCCACCTCTAATACAAAGTGACGTCATCATAAAAGTAAAACCTTCATAAATCCCAAGAAAATAATGTTTAAACTTGATATTGTGCACAAAAGCTTTAATAAATAAAAAGGACTCCGAGTTACAAATGTGGATAAAAACTACGCCCTATAAAAGTGATGTCACCAAAATAATATAAAATTCAAGACTTCGAATAAACTTAAATACGGACGTAGGGATATTTTTACTCCGGTCCAGTCGAAGATAATTTCTTACCAGTTTATTATTTGACTATAAAATAATTTATATCCTTTATTTTGTTGTTTGCTGTTTCTTTCCTATAAGTTACCAGTTGAGTATATTTAGAACTGTTTGGTAAGACCAATTTTTCGAAATTATATACTCTTATCAAAACATAGAGTTTGGAAGAGCTTAAAACTTAGTTTCATATCCAGAATCCTGATTTAACACCTCCACAACACTTACATTAAATAGCGTCTAAATAGCAATCACATAAAAATACACAATACAACAAAAACAATAGTACACTTACACTTTGGACATACGAGTACATTATAGGCAAAAATGTTGTTTCTTTGTTCGCTTTGTTTCATTTTAGTCAAGAAATGAACGCTTGGTTGAACGGATTACACCATTCAATGTGATTAACTAGTGCTCATGCAGTTAGAAATATTTTCTTCTGCTGTTTTTTCTACTTCTTACTGTTTTTTTTTTTCTGGTTGCTTTTATGAGTCCGGAAAATTTGTACCAGAAGTTACCGAAGGCAGTAGGTATAAATATGTGTATAATTACTATGGCTTCTACAATCTTGTCTTGTCAGCATATTCCTAGCATAACCGGCAGGAAGCAAACGACGACAGTTTTTATTCTTTGAAATAAGTCTAGGAATATCGTTTTACTCGTGCGATAGAATGATATTTAATCTAGAGCTTGAACTTGAAATTGTCATGTTTGAATTTTAATCCAATTATAGAGACTCTTGTCGAATTGTGGTTGAAATAAGATAGAGTTGGAGTGAATGTCTTCTGACGCGTGTTAATATTAAAAACTAGTGTAGCATATTATTATGAGATGCTATACTTACAATTAAAGATATGAAAAGGAAATTTAGACAATTGATTAAAAAGTGACGACCTAGTCCAATAGAATCGATCAGACCTCAAAAGAAACACTTGGCAAAAATATCAATAAAGAAAAGTATAATTTGCAAAATATACAAATCACAGGTGCTTATAGCAAGAATAAAGTAAAAAAACTGTACACACTCAGGACAAAAAGTTTTTACTAGTGTCCGACCGAACATTCGGCTTCGGTATTCGGTATATTCGGATGATTTTTATGTCCGAATATTTGCCGAATGTTTTTGTAACGCAAAAAATTTTTTATATATTTTTTTTTGCATTTTTCAATAGCTTACACAAGGCCAAAAACCACCACATAAAATCAATAAGATCACCTAATTGAGCTATTTTATTAGGTTTTCTTATTAAAACTACCAAATAATAAGAATTTTCCGTAGAGAATTTTTTTTAATTTCATAGAGAAAATCTTATTAAAAATTTACAACTACTATAAAACATTTTTTAAAAAGATTTCTTATTAAATGAATGAAATGATGTGGTAATCTTGTTAATACTTTACTTTAATAAGAAAATCTTTTTTTCACTCTCAAAAGCTTAAGAGGAGACCACCTTAATTTAATAAGAAAATCTTTTTGATCTGCTTTTATAGGATTTTCTTATTAAACACTAAGAATAAGTGAAAATGCTACTTATTCTTTGCTTTAGCTTTCAGTCGTAATTGTGTAGTGAATTCATGAAGTTTTTGTGAATTTTATGGATTTAATTTATTTAAAGTAAAATAAAATTATGGGATAATGATACTTATGTTCCCGAGCTTGTTTTCGACGAGGCTGAAATTCTGGAAACTCAAGCCATATTTTATACGTGGGGCTTGAGTGACTCAATTTCGGCTTTACTAAAAATTTCTGGAGTAAATTCGAAGGAGGTTCTTTCATAAATGGAGATTGAGGATGTCGCCACTTTTTATGAAGGCCTCGACAGCGCCGGGTATTTTGGTATTTTTGAAAACTGTCTTGCTTGTTAAGGTAAAAGAACTAATTTATGCAACAATTTTGAATATAGTTTTTTTGCTTTTTGTGAAGTTATATTTTAACAGATGTATTTTATGTATACATATACATATTTTATTTCCTAATAAATTATAATAAACCATCAAAATGTCTTTATATTTGATATTACAGCCAATTAAAAGTATATTTCTAGGTAAAAGGTTAAAAAGATTCAGTTTTGATTTAAAAATATTTCCTTATTAAAATTTAAAAATAAATCCTATTAAATCAATAAGATATCCTTATTAAATTTCAAAAATATATCTTATAAATCTATAAGATTTCTTCTTAAAAACCAAGAAGTTTTGATAAGATTTTCTTATTGTTTTCAAAAGTGTTCTTATAAAAAGCAATAAGATTCTTCTTAAAATGATGTGGTTTGCCTAATAAAAAAAGCTCATAGTTTTAATAAGATTTTCTCTATGGTTTTAACAAGACAATCTACTTGGATGAAAACCATAGAAAAATCTTATTGATTTTCTTCTATTTTATTAGGTTGTTTGGCTCTGTGTACTGCGTAAAATATCATTCTAAGAGGTTAAATAGAACTTCAATTTTTAACGAATCTTTATGTTGTTTTTGTCAAAATTCGAGTTATTAAATTATCAATGGACCCATTGATAAATTTCATATTGAAATTTTTGTAAACAAAAAATTAACGAACATGTTCAGTAACAATTAAAAATATTATACCATGATCACATTAATACTTAACAGGAAAAGATTTTGATTTTTTGTTTCAGATGAATTTTGCGACCTGTAGGAAGGTCGTCATCTCAGTTCGTGTTTTAAGCACTGGTCCACGTCGCCCCGTGGCTTGCTGTAGTATATTAATTAAATAAATATTACTGATAATCTGAAAATTTTTTACAACCTTCTTTAAAGTATTGTAAATATACCTAAGAAGTTTAGAGTACCTATATTATGTATTTTTTTCAAATTATGTGCTTATCCAATTATTATGTACTTTTGGATTGCTCATGTTGTGCAATATATGCCCTTATTTGTTTAATGTTGGCATGGTGCTGAAATGTCGGGTCATTTTCGTATAGATTTCTGCAATATTCGTGGACTGAGAGCGAATTTTTTCTCGGTCTATTTACATTGTACTCTACATAGGCCTCAAAAAATGGCACTAGGCGAGACCCAGGTAGCCAAGGATGCAGATCCACTGGATTTTCATATACCTGGGTACCGCTTACTACCATTATTTTCTTTGCATAGAGGCATCGCTCTTTTTATAAGAACGGATGTGGCGCACCAGTGTGAGAGGAGTCTAAACGTGACCGATCCAGAGTTTAGCTCAATGTGGGTTCGATTCAGGCTTCGCTCTCACTAGCTGCAGTTCTGTTTTATTTATAGAAGTCCGAATCTAGGGAGAGAGCCGAATCTAGGGAGAACTTTTATCAAACTGGACTCTCTCTCTGATTCGATTACTCATATTTTGGGGTTGTTTCCTGACAGTGAGATCGTTGTAGCAGGCGATTTCAATGTCCACAACCCGGCTTGGTTACGTCACTCGGGCCCATTGACACCTGTTGGGCAATATGTTGATCTATTTACTGAATCGAACCAATTGATTCAACTAGTGAAGGAACCCACTTTTTTCCCTCAAAGTGATATGCATAGCCATAATACCCTCGACCTTTTTCTGACTTCACATCATGAAAAATATGATGTGAGTGTCAAAGCAACCGGACCATTGTACCTTGGTAACTCGGACCATTGCACCATCTCTTGCACCATTGGACTGCGTTAAATAATTTTTATCGCAGCTTCAATTGGAAATTATGTTTCGCTGATAGAAATGTGAATGCCGCGGCTGTCATGGTACAAGAAATTATTTTATTGGATATGCGGTCTTTCATTCTTAATAAGATGAGATGCATTAAACCAAAAGACCACTCTCATGGTTTAATGAGACTTGCAGGATTGCAGTCAGGTCCAAAGAGGAAGCCTTTCAGAATTGGCGTTCTAACAAGAATACTGATACTAAAAGACTTCGCATCGAAGCAAGGAATCGCTGTAATGCAATTTTAAAACACGAAAAGTTTCTGCATGAAGCTCGCACTAGAGAACAGGTTCTTCTCTGCCCCGAAGGGATCAAAAATTTGTGATCACTTGTTAAAAGAGTTAAGAACCAGACATCGTCATAGATTCCAGCTCTATTAAAAGATGACCAAATCTTCACTGAATCGGCTGATAAAGCGAACCTATTGGCTTGATTGTTTGCACAAAATTCAATTGATAGCAATCAGCCACTGCCCTTTGTTGAGGATGGATCTTCTTCAGTGCAGGAGATATACTTTCGAACTAGAGAAGTTAAAAGGGTCCTTACAAATCTCAACGTAACCAAAGCCTCTGGTCCTGATGGCATACCGCCAATTGTGCTTAAAATGCGTGCTTCTTCGCTGGCTCGTCCTTTGCGCAACCTTTTCAACATCTCCTACAGAGCAGGAGTATTTCCATATTGTTGGAAGGTGACAAATGTCCAGCCGGTGCCTAAAAAGGGTGATGCCACGAACCCTGCAAACTACCGACCCATTGCGATATGCTTAACGCTTTCCAAAGCTATGGGGAGCGTGGTAAACTTCAACGTTGTGAACTATCTGGAGCGCAACCAACTGCTCAGTGACCGTCAATATGGTTTCCGTGGGGCTCGCTCTACTGGTGATCTTATGGCGTTCTTAACCAAAGAATGGAATAAATGCGTTCACTTTTTCGGCGAGAGCAGGGTTGTTGCTCTTGATATTTCTAAAGCGTTCGACCGAGTGTGGCATAAAGAGCTCGTGTCAAAACTTGTTGCATATGGTTATGGTGGTAACTTTGCTCGATGGATCACGTGTTTCCTCAAGGACAGAACGATTCGAGTCAAGGTTGTCGGTATTTCGTCCGAGGAGTACACCATTAACGCAGGAGTACCGCAGGGTTCAGTTCTATCGCCAAGTTTGTTTCTGGTTTTTATCAACGACCTTCTGTCGTTGACGCATAACCCAAGACGTTCGTTTGCGGACGACTGCATCATTTGGCATTCATATTCATTTAAAAAACGCCCAAGCTCTATGAAGATTGAGAGAAAAAGGCAAAATATGAATGACGCACTCCTAAATGATCTACAAAAAATCTCCGAGTGGGGTCTTGCTAATAGAGTAGAGTTCAATGCAACCAAGACCCAGTGTTGTCTGTTAACCCACAAGCGGATGGATTGCCCCTTAGCACCCCTAAATATGAATGGTGTGGATCTTGTGGAAGCAGCCGCTCTTAACATTCTGGGCATATCGATTTAATCTGATCTTAGTTGGAATGATTAGTTAGATTCTTAGTTCGATGTGTCACAAGAAGCGGGCAAGCGCCTAGGTTTTCTAAAACGGTGCAAAAAATATTTCACTGCAGCTGATCTTCGCATGATCTACACCTTATATATTAGGCCGAAAATAGAGTACGATTCGCACATTTGGGCAGGGGCTTCTAGATCTTATTTGGAGCTTCTGGATCAAATTCAACGTCATGCGATATATTTGATAGGGGAAGAAAGTATTTCATCCTCGCTCAACTCTCTTGAGCATTGACGTAATGTTGGTTGTCTAAGCCTTCTGTATAGGTATTACCATGGGAAGTGTTCAAGGGAGATACATGGCCTGACGCCACCAGCTCGTGTGTTTCCCAGGTCCACTCGGGCAGCTGTCAAAGCCCACCCCTTTTCCATTGTGATATAGTCTCCCTGCGAGTGTGTTTCCCGGCAGTTTTGAGCTGTGCAAATTTAAAACAAATCTTCACCGACACTACTCCATCTATCCACCCTCCAACTAGCTATCACGCATCTTCCGAATCATCCCCTGAGCGTTGGTTCAGTCTCAAAAAAAAAATGAGCTCATATTTTTCGGCCTGTTAAACCCGAGTGGACCCTTAATGATTGCCACTTTTGTACTAAAATTAAAGCAAGGTCTAAATTTTATTATTTTTTTTTAATTGAAAAAATTTTGTTAGTATTCGGTCAACATTCGGTCGGACACTACTACTTACCGTTAAAAAACTGTCACAAGAAAGCATTTGACACAACAACGACTTCTTGACAGTAACAACAAAGTCTTTGCGCCAAAAATTTCTAAGTTATTACGGCAACAGTGGCACTTCAATCGCAACAATGGGTACGCTATGGAAACCGTACAAAAATAAAAGTATTTGCGCCAACAGTTTTACTCTTGAAGAGTAATTCAAGAGATTCAAAATGCATTAAGCTTAAACTGCTGTATATAGTGATGTTACATTAAACTTGTCTGAATACTGTACCGTACAGTTAATTTTACTGTTTTTACAGTAAAATTACTGTACTTAAAAAAAAACAAAAACGTAACGAAAAATAATCAAAGTATTAAAAAATATAATAATTTAATAAGTTCCATATTAGATTTGTTACATGGTGAAAGAAATCAAGGTGTAAGTGACGTCGACGTCATTAGCTAAAACTGTCAAATTTGTGAATGAGTGAAAGAGACAGAAAAGTTGATTTTTTATGGTTTGACAACTTAAGTGTTGGATTTTTATAACAAAAATTAAAATTCGCTGTCACCTTGTTTTCTTACACAATGGGTTTGTAACATGCATAAGTCTTAAAGGTTTTAAAATAGTCTTATTATATCAATCACATGCAGTTTAATTTTTCAATTTTTATATAGTATATTTATGAACATATTCTTCAGATTTATAAAAACTTAATTTAAGGATTTTTTGGTATTAAAATAGTTTGCATTTTCTGGCCTTGTTTGATAACATTTTTTATAAGTTGGCACAAAAACATTCAAAGTTCACAAAGATATTTTGATGAAGTTTTGCTTTTTTAAGGAAATTAGGTAATATTGCTATTATAAAGCAATAATACTATGAAAATTTAAGGTAGGTAGATGTTAAAAATGTTTTTTCGCAAAAATTCTTTTTGTGTCTTCCAATAAAAATACTGTACAAAACGTTCATTTTAGGGTACAAATTCATAATTACTGTATTTTATAAACTAATTACTGTTTGCCTGTGTGGGGCTCAAAATTACTGTAAAATACAGTAGTTACTGTACGTGTAACATCAGTGACTGTATAGTTAATAGTCCATTCCGAATGATTGAGCTCTTTTGTTCAACTGCTTCTGAATTCTGTTTTAGCTTTTTTGTCCACTGAGCTCTCACACATGATCAAATTTTCAATGAAAATAAGGCTTTGTTCGCAAAGTGCACTTCAACTTTAAGTGTATTTTGCCACTATTGCCAGACCATCTAACTGCCTACAATTTTCGACTACTTGTTTGTTCTGAGATTATGTATTAGATGCATATGTATAATAGTTTTTTTATATATTTTTTTTAATTTAATTTGCCGCACTATGTTTGATTAGTCTGTTCTTTAATCTCTTTTGTAATCCGTCGAGTGGTTTTCGTTCGTTTGGTTTCTTTGTTTGCTTGTCAACACAATGAATCTGCCAGTTGTTTGATCTTCGACGAAAGAACGCAGAACTCAAATCGCTATGGAGTGGATTTTTTTTTGTGTAACCTTAACTGTGGTGGGTACCCAGTAATAACTTATGTAAGCACTTCACTTAAGTTTGTTTGTTTTAACAATATTATTTTCATATTTTGTTGCAGTAGGTTTTTAAAGGTGCTTATATGCTGCTTTACTGTTCCACCGACATGTCTATCTGTGCTGGTACATCTTAATGTTTACATTGGTGTATAGTAGTGTTTGTATGTCGGAATGTTGCTCTTCTGTCCATCTGTTTCATTTGACTCTGTTACCACTGTGCCATCGATATGACTTTTTTTTTTTTGTTTCTTCTACTCCGTCAACTTCTTCGGCTTGGCATTAAAATGTTTTTTGTCTTCTGTTAAATTGTCTTAAGTTGTAATTTTTTGTTGTTGTTGTATTTCTTTATTGGTTTCATTGCATGTTTGCTGGGTTGTATGTCTGACTGTCTGTCTGTTTGTTTATTTATTTGTCTTCCATTTGGCAGTGTATTCATATAAATGCATAATTTCGAGCCTCAATCGCCGCCAATGTTCAACCATGCTTTGCATTTCTTCAACTTCCCATCAATCCCCCGACCCCACATATCCGCCCCTTTTCCTTTTCAACGTTATGCATAAATTGTAAAGTCTCATTGCAGTCTTTTAAATACTGTAGTATTCTTTGATCTACTACTTTTTCTTTTTCTGCTATTCTTTTCATCGTTGTTTTTACCGTGCATTTGACTTGAAATCATGTTCTGCATCTTAGTTTGTTTGTTCTGTTGCAAGCTTTTAACTATTTTTATGCCATTTGCTCGTTTAAGTAGTTTGCTGGTCGGCTGATTTCAAAGTAAGACCATTATTAATCTTCGAACTTTTGCTTTATTTCTTCTCTGATATTATTTGTAGTAATGCGTTATTTTTTGTTGTTTTGATTTTTTTTTTGTTCTTGTGTAATTGATATATTTAAGTCTCTATTTAGTAGGTTTGATTAATATGCCGACAAACTTTTATGCTCCATTCGATGATCGTGCAAGACACTGACGTTTGGTTTTTAAATGAGGTTGTCAAACATTCGAGTTTTGCTATTAATTTCGATTGGTAAGGTAGAGCAAGGATCTTGCTATTATATGAAAGACCACCAGCTGTAGTAAAATTGTATTGCATTTAATACTATTGCAGTCAGTGTGTAGATTCACCTTTCATGACGTGGTATAGCCTAGTAAGACATATGAAGCCGATTTTTCTAATTAAAAAGCCTTTTTCAGAAAAGCCTTTTACACGAATTTTAAGTCAGTTCTTGAATGCCTTAAATTAAATCCCTCTTTGGGTCAAAACACCTTTCAAAAGATTATTTTTGCATGAAATTGAAGTCTTTACCTGTGTTCAAATACCATCGTTTTTTTTTTGATAACTTGTTACCATTTGGATGTTAATTTCAATTTGCCTCTATTATAGAAACTTTCTTTCCTATTGGCTGAAAACTAGGGCAGTCGATTTTCATAAGCTTCTCTTAAGACGAATGTTTTACCAGCAAAATCATTAGCCATAGACTAAACTAGGTGGAAATCAATTGGTGCAAGGTTCAGACTTCTGAGCTCGCCAGAGCTCTCGGAGCTTCTGGCGAGTCACTTTGGATGTCTGTGGCCTGGTGTGACCTGATGAAACACAACTCATCTTCTATTGGGCAAAGCTGGCCGCTTATGGATGATTGCTTCCTTTAGATAGGAGAAACCGTAGGAGAGCAGCTCTTAAGGGTTGATTCCGCTGTAATCACACCAAATACACAGCAAAATCTTCCTGACCGTCAATCCTGGCTTGGCTACCGTTTGCGTCAACTTACTGCGATTTGACCACAACCGTTTTTGCTTGTCGTTGTCAAAATTGACCCCCTTTTCATCATCACTCACCATCCACTTCTGAAATAGGTAGATTTTGTTGCGTAGAGGTGGGTAACTCAGTGCTGTGCTATGGCACTGTGTTGACTCTCTGTAGTGTGCCATGTGTGCTAGCACACTACGCTGACTCACATAGTGGCACAATAGCACGCAAAGAGCAGAGCTTAGACGAACTTTTGCGCGTAAAGTTACTTTTGTGTACAGTGTTGGGATGAATAGCAGAGTGTTGTACTAAGCTTCTTCACTGACACTCATTGGTTATCGCTACTATGCACTTTTGCACTTTTTCGTTACTATGCACTTCTTTTTCGTTACTATGCACTTTTTACTACACATTTTGTAAGTTTTTGCTTAGTAAAGTTGTTTTTCGCTTTACTTTGGTTTACTTGCAATATTGACAACATGCAATTTGTGAATATTGTAAACAAGTCAATAAAGAAGGGTGTTAGCACTTATTTGTTATCGACACTTTTATAAGTGCTTTGTATGATTGTGGCACAATTGTGCTAGCACAGTGTGCTGACACACAATGGTGCACATGTGCTGGTGAGTCAACACACAAAAAATTGTGCTATTACCCACCTCTATTCTTGCGATTCAGCAGCGATTGGAAGATGAAAATTTGGTACATTAGGTTTTTTGTATTAGCTCGTGTGGCAGCCATACATTGAGCTTTTTATCCAGCCTTATTCAAGGGCTAATAATGAAAGCTTTTCTTAATCTTAAAGACATTTTCGACAATGGGCCTTCCAGAGCGTAGTGCTTCTTTGACATCAAAATTACTGAATTTGTAGTCGGCCTTTGTAGTCTAGTGGAGAGCGCGTTAGACTATCAACCCAGAGGTCACTGGTTCGAATCCGGGTTCTGGCATGGTTTTTTTCACTTTCTTTGTTCTTTCCTACATTTAGGAGTTATGGAAAACTAAGCATCCACAACTAAATTGAGGAAAATGTGGAATTAAAGGTCAGGAAAAACTAAGGACTGGAAATGCTTGCCGAGGTTACGACATAACGACATAGCCTTGGCTAAAAGCAATTCAAATTGTCTTTCACGGTTGTTTCGCCTAATCAATAATTCACGTATAATTCCAATGAATTCCTCTTAATAATCTTTCCCTTTCCTTTCAGGTCAAACACCAATCCTTGTTTGTATAAGGCGCATGCCTTGGTTCTTTGATCTTTTTTAAAAAAAAAAAAAAAAAACGGAATGGATGAAAACCAAAATTGCTTATGATTGGCTATTAAAGTATCAGCACTATAAACCCCATTCACATTATCAACCGCCTGGCTTGCGTTTTCACCTTTATCGAATAAAAACTTTAAAAATGGCGTATTTTCTCATTGCTGGTGTCCATATTTGAGGCGCTGTCCGAGAAATTTTGTTAGTATGACTATTACGCCATATAGTAGAATCCGATCGCACTTTCAAAACGAGATCTACATATTACTACATATTACCATCTATTTAAATAATGGAGTTATTTTTGCTACACCTGGTATATATACTAGGGTGGTAAAGATGAATTGTTGTTTAGGTTAGGTTAGGTTAAGGTGGCGGCTGGTCAAGGACTGACCCACATAGACCAGATATTTGGTTCGTTGTGATACCACAGGAGATCTACTCCTCCTCTCCTAAGCACTGTCGTGAAACCACTCTGAACTAATAATAAAAAGCAGTAGACGCTTAACGTCTACCTCCTCAAGATCCCTGAGATCATCAAAAAAGAGGCTAGGTGGTAAAGATGAATTGTTGTTTACTTTTTCTATAAACACTGTGGCTGATAAATATTGCTACATTAACAAACTCAAATAAATTTTTGTTAAAATCACGTATTTAATTTTTTGTTCATTCATTTAAAAAGTTATGCATTTTTAATTAATTTATTGATTAATAAGTTTTAAAAGTAATTGAATTTAAACAGCTCTACACTCTATACTTTCCATCATTGAAAAATCCCTCCATCAGAAGGTATATACAATGATTGCTTTTATTGATAAAGAAGGGACTTTTAATAACCTCTAAGCAAGAGCTATCACAAATGCGTCGACGGAGCTTGGGTTGGATGCCGCGCTGAAAGCACTGATAAATCAGATGCTGGTAGGCAGGAAATAAATTTTTGAAGTAAAAACTTCTTTAGGGGCGCGTTGAACGATTTTGGTAGATGGTAAATCTTTGGTTTGCGTCATCGTGATTTTCCGAGAAACTCTCGTCATCAGGAGAATGCAGAGAAAAGCGAGCTAGTTGTCAAAATCAGCTGTTCATCTCGGGTTTCTTTATGTTCATGTTTTGCAGTTGATTTTTGGTTAAACTTGTTTTTTTGCTTTTTTGCAAAGTCAACACTTTCTCGGCATTTTATAATTTTATTAACACTGTTTTTTTAATATTTTTATTCAAATTAACACAAACTTAACACACGTGTCCGCACTATTTACAATTTGAAAAAATAATATTCTTATTTCAACCTTTTCATTTTCCACTCTTCGTTAAAAGGCCAAACAAACCACACAGACTGTTTACGCAAACACGTGTTTACGCAGACTGTTCGACAGTGTATTTGGCTGTTTTAGGTTTGTGCAGATGTCTGTGCAAAAATTACAATAAAATAATTTAATATTTTAAAATTTTAAAATTTTAATATTTTAAAATTTGAATGTTTTAAAATATGTTAAAATATTTTAATTTTTGGTTGTGTTTGCGCAAACCGTCTGTATAGTGTGTAGTGAAAATCACACCGACTTGCCATAATCCCGAAAGTTTTATAGAGTGAAGATGTGCGTGAATTAAAATATATAAAAATGGAAGCAGAAAAGAAAAACTTAATAGAATTTGAAAAACACTAAAAAAACAAGTCTGCGCAAACAAAGTCTGTGTAGTATATGGTCATTGCTATGACGAGAAAAAAATCGTGTTTGCGCAAACAGTCTGTGTAGTCTATTTGGCCCTTAACGCGTGAGGGCACAAAGTCCTGGTTTACACTCGTCAAAACTTGACGGTCAAGTCTTCTGTTTCAAGGCGATCGACGCATGTGGTCAAGGGAAAGAACAAACTTGAACGTACCGTCAATTCTTGGGCAATTTATTTAGTGATCGTTCGTTGACCCGTTATTGAAGCGAAAACTTCTTTAGGCGCGTTGAACGATTTTGGTAGAGGGTAAATCTTTGGTTTGCGTCATCTTCATTTTGCGAGTAGCTCTCGTCATCAATAGGGCTGTTCACACTTCAAATCGCTCACCAAATCGATTATCAAATGTTTTGACAAATAATTTGACCAACAAAATTTGTATGGATCTGATGGCGATTTGATGAGTGTTCACACATCAATTGCAAACAAAAAATAAGCAAGCAAAGTGCTGTTTATTTTCCGCCACCAATTCGGTTCATCTCCTCCATATACATTGAAAGAAAAACAGTAAATAGCCTTCAAGATTATTTTATGACAGACCGATTTGTCAGCAGATAAACTTAGGGGTCGTCCATAAACTACGTTACTGATTTTTCTGTTTTTTTACCCCCCCCCTCCACTTTTCGTAGTGCTTTTCACAACCCCTCCCCCACCATAAAGTAACGTGACATATGAAATTAATTCATTCGAATGAATATATATTTTGACTAGCTCTGACAATTTTCACTAGTATTAGTGACTAGTATGACTAGATTAAAGGAACAAAATAGATTAAAGGAACTAGATTAAAGGAACATTAAAGGAACAATTGGAAAAAATCAATAATTAATATCATCTTTAAAAGCTATTCCATCTGCGATCCAAGATTCAATGCTCTCAATCACTGGGATAGAAGAAGCTGGTAGCTTTGTTGAGGATTTTTCAAAATAGAATTTTTCATCGGATTCTATGTCGACCCATTCAGGTGAATCCTCATTTCTAACGCAAATAAATTCACCTGGTCTTTGACAGAGTACCCTTAAAGGCTGCACCCGAGCTGCACCAAGTTCTGTGTTTTTGTGTAAATGCTTTCTGAAAATTGATTTATTTAAGTAGTATTTTTTATTCCGATTTATTGTAAACGATATAATACAAACTTATGGCAATTCATACAAGCTTTAAAAACGAAATACAAGCCGCAGGTAGAACATGACCTTGAACCGATTTCTTCTTTCTGAGAAGGACAGTACATGTTATACGGTATCTCCTTTGATCAAGAACATTCAGGCATTAACGTCAAAGCCTGTCGCAAAAGCAAAGACCCAAATTTTTCAGACGTGTGCTGAGATGGTGAAGGAATACCAAAAGGTTCCTGTGTCGAGGGAAAAGGTGGTGGCAGAAATCGTTGAAACAAAAGTTAACCATCAATTTAGACTGTCAAACATAAACATGTAAGGTTAAAAATTTTTAAAATGATTGTGTTATTAATTAGAGATTTTTCGTCGATTTTTTTAATTTTTGGTAACGTTACAATATTTAAACACCTCCCCCCTACCGTTACTTATCGTAGTGCATTTCAAAACCCCTCCCCCACCCTAAATTGGTAACGTAGTTTATGGACGACCCCCTATTGATGATTGCTTGCTGCGTTATGGTAGCCAAGATCCAAGAGAGCGTATTTGAATTTCATGACCAACATAAAAAACATTGGTAGTTTTATAAATGTCGCCAGCATATTCTCTGACTGGGACCATGGTATAATAATAAGTAATTCGTAGGAGTGATATTTCGTGTTCCGACCAAAAGAAAGCAAAATAGGGAACGTGTGTCACACACATTGGCCGCATTCAGAGGAGTCACCTGTTGTGAATGGATCAATTCATTGCAAAGGTTTCTCACTTAAATTTTAAAAAAACAGTTGCCAACTATTGACTCCGCTGAAAGCTGCCAATGTATGTGACACACGCACTTTATATTGTTTTCTTTTGTGTGAAATTCGATGGTCGCAGCTCGTGACAAAATAATTAGTTGTCAAGGCTACCTAATAAAAATTTTATCATGACTGGGACTGCATCGTCCAAAAATTTTTGGTTTCTTATTTCAGCTACCATAAGTCTATAGTATCTTTTTTGGAATATAATGCAATGATTAATGACGCCAACAGTGAAAATAGTGTAAATGAAATTCAATTAAATTTATGTAAATACAAATTCTATGTATACGTATTTTAGTGTATATTATTTATTCAATAAGTTCAAAATATATTTTTGTTTCTGTTTAACTTTGTTTTTTATACTAAAACCCATCATTTAAAATATAATGAAATAATAGACGAAAATAATGTGCATTAATGATGAACCGGATACACGGATAAACTGAATGGGAGGCAGAAAATAAACTGCTTGCTATGTTTTCTGTTTTCCTTGTAGCAAGATCTGAAATGCAGGCATTAAGAGAGACTTCAAGACGAATCAAACAAAATATCATATATAAAAAATAGAAAATTTGTTTTATTTTATGATTTTTATTTTTTAATCAAAAGTGCTCACTGTATTTTCGTATTTTATTTTTATATCAGCAATATTCAATTTAAATTAGAGGTGGGTAACTCAGTGCTGTGCTATGGCACTGTGCTGACTCCCTGTAGTGTGCCATGTGTGCTAGCACACTACGTTGACTCACATAGTGGCACAATAGCACGCAAAGAGCAGAGCTTTGACTAGCTTTTGCGCTTAAAGTTTCTTTTGTATGCTGTGTTGGGATGAATAGCAGAGTGTTGTGCTAAGCTTCTTCACTGACACTCATTGGTTATCGCTACTGTGCACTGAATTACTTACATTTTGTAAGTTTTTGCTTAGTACAGCGGTCCGTGGCAGGACGAAGTCTTCCAGGGAATACTAATTTTTTATATATAGGTTTTCGCTTCGGTCGGCAGTCCTCTCACTGCTATACTTTTTTTTTTAATTAAATCTAACTTGCAATTGAGAACTAATTTTTTCCTCCTTTGAAACAATTTTCTATATAAAATTTAAATAATAATTTCTTAAAATTGTTTTTCAAAAGTTGTTTAATAAGTCTTTTATCAATAAAAAAAAAGCTTGAAAATCTTCGAACAAGCCTTTAATTATACATAACATAACAGGGCCTCAAATAATTCCAATAAAGAAGTAATAATATTACTCTAATTTAGATAAATTTTACTATAAAAGTAGTAGTAAAATTATCACACGTTCATTGAATATTACTATAAAAATAGTACTAAAATTAGTACACGGTCCTTGAATTTTACTTCTACAATAGTAGTAATTTTGTAGAGTTTTACTACTAAAGTAGTTTACTGCTTTTTTGGCAGCAAAACGATTACCTACAGTAGTAGTAAATTTCAGCCAATAATTTTTAGAGTGAACGTGGCGGAGCTTACTCTAAAGCTTAGCTTAAAGTAGTTATTAATATATCCTTCAGGTTCCCTGATCATTGCAGTGTATTCCAAGCTGAAATCGCTGATATACAGGAAGCGTTAACTTGGCTTCAGGTTAATGAGAAATATTCCATGGATATCTGCATACTATCCGATAGTCAAGCCGCTTTGGAAGCCCTAGAAACTATTGAAATAACATCTGAAACAGTTCTTAATTGCCACAGAACTCTAAATGAGATAAAAAGCAGCTTAGAATCCTTCTATGCTAGATTCCCGAACATAGGTATTTTTTAAGTAACTGCAAAGCTGATGAACTCACTCGTACAGGTACTGCCTTTATTGGCAGACACGCTCAGAGGTTTAACATCCCCCACAACGACTCCTGCAGGAGCTGTAGAGAAAAGGAGAAGGAAGAATCCACAGTATATTTCCCCTGTACTGGCCCAGCGTTGGCTCAAAAACGCTTTATTTAGGCAACTGGTTTTTCAATGAACTTGACGAATTCTCGAAAACTTCGATATACCGAATCCTAGGTTTAGTAAATAGCTTAAATTGATTTAAATAGAGAATGGAAAATTAACCCTTGGTATCACAATGTGCCTCATTGGCCTAAGTGTGTCTCAACTGAGGCAGCCACACTAACTTAACCTAAATGGCCTACCCTCTCGGCGGCGAATGAGCGGCATCTTATCAAAAAGTTATTCATTACTACCTGGAGGGTTGCAGGTGGAACTGCCTAAATTATTGTTTGAATAAATTGCTTTTAATCATTGAAATTTCTTATTTTTGTTTTGTAAAGTTCCTGATTGCAACAATTATACAAGAAAAAATCAGGTGCAGTAAGGATAGGATACCTTGGGGGCCAGTGGATAGGGGAATTTTCGCTGCAATTGTGTCATAACAAGACTGTCTATGTGACAAGTTGCACCATCTTTTTGAAAACACACACAGTTGTAAGAGGTTCTCCTTCGGCTCAGTTTTGGAAAGAAAAACTCTTTTAAAATATTTAAACAACGGTCTTTATTGACAAAAATAGTAAAACGGCAGATCATATAATATCTAATATAATATATATATATATAATACATATACTATCATATAATGTATAATCTTTGGTAAAACCGTTTTCTTCGACAAAGTAAGGCCCGACATTGAATCTTGATGAAAGTGCACACCACACTGTGACGCGATGTAAATCCGTTTTGTGGAGTATCTATGGGCTATAATCACTCCATATTCGACAACTTGTTTGTTAACATTGCTCTTTAGAACAAAATGGGCCTCGTAAGACATTAAAATTCAGTTGCAGATGTTTTCTCCCTCTTCCACTATTTAAATGATCTTCTCGCAAAATTCCAAGGGAATCGGCAATAATTTTGCTTGTTAGTTGAATTTTGTAAAAGAATAAGTTTACATCGTAATGCATTTTTGTTTACAGCGACTGTGTGCTGATACCCATTTGAGTAGATAAGCTCCTTGTCGAAATAATAGGATTGACTTGTATGGCAGCAGTTACAGCAGCGATAGTTTCCTGCGACCCAACTGAGGGATCTTGATGATAAGGCCTGCTTATTATAAGGCAATTGTCCTTCGCTCGGCAAAATTATTCACGAGCCTCATTATAATCCATCTGCTAAACAGAGCCAAAAACCACCACTTAAAATCAAAAAGATCACCTTATTGAGCTATTTTAATACGTTTTTAAATAAGAAGAATTTTCCATAGAGAAATCTTCTTAATACTAAAAAAAAAATCTTATTAAAGCTATGTTTGGCTTAATAAGATTCGTTACACAGTGCAACACGAAAAAAATAACCATATTCAGACACCACAACGTGATAAAAGACCAAAAAATTAAGACCCCTGTCTCCCAGTTTTGCCCAAAGTCCTCCAGGTTTTTTTTTATGGGCCCCCAAAGATGTGGGGCCTCGGTGTCATTTTTGCAAAAAAAATTATCATTTTCTCAAGCTCATATCTTGCAAACCGTTCATGTAAAACATGTAAAACAAAAAACTTAATCTTCAAGGTCAAAATCACAAAAAACTTTAAAAAATGAGCGAAAAATGGACCAAAAAGCGTTTTTTTTACTATCCGCTTTTACAAACAAATTTACTTTATGAAAAATGTGCCAATTTTCTTTGACCTGGTAGGGCTTACAGCGCTGATTAAAACCCCAAAGTTTTTTAAGGAGGCCGATCCAACTTCTTGAGATATAGGCCTTTATATCTTGAGGATATAATCGCTTATATCTCACCCATTTCTTATCCGATCTAGTTGAGATGGGTATCGTTGAGAAGACCTTTGAAAACGCTGTAAATCTGTATATAAATATGTTAATTTTTATTAACTTATTGGGGACATTTAAAAAAAATTTTAACCTCACTTTTTTAATAAAAATGTGGTTTTCTCAAAAAACAGCCCTAGTAAAAAGAAAACAATTGAAGTGTAAGAAAATAAGCAATTTCTTAAAAAAAAGTTGATTTCAAAACTTTGAACGTAAATAATTGTCAGTCAGGAGGCCGAGTGTGTGAGTGCACTGTACCTTCACTGATGGTAAGTGCATTCTAATAAAAATTCTCAAGCTGGTGGGTGAGTTCCCGTGCCCAAACTGTCAAACAACTACCTGGAAGCAAACATCTGCATTGAATTCACATAAAAACAACCCAAAATATAAAAAAAATACCTGGAAACACATTTTAGCTCTTGTCATAAAGATGAAATTGTGAACATATAAAATCAAAAAAAAAATTCTATCAAAAAACCACCTGGAAGCAAACATCTGCATTGAATTCACACTGTAGCTCTTCTCATGTTTAATGCCTTGTATGTTTAATTAACGCTCAAAAATGAAATATGCCTGGCCAGAACCATGTGTTTGTACAAGGGTTAACACCGTTTAGGTAGCGTTTAGGTAGCGTTTAGGTATCACGCGATCACGCACCGACCGCAGCAGCACAGGCAATGCAGTAAGCTCAGCACATGCAACAAGGGACGCAGCACACAATATAAAAGCGACACGACGCTCACATCGAGGCATTACACATTGTTTTGTATTCCTTTTTGTATTTCTTTTCTAATTCATTTCAGGTATGTTGGTGGAGTCACAAGATCACCCTGTATGATTTTAATGAAGTATCTGAAGAAGAAAAAGCTGATGATGGAGGGCAGTCTGGAAGTAACGTGCCTGTGGACACCATAAGTTCTGAATCAGAGTCAGATTCGGACGATTCGGACGACGATTTGGATCCACAACTTAAGAGAGTGCGATTTGCAAGTCCAGGGCCATCAACATTATAAACATAATACGAATATTTTTTTTATAATTTTTGTAATAGATAGCATAGTATTGTAGTGCCATCCCTGCTGAGACTACTTATCCCTACAACACTGAATCATTATTACTAAATATCTATGCTACTACTCTTTGTTACAACCCTAACTCTAAATGTCAACCCATACCACCTAAGAACTAAGATTAATAAAATCAGTAATATTATAACAATGAAACCTGAAACATGCCTTTTCACTTACGGGAGAAGGCTTTATAGTATCTCAATGTTGAAGTAAAGAAAAAACAAATGAAATTAAAAAATTTTCGGGAAATTTTTCACTTTTGCGGCTACCTACACGGTGTTAAGAATCATTCCTAGGAAGTTTATATGTTTTAAAAAGTTGTTTATTGAGATCTTAGGTTCATTTTTTTAGTTGATTATTTCCTTGAATTTTGAACGGTTTGCTACCTATGGACCTGAAAAAAATATAAATAAACTGGCCATTTCAGCCCTTGGAAGGACTTTGACCTTGCTTCTATTGATCAATTGTGTTGTGCGTGTTGTTAAAATGTTTGATTACAAATGACCGAGAACTGGACCTACGTGTTTTATGCCGACTCCGAACGGCTTATGTTCTCCAGAAGCTTTACATGGCAATTTTTACTCTCTGAGGTTTGCCATTGTCTGCAGAGAGGTGACGACCGAACAGAAAAATTAATTCAATTGAAAAACTTTTCTGTCTGAGCTGGAATTGAACCCGGGCTACCGCGGTTCTTTAGCTTAGGGGCCACGCACTCTACCCACTAGGCTACGGTCGCCACAATGGACCTATGGACCTGAACAGGGGGAAAAAAGGTAAAAAAATTTAATTTTTTAAAGTTTTTTGCGATTTTGACCTTGAAGATGAAGTTTTTATTTTATATGTTCACAATTTTTGTTTCTTATGACAAGAGCTACAACTTTTCCTCAGAAAGTAAATCAAAATTCCGAACGGTTTGCAAGATATGAGCTTGAGAAAATTATCATTTTTTTGCAAAAATGACACTGAGGCCCCATATCTTTGGAGGCCCATAAAAAAACCTGGTGGACTTTGGACAAAACTGGGAGACAGGGGTCTTTTTTTTTGTCTTTTATCACGTAGTGATGTCGGTATATGGTTATTTTGCCATGACTAAAAAAATTACACACTGTGTTTTTGAATGAATGAAGTGATGTGAAAATCTTTTTAACACTCATGTCATCTCACTAAAGTTTCCCAAATTTGAAATTTGTGAGGACAAAAATGGGATTATGTCCTCAAGTTTTTGTTGAAAGTTTCCTTTGATTGGCGTGGTGTCTACTCAATGAATTTCTTTCGTCAGGCTAGACAGTAAATAGGGTGTATTAAAACTTTTGAGGGAGAAAGCTCATCGCAAAAGTCCAACACGACAATGCACTGGCTCATCTTATACGCGAATTTTTGACTCCGAATTCACCTGATATTTCTTTGACTCTTTCCAGTTTCAACGAATCAAGTAACCTCTTGCGATAAACGTTTTGACCTGATTTTCGACCTAAAGGCGATTCCAAAATCGGCGTAAGTAAAGTGTTTTGAAGATTAAAGAAAGCGTTGTAATTTGTGTATTGCTTGTAATGGTGAATATTTTGAAGGAAGGTATTCTAATTAAGAACATTTTGTAATAAAACTTTAAAATATATTTAAAACATTAAGCTTGCAATAGTTGCACGCTTTAATTACTGGCTGTGCATTATAGCCAATGCATATAACCACAAATTGGTTTATTTCAAAGCCAGTAATAGCGGTCAGGTTCGAGAGCTCACTTCTGCATTAATATGCACATCAAATAATAATTATAAATATTTAGATAGCGAACCGCGCAAGTGTCTTCGTCACGACACACGTAAAGGCAGAGCCACCAACGTACAGACTCATCATGCATGGCCTGACGGCATGCCTTACTTCGCACCGCTGGGAAATACAATCGATGCGCCACGACAACATCAGCTAATCCAACTACAACAACAACTTGAATAAAAAGCTAGTGAATTTTCAGCTCGATTCGCGATACGCTGGATTGGCGGCGGCTGGCTTTGATGTTGGCTTTGATTTCCGGCTGTATGAGATAAGATTGCCGAATGGAATAAAGCAAAAAACAAAAACAAAAAACAGACGAGCAAATGAATTGCAATAGCTGCAAGCATTGGCAAGATTTCAATCTCTGGCAAGGGGCGTTGAATAGACAGCCTTCTTTCCAAGCATGGATCAAACCGAAACTTGACTTGAGGCTGACAGGACGACAACGATTGCGGCTGCTACTGCTGTCGTTGCTGAGATGTCGTCAAATGATGAGGTCGTCCAATGCCAATGTTTTATAGTGTGGCTTAACGACTGAGCTGGGAATAGTTTTTAAGACCTAAAACGCTTGATGGGAATAGAAATTGCTAAGGTTACATATATATGTGGTGTGGTGGTGGCACCAAGATTCTAAATAACAATAATAAATAAATAAAATTAAAATTATCGAAAATTAAAATTATAGAAAATTTAATAAATTTAAGAAAATTTTTCGTAACAGAAGTTATTTATTTTCTCCAGATATTGCAATTACTTATGTACTTTAATTTTCAGCAAAAAAGTTCGGAAAGATATTCAATAGAAGCACAATTTTCCACGTGTGAGGTTTTACTTTTACATAATCAGTAATAATTTTAAGTCTTCCTTAATGCCAGCTCAAATCAATCGTAAAATGTTACCAACATCTCAACCCCAACTCATCGTTAAACTCGGTAGACATCTGTAGATCAGGACCGTAGCCAGGATTAACCAAAGGGGGGCTTTTTATTGAAAAAATGTAGAAAATATAGTTTTTTATATCGATAAATCAAAAGGTATTTTTTATATACATAATAAATGTTTGCTCAAATTTTTAACCCCATAGACTTTTGACCCCATAATCTATAAATGAAAGTTTTCTATATGACCTTATTCTTTATTATTATGTTCATTTTCTATGATTTAAATACAAATTTTCGTGGCTATTGATAAACTTTGACAACTTGCTTAAGAGCCCAATGAATGGAAAAGCATTTTACAAGACTTTTTCCAAATTTTTGATCAAACAAGTTATAAAAACATCTTTTGAAGTAAATTTTTTTATAAAGTGGTATGCACAGTTTTTAATGTAATTGTTCTTTAAATTTAGTTATTAAACTGTTTACTTTTTGCAAAAATGTTATTTTCGTTCTTGTTTCAATAAAACAAATCGTAAAAATACAAATTTGAAAAAAAATATTGAAATATTTTCTAAAACAACACTTAAAACAAATACAAAATTGTGTTGTTCTATTACTTAATCTTACTTAATAAGCTTACTTAATCCCCAAAAAAAATACGAAAATGCAAAATTAAAAAAAACGACATAACGGCAGAAACGAAGTGAGTAAAAATTTACAAATGCGACAAAAAATCCGTGTAAATACGTGTTAGCAAATTCATATAAATTTTTTTTTCTCAATTTAAAACTACCCAAGTAAGAATTTTAGCCATATGTGACCCGGTAAGTTAAAAGGGACCTATGGGTCGAAAAAATCGATTTTTACTTTTTTGATGATTCTTATAGTAGACAACACGCACTTTCTAATGCAACAAACCACAGCTTTCTAGCTGCATTAGTTTTGGCAGAAACAAGTTTCAAGCCATAAAAGCGTTCAGGCGCATCAAAATCAACTTTTTAACTTCAAAGTCGCTTTTCTCCAAAACTTATTTTCTGAGCATAGGTCCCTTTTAACTTACCGGGTCACATATATTAATTCTTGCAGAGCTTATAGTGCCATCTTATATAGCAGCAAGCTTCAACTATAGCTTTAATCGCGCTACTAAAGCTCTTGCAGAGAATATATAAGGCTACTTTCTTGAGTTTAAAAGCACTATTTTTGCTTCATATGAAGAATAGAAGTAGCTGTCAACTTTTAAAAGAGTCCCTGCCAAACCCAAATAAGAGCTCTTGCAAAGCTTTTTCTTCTTCTTCGTTTAAGTATGTATGTGTTAAAAATAAACTCAAGTTATATATATTGAATTTGATAAGTGTTTGCTATGATTGGAATGACAAATAAATTAAAGAAATAATAAAGTGATTATTATATCAGACTAAAAATATGTTTGTGTATTCGTTACATGCTGCGAATTTCGGTGCGCTTTTTTAGTTTTTCGGAAAGGTGAATATAGTACTACGAAAAACTACAAAGGGCTTAAATAATAGTTAAAATTAAGAAGTGTTTATTATTTAAATATAGTTAGAAAATTTTTAACATTCTTTAAAATCATCTAAAAATTATTTAAATACTTTATTCTTAAATATAAGTATCATTGAAATCATCAACTTTGCTTAAAATATTATTGTAAACTTTTATATTTAGCTTTGTTTAACTCCCAAGATTTTCTATTTTTAATTAGATCGCCATTTTTTTCAAAAAAGCTCTTTATCAGATTTTTTAATCACTTGTTATTCCCAAAAAATGTATTGCATTCATTCACAGTATTTTACATCTATTTGCTTTAAAAATGCGATACAAAAATGATTTTTAAAGCAAACATTATACAGAATCTACGGGTTTCAAAACAGCACTATATTTGTGTTTATTGCTTTAAAAAAGCCTTTACAGAGAAAGTAGTAAGTTTTTGAGTTCTGTTGTTTTGCACATTTTATAAAATCCTTTACAGAACAGGGTTGATATTTTCGGTACAATTGTACTTTTTTGGTACACTTTTATATTTTTCCTACTTTCCTACTACCAAAGCGTTTTCGGTACATTTTATTTTATTTTACTCTATAATAAACACAGAATTTAGAACTCTATTTAAGCCAACGATTTAAAACAATAAAAAATGTATATAGTTCTGCATTTTGGTACTCTGTAAAATTCATAAAAAATTATTTTAAAGAGTTGATTTTTACCAATTTATATAAAATTGCTCAAGGAATTCATTCAATTTCTCATTCGACAGCAAATGTTAAAAGAATGTTTTAAAATTATTTTTAATGTTCAATAAAAACCAATTACAGAAACAGACCTCAGATTGCAGCAATTTATTTAATTTAATTTAATTTAAACAATATATTTTTCAAATCTAATGAACTAAATGCCACAATATTGATATCAGAAGTAATATACCAAATGAAAAAATTTCTAAAATTTGAATGCAAGTGAAGAATTGCTTGACTGAAAGATTTCCCATTAACTTCTTTCGTTACCTTAACATAGAAAGGCCCTTACATTTAAAAAAAATTTCGGCTGGATGGTGTCGGATATCGGGTGGATGGGTGGTTGACCTAAAGGCATCTGCGAAGAACCTGATTTAAAAAAATGTTAGTGGCCTTTCTATATTAAGGTAACGAAAGAAATTCGCACGTTTATAGAAATTTTTGTTTTTTAATTATGAAAAGACTTCTAAACTTTATGTTTGTATGATTTTTTTATAGATTTTATTGATCACATTTTATGAATATTATATGACCACTTGTGTTCCTTTTTGTTATTATAAAAAAATTTGTGATTAATTAAAAATAAATAAGAACCTTTGTATTTTTTGTTATAAGGTTTATGAACTGATTTGTTAAAAACACATGCACTTTAATTTAAAAAAAAAACTAGCAAGGAATTATCTTCGATTGGGTCGAAGTTTAGATACCCCCACAGTATATTCTTAGCTATACAGTATATTTTTGATGACGTCACTCCGTATAGATTACAGTTGTGGTGTTCATCCAATTTTACGAAAACTCAAATGCAGAACACGTTTAAGATATTGTGAATATTGTTAAGATTATGTGTTAAATATGCTGTTAATACACACATTTTTGTGGAATTTATACAAATTATGTATGTTTGATGATGTTACTTTCTATGGGAGATTGGTCGAGTTTATATAAATTTTGCCAAATTCCAAACTCAAAGTAAATTTTAATATTCTTAGCATATGTTCATAATTTTAATTTATTAGGCGTGGTTTTCTTAGAAGGTAGGCGTGGTTTTTAAACTATTTTTACAAATTTTAAATATATGGTGAATATTTGAGACCAAAGTTCATATGCAAAATTTCAAGTCATTACATCAGCTTACCATTTTGCTAAAGTCACTTTGTATGGGAGGTTGTTGCATTGTTTTTTCGATTTTAAAAATTTCAATTATATGGTGAATTTGTGCGGTCAAAGTTTAGAGGCAAATTTTTAATCGTGACATTAATTTTTGTGTGATTTTTAGATATTTTAAAGATTTGGTAAAGTAGCGTTGTATGGGAGGTAGGCGTTGTTTTTATCCGATGTTAACAAATTTTAAATATATGGTGAATATTTTACTTTAAAGCTTATGTGCACAATGCCAAGTAACTGCTAACATTTTGGAGGCGTTTTTAGAAATTTTATTGTTTGATAAAGAAGACGTAGTTTTCATCCGATTTGGTTCAATACGATAGCTTTAAAATTGCGGCTGTAATCGTGTCGACAGACTGACCTAGCGAAATTGGCTCAGGAGGTGATGCTGATCAAGAATATATATACTTTTCTTTACCTGCCACGCCTCCATTTCAGCGTTACAAATGCAGTGACAAAATTTACGCAGTATGCGTGGAGTAAACAAAATTTATTCTATACTTTTTTTTTCATTTAGTACAATTTTTTCTAAATTTGTATACCAAAATGAAAAAGTCATTTATCAACCCTGTTACAGAACTGTATAAAGTATTAGAGCTCAAAATGGTAAAAAAAAAATCATATATCGAGCATTTTCTTTAAAATTAAAAGCAACCGGCAGCAAACAAAGCTGCGGTAAAGCTTTAACTGCATATTATACACTTTAAGAGTTCACTCGCACCTAGTTGCTCCAACAATGTTACTTGGGTAGCAGCTAATAAAATTACTTAATTGAAATCATTAATGGTTTTTAACAAATTCTTTGTATATTTGATTTTTTATAAAATTTGGATTAAACTCATAAAAATTACAAACAACGTAAAACATAACTCTTACTTTTAGTTATGTTATTATGTATAACTAAAACTTAAAAACATAACATAAAACATATCTTATATTCATTTTAAAGGAACATTAGATTTTTTAAATCGGTAATTATTATAAATACAATAACATTGAAATACATTTTACAGGCACTTTAATTTTGTTTTAGCCCATTAATGATATGTCATACGCGATGAAAGCATTTTTTAAAAATTCGCAGCCACTGTAAAGCTTTTGCTTCCAACAGTGTGAAAAAGCCAATAATATGCTTTTTCCATAAAAATTCTAAAATATACCTTTAAAGCCTTTTTGTTTATTTTTTCCAGCCAGTTTTAAGAGCAGTATTTAAAAGAAAAGTGAAAAAGCACAGATCCCTTATACGTTTATGATCTTATACGTTTGCACACTTCGCCACACCCAAATCCTTTGAAATTTTTCTTAAACTTCAGAGTTTTCCGTCTAATATTAATACAAATTTATGCAGAAAATTTCTAAAAATAAACTCAACGAATTCTGGTGTTGAGCATTAATGGGTTAAGCTGTATACACTCGCCTCAAATGAGGCTGACCACTGGCTCACTTCGAAATTAGGTTCCTTAAAACATTTTTATTAGTGTCCGGCATATTCGGCCGATTTTTTAACCTTCGGCTTCGGCTCAGGGTTGCCACACAGAAACAAAA
Source organism: Dichetophora obliterata (assembly GCA_963920525.1). Taxonomy (NCBI): domain Eukaryota; kingdom Metazoa; phylum Arthropoda; class Insecta; order Diptera; family Sciomyzidae; genus Dichetophora; species Dichetophora obliterata. The sequence continues at coordinate 112,375,492 of OY986439.1, read as the reverse complement.
TTTTCTACCAAAATTTCTAAAAATAAATTACCAATATGAAAAAATTTACCAAATTTTTCTTTTATGTAAAAGTAAATAATAGATATGTATTTTTTAATTTTTAAAAAAATCAATATTTATTAAACATTTAATAAATAAAAAAACATAAGTAAACGCATACAATATGTTAAGAAAATATTTAAATATTAAAATCCCATTTTTATAATACAGTCGAACATTCTATAATGAATTCGCAAGGGACCAGAAAATTACTTCATTATATAGAAACTTCATTGTATCTGGTACTATTTGAGTTTGGATTACACTTTCCATTTTACATCCTCACAAAACCTTGTACTACATTTAGAAATTTAAACGCATTAGTCGGTACGTTACTCCTCATCTCCACAAAGGTTCGAAGTATGTCAATTGATTAAGAAATTCGTCTCAATGTAGGTAACGTAGCATCTAATTCGTCGCCGTAATTATTTGGCAAAAAGATTATAATATGAATATGAGTATGCACATAAATTATAAAATAAATACCTGGGATAGCCTGAACTCCACAACTTTTCACAACACTGAACACAGTCAACTGCTGACAAAATTGCTAGTGATGGTACTTTTTCTTTTTATTTTTCTGTAGTTATTTTCAACTTTTGGGAATCCCCTAATAATGTTTTACTTTTTCTCTCCACACATTAATAGCCGTAACAGAAAATGGTTTGAAAAAATTCATTTATGGGGACAAAAACGCATGAGAGTTGAATTTGCAGCTGCAAAATTTGTTCATAGTAGAGAAAACGTCACTGTATGAAAAATCATTATAAGGTGCTGTGTTTCTTAAAACAATTCATATAGGGAAGTTTGACTGAATCAAGTTTTAATATATGACTTTGCCTTTCAAACCGAACAAAAATTTATTAATTCAATTTATTTTAAAATAGTTTAAAAGTATTTTAAAGTTATATGGGCCCCTATAACTAAGTTTAAAAAATGGGCTCAAAAATTATGCTATTTTTTTTATTTGTAAACAAAATTAAGTATGGGTATTGAATGAAAGGCTATGCTATTACCTATTCAATAAACTGTTTGCTTAGAAATAATTTTAGTTTCTTAATTAAATGTTGGGCTTTCAGCTTAAGCTAAAAAAAATTTTTATTTATTTTACGTTTGTGTTTTACGTTATGTTATTTTTCGACTGTGAAAAATAGATATTTCCAACAGATTAGATTTATTTGTAATTTAAACCTAATTTGTTGCTTTTTCATTTCAACAATTCATTTTTTCGCTCTCAAATCATGCCAGTAATAAGACAAATAATTTAGTTTTCAATTTTAACAAAAAAAAAAAAAAAAAATTGGGTCCAAATTAAAATAAATCCATTTTGTTGGAATCTCTAATTTTCGCAATATTTGTCTTCACATCAAAGGTAAAAAAAGGCGCACATTTCTTGTTTGGCACAAATTTTTCTATCTTCGTCAGTTACTGCAGTAAAAGCGATTGAAAAAAGAACCTTTTTTATAAACGTAAAATAAAAAAAAAAATCGCGAATTCCTTGTTTTATATTGAAAAAAAAAAAATTTGTTTTAAATATTTTTGACTAATGAACCATAAAAAACTTTTATGAAAAAAAAAATTATTGGTGGCAAATATTGAATGGAATCTTCAACATTTTTAAAAAAATTTGCTTGTACAAAAAAAATTTACCAAAACGATAATGAATTTACCATTTTACCAAGTCAAAAATTTTCTACCAAAAATTGCTTTGCTTTGCTTTATCAACGCTTATATTAAAAAAATCTCAAAAATCAGCGCATTTAGCTTTTGACTTGAAATTTAGGGGAGAAAAAGTTTAACCTATTGATTTTTAAGGCAGGAAATAACCTTTTGAATTTCTTAAGTGGGAGAGGCACCTTTTTAGTTACTGGAAAAATCCAGATTTTTAGACATTTTTTTTAACAATTAATTGTTAATTTTTTTAAAGCTGTTATTTAGCAAATTATGACTGAAATGTAAAGCTAAAAGATTAAACTAAAGTTCACTAAATAAAAGTTCCACTACAAGTGACCTCTTAAATACTTAGATTTTTTTTAAATAGTGTTGCTTAAAAAACACCTGATATGAAAACCGCTCCAACAAATTTTGTTTAGTCTCTGTTCAAGTAAAAGTTAATTGTTGTCTCTGAAAATACTAAGATGTTTTATTAATTATTAATTAATATTAATTCTGAAGTTTATTTGAGTGAATGATTAAATTTATTTATTAAATTTTTAAAGATATATATTAAATTTAGTTATTTTAAAAAGTCATGTCGGACTTTTTTTTCTGGAATACCAGAATTTTGGTTTTTTTTTTCTAAACTCAGCATTTGTGATCGAGAGAGTAAAATTAGCCATTCCTGAAGAAATCATCGAAATCGGCCGACGAAATAACATGTCGGCTGTTAATGGGTTAATTTATTTCTTGCAACCCATCTAGTTGGAAGAAATTTTAGAATTTTTTTTTAAATTGGGCAAGTATATCTTTTAACAAATATTCTCAGCATAAGCTGTCGTTTGGGAGTATAGAACAATTTATTAATATTATTTTTTAAGGTCCCAAAAATCGCAATGAAAGTAGCAAAATCGCATTCTTCCACTGCATAATCTTGTGCTCCTTGTAGTGTACCATTCATGGCAGCCGCATCATCTTAACCCTGCCCGAATATAAAATCACAATCTATGCCGATCACAATCTATGTCCTTATAATATCTATGATCTGAAAGCATAGGTCGCAATTCTGTTCAAAATTGAAGTGCTTTGCAACTTCTTGTAGTTAATGCTAATATATTATATTTTTATACTTTCTAGCCCATAAGGGGGTGAGGGGGGGTTTAACCCTTAAACCTCCCCTTTTCTACGGGCCTACAGTAGATGCAAGCAATACAACAGAAACAACAACTACAACCAAAACAACAACAACAATAAAGTCACTTTTACACACATTAAATACAATTTAATAATAATTATAAAGCAAAAGTACCGCGCAGACAGACATTACCACGGACGGACATACAGAGTCTGTGTTATGGACGGACGAGAATATAGACAGTTTTAATGGATTGTTGTTGCTGCTGAGACCGGCGAAGAGTGCTCAACCAATATGTTGGATGGCTCGCTGAAAGCCACACAAAAATGTGCCAACCGCAGCCGTCTTAAGCCACATTCAAGATTATTATGCTGATGATGATGATGATGAGGATGACAACGTTTTAGTATATTGCATGGCATTTGTGATAAACAACAACAACGCTAGCAATAATCACAACAAACACAACAATAGCTGCAATTCGTCATACACGAATGTTAAATTGGCAAGGAAAATTAAGTTTGGTTGTGTGCATTAAGGTGACCATGGGTCTTAAAAAATTTAATATTTTCTTTTTACAAATCTCCAGATGTTTGGAAATATTGAAGAATCTATGCATTTTATTGGATGTCCAGTGGGTGGCCAAATTATTCGGGACAGAACTCATATTTTTTGTAGTTTAACTGCATTTGTCAAGCAAATTATTGGTTGTGTGTTTAAAAGGTATGTTTTATTTCTAAGTGTGTGTTATTACAATTATAAAAACAAGAAAATTTTGAAAGAAGAATTGGGATCAATGGAAATCTTACTAATACAAAAAACCTCAGAATCTAGGGATGCCACCTTTTGCTCCAACTATAGCTTTTATGCGTCGGAGCATGCTCACTAAACACAGTTTTGCATTTTGTTGGAGTTCCGTGTCGTGATGTCATTTTTCGATAAAAGTTTCAATCAAATGGATCTTGGTGGTGATCACTTGCTTGGCGATAGCTTTTTTGGTGAGCTCCCATATGTTCTCTATGGAGTTCATGTCCGATGCAGATATCCCTTATTTTGCAGTCAGTGCGAGAAGAGGTTATCCTTTTCCTGCCACATTTTCCCTCACGTCCTGCTGCTAGGAGCTTATTTTGATCAATTTTAATTTTTATTCAGTTAACGACAGATTTCAAAACACCTGCAATAGATGATATGTTTCTTTGGGTGCATTTGGGTGTTGGGTGAAGTAAAATGTCTGTATTTCTTTACATTTTCTTGGGAATGTATCTGAAGCTCGACTTATGCTGAAATTTAAGGTTATCACGTCATATTCATAGATGGGCACTTTGCAGTACCAGTAAAATTGCAGTAAAAATAAATTTTTACTGATAATGAAATTCAATTTGCATTACCAGTAAATTTTTACTAATTACTGAAAAAAATTGCGGTAAAAATAAATGTTTACTGATTGCTGGGAAAAAATTGCAGTACAAATAAATTTTTACTGATAATGAAATTCAATTTGCATTACCAGTAAATTTTTACTGATTGCTGGAAAAAATTGCAGTACAAATAAATTTTTACTGATAGTGAAATTTAATTTGCATTACCAGTAAATTTTTACTGATTATTGAAAAAATTTGCTGTAAAAATAAATTTTTACTGATTACTGAAAAAAATTGCAGTAAAAATAAATTTTTACTGATTACTGAAAAAAATTGCAGTAAAAATAAATTTTTACTGATTACTGAAAAAAATTGCAGTAAAAATAAATTTTTACTGAATACTGAAAAAATTGCAGTAAAAATTGATTACTGAAAAAATTGCAGTAAAAATTTATTTTTACTAATTACTGAATAAAATTGCAGTAAAAATAAATGTTTACTGATAAATGAATAAAATTGCAGTAAAAATAAATTTTTACTTATTACATGAAATAATTGCAGTAAAAATCAATTTTCACTAATTACTTAAATGAAATGAAGCAAAATAAAGTTTTTACTGATTAATGAAAAAAACGGCAGTTAAAACAATTTTTGACTGATTACTAAAAAACTGAACGCACTATCCACTGATCAATGCAGCCACATAAAAAACACATGGAAAAAACATAAAACCATCTGTGGCAAGCGCGTCGGAAGCTAATTTCATCTGGGGGGGCAGTACAAATGGGGGGGCAGTACAAATGGGGGGGGGCAGTACAAATGGTGGTGCAAAAAAAGTTCACCAAAATTTCTTCACATGAAACATGAAGAAGAGAGAAAGAAGAGGAAAATATATAATACAAAAATATTATCGTTATAAAAAAACTGATATTTTGAATAACTTTTCCTTTTAAATTGTTTATCTAGCTAAAAAAGTGGGGGGCAACTGCCCACCTTGCCCCCCCGCTTCCGACGCCAATGCATATATAATATATGTGTATAGAGCATTAATTTTCTTAAATCATTTATTTCATTTATGGCCAGTTTTTCAGCACGATTTCAAACTTTACTCAAACAAAAATACATTATATGATAATTGAAGTCTATTTAACTTCATGCTAGAATATCAAGCTAGACCGAAGTTAAACGTCCAATTTTGGTGAATTAAGCTAGGTTAAATTTGACTAAAGTTTAAACTCGTGCTAAAAAACTGGCCCTTAGTGCTTGTGCATTGATTTTTAACTACCAATTACTACTTTCAGTAACTAGTAAAAATTTTACTTATCATGCAAATGATATTTCATTATAAGTTAAAATTTACTTTTACTGCAATTTTATTCAGTAATCAGTAAAAATTTATTTTTACTGCACATTTTTTCAGTAATCAGTAAAAATTTATTTTTACTGCAATTTTTTTCCAGTAATGAGTAAAAATTTATTTTTACTGCAATTTTTTTCAGTAATCAGTAAAAATTTACTGGTAATGCGAATTGAATTTCATTATCAGTAAAAGTAAATATTTAAAAAGTAAAAGTAAATATTTACTGCAGTGTGCCCATGTATGGTCATATTATGAACAAAATTGGACTATACTCATATAATTAAGAAAATTAATGCAAATATTAATAGCACTAACGTTTTGATTATTTGTTAGAGAAAAACTTGGCGAAAAAAATGTCAAAATATTTGAAACAACCTTTTTACAGCAGCAATTTTCAGTCAACAGCAACTTTCAGTCAACAGTACTTATGCCAAAAACAGTGCAGTTTTCACTTATCAAAAACAAAAGTAATGATACCAGTAGCAATACCAAATAACCACATTAAAATAAATTTGTTTAATTACAAAATTGTTTTTACTAGAAATAATATTAATATGATTGCTGTCCCTAATAATTTGGCCAGTCACTGTATATTTATCAAAATAGACTGACGTAATTTTGGAAGTTGAAACCACTTTACTATTATTTGGCTTTTGCTCTTAATTTTATTTGTTTTATTTCTTTCCTGATATTTATCATATATGATAGTACGATACACATTTGGAGGGGGGTCCAACATTTCGTCGTCGTGAGTGGTCATAAAAAATCTTTTCTAATATTACGTTTATACACCAGCTATTGCAATAAAAATAAATTGCAAATAGTGAACGGCTTATACGGTAGTTTATTTTCAGAAATAGCGCTGATTTATTTTCTGTTCAGTGCTGATTAAAATCATACAATTACATGGTAGCACTAATATAAAAACATATGCTTTTTGAAGTCATTTTTGAAAAATTGGCAACACCTTTAATTTTATTGCAATAAGTTTCGTTAATCACAACTTGTTTTCGCAACTTAGTTGATTGCAAATACAATTTTATGTCATCATTTATATGGGGAATTTTGCTATTTCCAATATTTTTATTTGCAAATGAGGCAGACGTATAAACGTAGTATATGGTTCCCTATTTTATATTCAGTAACCCTCCGGGAAATAGAAACATTCTCGGATATAAGCAGGAAACATTCCATGGAATGTAGGAAGCATTACCTTCCGTTGGACACTCCATTTCTTTTTTTACATGGCATGTCATTAAAGGGAAACAATCCTCTCCGCTGTGTTAAAAATGAATGTGAAAACATTCCTCTCCGCTGTCTTGAAAAGCGAATTGAAAGTGGTCCTCTCCCCTGTTATAAGAATTAATGTGGAAACATTCCTCTCCCTTGTTATGAAAATGCCCTGCCAGGATTCGAACCCGGGACCCCTTAGCGACAGCCAAGCGCCCTACCACTAGACTATCGAATTCTATAATAAGCGGCTGGGAAACAATGATATTAATATTTTCTGAAAGATACGTCAGGGAATGTTTCTTTATTACTTTTAGATGGAGTTCTTCCGATTTTTCCTGAAGGGAGGATAGTTTTTCAATACATGTTAGTTATATAAATGTGTATTATTCATCAGAATTTTTTAGAATTTTTTCTTTCCGTTCTATCAATATTCCTACACTGAATATAGCTTTATTTCAGGAAGAAAAATTCAAAATATATTTCGCTCTGTCTGAAATTTCCCTCGGTGCTTAAGGTTTCGGAGAGGGTATTTCCTACCATGCTCATTGACAAAGCTACGTGTATTGCTCATTGCACTTCATCCTGCAGAGTCTTAACAGCTTTGTAGGTATACCAAATTCAAAAAATGTTGTCTTCACATTCTTAATGCGCACTGCGAATCTGTAACTAGATCTCCTATTCATTTCTTGGGTTAGACCTGTTTAATAACCTTCATGCTCTGGTATTCCTCGAGTTTCCCCCAAATTGGATTGTGGCCAGAGGAAAAGCCGATTCAGACAGGCAGGCAGACAGGCGCAGACAGTATCTTGCGAAGAAACAAGATAGAAATAAAGCCAAGCTGACTTTTATCTCGCTCGTTCATACAGTTTGCTTACGCCTGTCTACCTGTCTGTCCCTTTTGGCGTTCACTCTGGCCGCAACCAAACGCTTTTCCCGCCTGCGTTTGAAAAGCCTCCTCTTATCCATCCTCTTTTCGTGCTTGTTTCTCGAACGGCTCGCATTGCAGCTGACTGTAGCGTCTTTTTATATAAGACGCTTTTTGCTGTTGTGACGTTGCGATACTCCTGATCGTATCATTGCTTTTTAGGTTGCGGGTGCCAGAATCCAATAACATCGTCAGCTGCAGCATGCATAGAATGAGAAAATATAGATTTTAACTGCCATTTTGCAAAAATTTATTATTAACAGAAAATTTTCGCTATATAGCTATATAGCTGCAAAAAAACATACACACTAAAAAATTTCACAAATTAATTCACACCTGTGAACGGATATTTACAATTCTTACACCGAACGGTGTTAATTTACACCGCTTATTCGGTGTGAAATCTTGAACTTATCCGATCGGTGGGAAATAAGAAAGGCAAGGAAGAAGAGCAATATTGAAATCACATTCTCAATGATATACAAATTAAAAATTTAAATTGTTATTGTTCAATTTAATTTTTTAAGTCTTGATTAAAGATTTAAATCTAATTTTTGGCACCACGGAATAAAACCCAAAAAATGAAATAAGTCCCAAAAAATGTCCACACAAATTGCACCGTTCGGTGTTAAAATAAATAATCATTTTGCTATAAATCAAGCAATATAATAATATCATTTTGTTATAAATAAACACCTAACAGAGAACGAAACAAACATCCGATCTGATATTTCCTTTTTTACACGGTCTTTCGGATTCTCTTTCGGATATTAAATTCTTACACTTTGACACGGTATTTTTAACACCGAACGGTGTAGGACTCCCCGAAACACCGATCGGTGCAAAAATTCTATGCAAATTTTTAAGTGTGTAGGCTTTGAGTTTTTTGACATTAATAAATTTTTCCATTATTTTAATTTCTCAATCAAAAATTTGTGTCGATCAGTTTTGTAGTGCATTTATGTTTTTTGGAAACTCCCCCCCTCATATATTTTCATCTGGCCACCTTAGTTTCATTCAACTGTCGATATTAATGCATTCTCCACAGTCAAACTTCCAATGATTGCACACCGATCGCCCCTGATCATTCAATTGTTCAGCCAAGCCAAATGTCGGTAAATATTCTCTGAAGCTATTTTCATTCCTGTCCGTCGGATCGAGCGTACACACTCATCGAGTGACTGGTTCGATAGCTCGCTTGAATGTTTGTTCGCATGGTTGATTCACAATGCTTTGTATGATGGTTAGGGTGGGCTTAAATGCATTATGTCCCTATTCAAAAATAAAATCCATTCTGTATCGCAGTTCAGATCGTTCTTTTTAAAATGCTTAATCTACAGTTATGTTTTATACAATACTTCCATAGTAAGCTGTGGAACTCACATAGCATTAAATATGAAACAAATCGTAAGTGCATTTATCGGACTGCGTGGTTTCGTTCGAGAAGAATTTTACATTGTAAAAATCAAGAAAATAAGACTTAAAGAGCCCACTTCCTACCAAACATATGGCAACTCTTGTAGCACTGAGAGAAAGAAAAAAGAGAGATGGCTTTATTCCTCAGGGAAAAAGAGAAAACATTCTACGGCTGCGTTCAGATAAGAAGCAAATGCTTGCAAGAATCCAAATTTGATGTTGTTTTTCCAGCCAAAGGAACAAATCTTTGCGAGAGCGAAAATGAACTTCGAACGTAATCAAAATTTTGATGACGATCAAGACCTGGGGCCGAATTACAGCATCCGTGATCGAGCAAAATTGTAAAAGATTGATAGGCACTTGTCTCGTCGTGCCCTTCGTAATTTTGCTCGATCACGGATGCTGTAATTCGGCCCCAGAGTCATTCAGTCAAAAAAAGTAAAAGAGAAAAAATGGATGAACCTCATCATTTGATGCTCGTCTGAACTCAGCCTAAGCTGGCAAATGTTCGCTGTATCCCACAACCGACGATTGCATTTTGGAATTGTTCATATATTTTCATATGTTGTAATGATATTTCTATTGACAATTTCAATCGGAACGAACTTTGGTACTGTTCAGATCTTAATCCTAGGCGTATTGTTAGCAATTCTCGACTAGACAGGATCGCGAAGAGTGAAAAACTTCAATTCTATTCAAGATCTCGTGCTTAAAGTATTCAAAACAATTGACTTCCAGAGAGGATCGTTAGTCGCCAATCTAGCTTTGATTCAGTTTCGCCTCTTTGTTTTGCAACATTTTGGAGGTCATGGAATTTAAACAACATTTTGACTATTGTTCCTTAAAGTTGGGGACGTAAATAGAAAAACCCTGTATGGAAATTGCTAGTTTGGCTACCGATCGGATTTTATGGTGATTGAAAGATATCCGTTGAAACTCGATTTTTTAAAAAAAATGCTTTTTTTTCATGGCTATATCTCGTAAGCTATTTGGAATTTTGTTTTCCTGTCTTCAGCAAAGTTGTAGCTATTAGCAAGGAAACCAAAAGCTCAGAGCAAACTAATACGATAAAATTTCACCGAAGCCTCAAAATCGCAAAAATGGAAAAAATGGACTTGTTATCTTTACCATTTTTGGTCCATATCTCTCAAACCATTTTGAATTTTGGCAAAGAATATAAAACGAAATTGTAGGCAAGCAAAAACTAAACAACTATTTACAACATGCCAACTGCGTCCGAGTACTCCTTGATTCCGTTTTGACCCTGAAAACGTGACATATTTTCATAAAAAACCATTATACCATCCATGCTTGAGATTTCACAATTAAACATCCATGAAGTCATTACATTTTTGCGTTATAAATTTTATTTTAAAGAAATGTATGGTTTTTTTTTTTTGCAAATATTATACATTGAAAATTCAATATTTCAGTTTGTCGACTTCGTGAAAAAAGAATAAGAGATGTTATTCGTCGATATTAATTGAAGTTGACGCCTGTAAAGTAGATGATCGAAATTTTTTAATGGTGGTTCAGATCCTTGGCTGAAAACAATGTTCAAGTTCCAAATAGCTTACGAGATATAGCCGTGAAATAAAGCATTTTTTTTTTAGATCAAGTATCAACCGATATCTTTCAAGTACCATAAAATCCGATCGGTAACCAAACTAGCAAATTCCAGATAAGGTTTTTCTATTTACGTCCCCAACTTTAAGGAACAACAGTCAAAAAGTTGTTCGAGTTTTACGCGTTGCACTGCGTAAGTAAAGATGGCAATATAAGAGTTTCATAACGAAAAAAAAAAATTCAATTGCTGATACTTCAGTTTTTTCAAGAAAGGAAAAAGTCATCATAAACCACTCCACCCTAATGGCGAAGCAAAAGCAATACGTTTTACCGAATTTGCTACGCGACTCTCCTGCATGCCTCAAGCGTCGAACCAAATTCTTCATTTCCACTCTTCTCCTTTCCTTCGTGTCCATGAAATCCTGATAGTTTGTAACTTATTTTTGCATTGTCCATGCCCTGTTCTGCAGTGCCACAGTTTTTGAATCTTATTTCGATTTATTTTTCTTCTCTGTGTTGATGTGCTTCAGCCGCCGGTAAAAAAATGATTGGTTAACGTGGCCAGCGCGCAGAAGCAACACCGCCTAATATCGCTATCACGCTGGGGAAGAACCCGGGCGTCTGACAACGCCCTGCCTTCGATTTGAGACACTTTTTTAGCAATGCACTTGGGACAGAGCGGGGCATGGTATGGGCTTGGTATCATTCGTACGACTCGGTTGAAAGGATAGTTCCCGCCACACGCTTTATTATCCATTTGCGATAATTGCGATCAAAATAAAATGCAATGCAATGAAATTACGAATTACGCAAGTGACTGTGAGCTTATTCTTCCCAGAGTTTTTCATTTGCTTGAGATGTTTCCTTCCTTGCTGCTTTGCTGTGTTTTCGATCAGTTTGTTGTACAACTAAGGCTTTGTTTGATAGCTTTATTTGGTTGCATGAGTTGGATTGTTTTAAAATGGTTGTATTGAAAACATGTTTGAAAATGATTGGGTCTCATGGTTGACCCATTATTTAAGGTTAAAGCATTTTTAAGGAGCTATTTTTACCGAAGCTAGTCAAAATAACTAGTCTTTAAGAGAGTTGGACAGATGCACGATGTTGTTCTAAATTATTTTTCTTACTTTAACATCTGTTAACCAATGTAAAGAATAAACGGTTAATAGATCGAAGGCACTTTCACAATTGGCAAGAACCAATCATTTTGATTACTTAATTTTCAATTGTAATTCAAAAAAGGTTAATTGAAATTTAGAAAAGATTTATATTTAGTCAGTACCATGTTTCGTTGCCATATCTCTGTGTTTCAATGAATTTCAACAAAAAAGTCAATAGCTTCTCGATTTTTTTTTATGTTCTCAATTTATTTTTATAGAATGCATAGCACTTGCCTGGTGGCCCAAGTTTCAACAACGTACCGCAGCTAACCAGTTAACAAAGCTACAAAAATGGCGTACATTAGTATCACTGGGGCAATGAGAACGTGCCAAACTTAAGCTCTGGGTGTAAAAATTGTGCTGCCTCCTGTAACGATAATAATAGAAAACGAGGGTTGTCACAGTGCACTAAAAATTGTAGAAATATGTGATTACAAAGCAATCTTCTAAGGGGTCAACCATTTCTAAAAATTCCAGACAGGATGCTGAAAAAGTTATACTTCTCTAAGCGCTACAGGGTCGTTATACCTTACACGCAACTGTGGAGACTGATAGCTTCACAGCTGATCCTGGCTCACAGTCATGGTTTACTAATAGGTCACAATTTGAAATTGGGTTGACGGAAGCAGGGATCTCAGAAGCAGAGGTCCCTATTTCCAAGAAGCTTTTTCAGTGGGATACACGCAAATTTTTCATAATAATGTGTGGAGATTTCAACATCAATATGATTTCCAATGAAAATAGCAAATTTTTATTGTATGATAAGCTATCGACAATAAGAATCAGTTGTAAATGATACTGAAATAATTGCACTCATAGTCTACTTGATTATTTTATTTTTTCAGATCCTTCAGGTGTTTAGGATCTATTCGATTTATTCGATCAACTTAATTTTTTATCTGACCACGACTTAATCTTTTGTTCTAATAATTTTTCTTTCTGTGATTTCAAACATATTAATTATCAGTCCCTGTACCTTGATGTGTCAGTATTATCTTTCAATGAATGTTGGCCTCACCATAATATAAACGATAAGCATAGCACCGAGTACCATGTACCGCTACGTACACCAGCCATGAAAAAATGTGTCTTATCCCTGGTTCACCCAATACGTGTCTAATAGTATTAAAAGAAAAAACAAACTACAGAAAATATGGAAAAGCAGACCATCTTCTGGCCAAATATGATTTTTTTTTTCTGAGAAACTAGATCCACCCCTTAACTCCAAAACGTTGTGGAACAACATAAAAAGACTTGGGTTATGTAATAAAAATCGTACCGAATGCAATGAAGATCCTGAGCTTCTAAACAGTTTTTTGTTGACCTACCTCTGATGATGCTACGCTTCCCTGTGACAACCTCACTATACCACTATCTTTTAAGTTTGAAACGGTAGTTAAAATCGATGTTGGAAACTGTGTTATGCAGATAAAATCAAATGCAGTTGCAGAAGATGGCATTCCCATCAAGTTCTTTAAACTTTTACTACCTCACGTAATAACTTCTCTTACGCACATTATAAATCATTGCTTTATAACATCCTCCTTTCGTGACGTGTGGAAAATTGACATCGTTCAACCTGTAGCTAAAAAACAAAATCCATCTGGTGCGAATGATTATAATAGGCTTATAAAGGTGCCGACATAGTCCCAAGGGACATATTCCCAAATTTAAAATTTTCTTCTTCAAAGTGGTCATAATCCCAAATGGTGGTTCTGACCCCCAGGTCATAAGAGGTTATAATCAAAAATGGCTTAAAAAAATACTGTTATCTGTGTCGATAAGAAATAACAGCTTAAGTCTGGTTTCAAAGTTTCGAGAAATCTTGCTTCAAAGTTTTCAATTGCCATAGAAGTTATATGAAAGGGTCTTTTAATTTTTTATCATACCTTTGGCTAAGGTCATGCTAACAGCTCCAGATTTTGTGTGTTTATAGTGCTATATGCGTGGAGCAAAGCTGCATCAATTACTAAGATCTGTCTGAAGTCGACTTAATTTTCATTTAATTTTTTTGGGCCATTTTTTATTTCATTTTAGGCCATTTGTCATTTGATCGTTTTTCATTTTTTTTTGCGATTTTTCATTAGGGGTTATTTCATAGCGCCGGCGCTTTCTTCTTCCATCATTTAAGTAAATTAGTAAATAGTTATTTAAAAATGGTGAACCGGGGCGAACCTTTACAGGGTAACGTGTCTGACTGTCTCAACCTGGCGAGGCCAGTATAATCCTTGCGAAATTGCCTCAAGTCGACTCAAACCTCCACGTTGTGTTTCCTGGGCAACGTCAAAACTGACAACCGATAGTTTTGCGGCTAATCTGAGCGGCGAGCCTCCCTAGGCTTAAAACAGGCTGTGCGTCGGGTTTGAAGCCCACCCGTAAAAACCCATTTCAATGAAAGTAAATAAGAAAAGAAGAAAAATGATCCCCAAATCTGATGACGACTACCGCAAACGAAAAACTGATAATGATTTACGGATATGCACCTGGAATGTCCGAACCCTTAATTAGGAAGGTGCCTCTCAACTTACTGATGTCTTGGAAAAATACAAAGCTGATATCACTGCTATCCAAGAAATGCGATGGAAGGGACAGGGTTGCATTCGGCATGCACCCTGTGATATCTACTACAGCGGCCATGCGAAGAAGCACGAGTTTGGATGCGGATTTGTAGTTGGCAAGAGACTACGGCCCCACGTCCTGCGATTCACACCTGTGAACGAACGACTTGCCATAATCCGCATCAAGGTTAAATTTATTAATATAAGCCTAATATGTGGGCACGCTCCAACGGAAGACAAGGACGATGAGATCAAGGAAGTTTTCTGCGAGCGCCTTGAAAATGCGTACGAGCGCTGCCCCCGCTGTTACGAAGTAAAAATCGTGCTTGGTGACTTCAACGCTAAGGTGGGCAAGGAAAATATATTTGGTCCAACAGTCGGAAAGTTTAACCTCCACGACAACACCTCCGATAACGGAATGAGGCAGATTGACTTTGCCGTAGCACGAAACATGGTCGTAAGTAGCACTAGATTCAAGCATCTCAATATTCATAAAGCCACATGGATGTCTCCTGATCAAAAAACAAAAATCAAATTGATCACGTTTTGATAGACGGAAGGCACTCTTCCAGTGTATTGGATGTACGCACGATCCGTGGTGGAACATTGACTCGGATCACTATCTTGTTGCAGCCAAGATCCGTTCACGTCTGTGCGCAGCTAAGAATACACGCAACCCTACACCGAAAAAGCTAGACGTCGACAAGCTGCAATCGAAACAGACAGCCGATGCTTTCGCCACTGGACTCTCACTCCTGCTTCAAAGCACTCCTTCAATCGATGATATATGAGCGCAGTGGACACACATTTCCAACTCCATGCGTACGGCTGCTGAAAGATTGGCTACCACCGCCCTCGCCGAAACCAGTGGTATGACCAGGAGTTTTGCAACACTACTGCAGAGAAAGACGCCGCCTACAAAGCCACCCTGCAGTCGGTTGTAACGCTTGCTTCTAAGGAGCGATACAAAGAAAAGATGAGGAAAGAGAGACGTATTTTCAGGCGGAAAAAAGAGAGGCGGAAAAGCTCGAGAAGGAGAAGATTGAGATGTATGGTGACAGGAATGAAGCCCGAAAATGTTTCGAAAAAATAAGACGCCTTGCCGATGGTTTTAAAACCGGGGCCTCTTCCTGCAAGGATGAAAACGGGAATCTAGTGACAGATGTCCAGAGTACACTGACTTTATGAAGGGAACACTTATCTAAGCTTCTAAATAGCGACGCTGACAACAAGCCTGCCAATAGAGATGACAGAAACCCCAATTGCGGATGACAGCGTTGAGGTTCCGCTGCCCGACTATGATGAAGTTCTGATAGCTATAGCTCGGCTTAAAAATAACAAAGCCGCGGGAGCTAATGGCTTACCAGCTGAGCTATTTAAGAACGGAGGCGAAGCTCTACTTAAATGCATTCACGAGCTTCTATGCAGAATATGATCGGAAGAATGCATTCCGAACGATTGGAATCTCAGTCCAATCCACAAGAAAAGCGATCCCACTATCTGTGCCAATTACCGTGGGATAAGCTTTCTTAATATCGCATATGAGGTTCTGTCGAGCGTTTTATGTCAAAGATTGAAGCCCATTGCAAACGAACTGACCGGACTTTATCAGTGTGGCTTCAGACCTGGAAAGTCCACCATCGACCAGATTTTCACGCTACGACAAATCTTGGAGAAGACTCAAGAAAAACAAGTCGACACCCACCATCTTTTTGTCGACTACAAAGCCGCCTTCGACAGCCCAATAAGGAAGCACCTGTACTCCACCATGTCAGAATTTGGTATTCCTGCAAAACTAATACGACTTTGCAGGATGACAATGAGCAACACCAGCAGTGCAGTTAAAATCGGGAAGGATCTCTCCCCACCATTTGTTACCAAACGAGGTTTCAGACAAGGTGATTGCTTATCGTGCGACTTTTTCAACCTAATGATGGAAAAGATCATCCGAGCTGCTGATCTGAGACGTAGTGGCACAATATTCTACAAGAGTGTTATGCTGCTTGCGTATGCTGATGACATCGATATCATTGGCCATAATACGCGCGAAGTCAGCGCAGCATTTTCCAGATTAGAAAGAGAGTCAAGTCGAATGGGTCTGGCAGTGAATGAAGATAATACGAAATACTTAGTGCCAACAAACAAACAGTCCCTGCGTCTTGGAACCCACGTTACCGTTGACATTATCTGGGATCCAGCATTAATTCAACCAACGACATCAGCATTGAGATCAAACGAAGAATAACTCTTGCCAACAGGTGTTACTTTGGGTTCAGTAGGCAATTGAGAAGCAGAGCCCTCTCTCAACGAACGAAAATCACGCTCTATAAATCGCTCATCATGCCCGTCCTACTTTACGCATCACAAATCTGGACGCTGAGCAGTTCAGATGAAAGGACTTTAGGAGCATTCGAGAGAAAGATTCTTTGTAAGATCTACAGACCAATCTGCGTCCATGGCGAGTAGCGAATACGATGGAATGATGAACTGTATGAGCTGTACGCTGACATCGACATTGGCTGCATTCTAGCCGAAAAAGTGCTCAAGAACTGTTCCACAACTTTCGGGCTGAATGGTATGCTCTCACAGAACATGTTCCTTGAGATGTCACAATTTATATAGCGAAAATATTTTATGCTACTTCGCTACTTGAGCACTTTTTCGGCTAGAATGCGGCCATTGTCAATCGATTTAAAATCGAGCGGCTTCGCTGGCTTGATCATATTCAGCGCATGAAAGACGATGCTCCAGTGAAGAAAACATTCGATTCGGTACCCGGCGGTGGTCAACGCAGAAGAGGACAACCGCATCTTCGTTGGAAAGACTAAATAGAGGACAACCTGACGAAGCTTGGAATTTCCAACTGGCGCCAGCAAGCGAAAAACAGAAATGGCTGGCGCAAATTCTTAGATAAGACCAAGACCGACATACGGTTGTAGCGCCAACTAAGTAAGTAAGTAAGTAGTATTTGAAAAATGCATGTTGTTATCACCATTCCGTACAAGAGCAAATAAATTTGTTTATAATAAAATAATTTGCCTTTGCACGGAAAGTTGTTCATTCAGGTATATTTACCTTACTTAAATACTTAAGTAAGCAAACAAATTAAGCATTACATTCTTTTTAATAACAAACAAAAACAATTACTTATGCCAGTTTAAATATAACAGTAATATATATAACAATATATAAGCGTTAATAAAAACATTTTTACAAAGAAGAAGAATGCAAGGAGACGTAGTCCAAAATTTGGCACTATGTCCTCTTTTTAAGCAGTCATAATTTCCCAAATTTGGTCAAAAATTAATTATCAAATTTGATCGAAATGAATCCATTTGGACTTATAATTTCCTATCTTGCAAAAATCTACTAAAAAATGCTAGAAGCGAGTTTTTAATCCCAAACTTTTTAAGTGTTTACAGCAAAATAGCGTGATCAATTTTATCAAAAGCTTTCGTGAAATCGGTGTATATAACATCTAGCTGGGAGTGCTGTTCTATTGCTTTCGAGATGTGATTTGTGACCAACATTAAGTTAGAACAAGTAGATCTTCCCGGTAAGAACCCATGTTGACAATCACTTATAAAACATTTTTAACGTGAAGATATAATTTAGTTTTAATTATGTGGCCAAATATTTTAGCAAAAATGCATTGCTTAACGATTGCTCGGTAGTTAGTAACATCGCAATGATTCTCAGATTTTAAGATAGGTTTAAGTACACATATCTTTGAAATGTCTAGAAAAGTTCCAGTTTGGAGACAGGCCGTATACAGTATCAAAAGAGGCTGGATATTAGTCTTGGAGCAACGCTTAAAGAAAATTTGTGGAAATCCATCAATTACACTTTTAGCAGAATTATTCAAGTCTGCAATTGCTGCTTCCACATCAGCTTCTACTAAATCAAAATATTCAATATTTTTAATACTTGGAGAATAAAAATCAATAAAACTATTTATATTATTATGTGTTTCGAACACCATTTTTAAATTTTGTGTAAATAAGTTACAGCTGTCTGCTATACTATTAGTTTGTGTACCTTCGTACTCCATAGAACACGGGAAGCCTTTAGTTTTACGTCTATCATTAATGAATTGCCAAAAAAATGAAGGATTTGATTTTAGATTGGATTCCACATTTAAAATATATTGCTTGTACAAAAAATTATGTAGGAAATCAAATTCTCTCCTAGTACGCATAAAAAAGACCTATCAGCTTCACAATTTGTTTTTTTAAATTTTTTCAAAAGCTTTGTTTTAAATATTTTTAAAATTTGTTGGTCTGCTATTAAACCATGGTAGTTTTTCACCTTCCTATCGATGAATTTCTGTAATGAACTTTGATATAGCATCAACAAATTTATTAGCAACAAAAGAGTAAATGCTATTAGGATTAGTTTCTAAAGTTAGCACCGACCAATCAATATTATAAAAAACATTATTTAAAGCTGGAAAGTTTTCCTTGGCAAAGTTAATATTTGAATAATGTTTAAAGTTACTCTAAAGTCTAAAGTCATGAGTTATAAATAATTGGCTTATATTTTTCAGAATTTTGTCAATCGCTTAAGCCATTCCAGTCGGATGCTTAAGCATATGTTAGGTATCCCGTGCTAAGATATGTGAATTTGGACTAAATCGGCCGGCGAGAACTATATGCAGACTGGAATGAGTTAAGCAATTTTGTGAATTTTTAGGTTTTAAGACTTATGAAGTTTATGTAAAAGTCTTTATGTCTTTAAAATTTTATTGATTTGAGAGAAATGAGAAACCGTTCTCATCCTTAATATTTCTTAAAACATACCTCCGTAATTGAATAGGCGTGATCCTTTTCAAAGGGTGTGCAGTCCTTAGCATACACAGTGATTGCACAGTAACAGAGCAGAAGGTGTTGATAGAATTTGAAAAAAATAAGACTAATTTTTCATATTTTTATATTTTATTTACATATCAAATCAAAAAATCAAATTTTTACACAAGTTGTTTATTTTATATTTAATATTTTAGCTTAAAAATGTATAAATTTTAGAAATGCTGGTCATGAATGCAAGCACTCAAAGCCTTTCCAACGATATCTTCAAAGTTAGGATCGCATTAAAAAGAATGAAGTTATTTCAATTTTAGTGAAAATAAATTAAAAAAATTAATAGCATTAACGAAAAACAGCATTATCTTTAATGCTATTGCAAAACTTTTAAATTTTTTAATGCAAATTTGAAGAGTCTTTTTCGGCCTTTAATATCTGGCAGTTTTTTTTATAACTATTCTACCAGCCAATATATTTACAAAAAACATGATTTCAGGAGGTCTCTTAAAAATGTTTTATCTCACTGGCGGCTATCGTTACTGCCAAAATATTTTAAGAATCGTCATAAAAAAAACTAAGGTTAATTTTTAGAGGACTACAAATTGGAACTTTTTCGATTTGAATAACAAAAATGCTGAGCACAACCACTCCCTCCCATGGGTAAGTCCTGGCTACGGCCCTGTACTGAAATAAAAAAAGCGGTATCTTGCAAGTATCTAGCAAAAAAAACCAAGGTGAATTTTTAGAGGGCTACAAATGGAACTTTTTCCATTGAAATAAATAAAAATTTCAGCACACCCACCCCCCATGAGTAAGTCCTGGCTACTGTACTAAAATAATAGTCTTGCAGTATCTTCCAAATAACTTATTTACAATAAAATTTAAAAACTCCATTTTGCAACTCCCTTTCCAAACAGCAAACATAAAAAAAGCCGTCCGGCAATTACTTGCTAGACAAAAAAACATTTAAAAACAAAAATTGAGTATCGATACTGGAATACCAAAAAAAAACAAAATGAAAAATTGTTGATTTATAATTTCTATGTAATTTTATTAGGTGGGTAGAGTGCGTGGTCCCTAAGCTAAAGAACCGCGGTAGACCGGGTTCAATTCCAGCTCAGACAGAAAATTTTTTTCAATTGAATTAATTTTTCTGTTCGGTCGTCACCTCTCTGCAGACAATGGCAAACCTCAGAGAGTAAAAATTGCCATGTCAAGCTTCTTGAGAACATAAGCCGTTCGGAATCGGCATAAAACACGTAGGTCCAGTTCTCGATCATTTATGATCAAACATTAAATAACACGCACAACACAATTGATCAATAGAAGCTAGGTCAAAGTCCTTGCAAGGGCTGAAATGACCAGTTTATTTTTTTTATGAAATTTTATACCAGGAAGCATTAAAAAAATTACGCATATAAAATGAATAAATAGATTAATTTCTTGTTGTGCACATCATTTGATTCCTTTTTTTGGGCTACAAGTGAATCACGCCATATTTTTTGTATGGGAACACTTCGATAAGTATTATTTATATCTTTTTTGGAAATATTTTCGTTAATTTTGTCGCTACTATTTTTAATTTAATTTTTTTTTTTGTTAAATGGGTATACGAATAGCTTATTTTTTGTTTTTTATAACCTCCTGGAACCCTGGGTATCATATATGATACTTCCAATTAAATATTCGTTACAACGCCATCTTAATATTAAGTTATTAAAGGTAAGTTAATATTATATTATAGATTTTGAGCAGCTCACTATTCTTATTTATGTGGTAGACTCTTTTCTTTGTATTTCCTATAACGAAAATAACGAAAAACTCAATTTTAACGCGAATATGATACGAACGTATCATATGTGATACTTTGGGTATTACTGAAATTAGTGTTAGCTGTTTACAATGTTAAAGGTTTATCTGACGAGGCAATTCAGAAAGAATTAATGGATTTGAATGCCTCCGAATATGAAGAAGAGAACTCTGACGTAAATGAGGATGACATTCAGAACCAGAATATGGATAAAATCAATGAACAACAAGTTTTATCGGAGTTAAATACCGAGTGGAATTCTTCCGATGATGAGCCACTGCAAAACCTGTGTCGTTCGACGATAAATTTTTCTGCAGATAGGCCAGTAACTTGGAAATATTTGACAGATTTCAGACCCATATCCGTCGAATCAGCATTTGGTGCAGTGAACATCTTTGAGGACACCCCAATTCCTAATATCAAAAAACCAATGCAATAATTTGAGCGGTATTTGAATGCTGATTTCTTTCAAAATATGGCTTCTTGTACGAATTTCACGTCCTTAGAGAGAACGGGAAAATCAGTTAACACTACAGCTGCTGAAATTCAACATTTTTTCAACAGTGCAACTGACACTTTAAACCTTCCTCCTTATGAGGATCGTTTAAAGCTATTAAAAATGCAATCTTTGAATGAGAGAAGGAAGTCTGCAGATATCGTCTATTTACACCAACTCATAACTGGTGTATTCGATTCACCAGAACTCCTAACTCTTATAAATTTTAACACAAACCGTAGAAGTAGTAGAAATGCTAACAATTTAATTTACTTATCTTTTAGTAGAACAAATTATATGGCTACTGCTCCTTTACATCGCACGAGTACCTTTGTTAACAACTGTAGCTTTTTTGATGTTAACTTATCGAAAGGTCAACTCAAAAGTAGATTGAAAACTAATGTATGATTAGATCTATGTAAACGCAGGGTTAGTTGTTAAGTCTTGTGTTGTCCCTGAGCCCAACCCATATTATGGTGGGTAAATTTTTCTCACTTTAGATTGTTTTGGATCACTCTTAAAGATATCATTGAGATATTTTAATGTTATTTGGGCTGGTTCTTAAGATGATCTAGTGCGGAGAAAATGCGAAAAAGCTGTAGTAGCTGAACTCTATTGTTACTGCATTTTTTTGGATGTAGCATGGTCGTTGGACTGTTACGCCAGTTCTGCGCTTCAGAAACAATATGCAACTTAGTAGCGAGTGCAATGACAAGAAATCGTTACACCCAGATTCGTTCGAGCTTAAAAGTAGTTAATGGCATTGACGTCACAGAATTTACCCGATCAAATGACTGCTTCTTGAAAATACGCCCAATAGTTTCAAAAATTGAAAAAGCGTGCCGAGAAAATGTTCGCGACAAAAATGTCTCCATCGATGAGCAGATTTTACCTTACACAGGAAGATGTGCCAAAAAGCAAGTGGTGAAAGAAAAACCAAATTCAGAAGGGATTAAAATATTTGTCACAGCAAATTCTTATGTATTACCATTGGATTTATATTTGTATGAAGGTAAAGGTTCTTCAGTAGAATCGGCTTTGTATCCGACACCTGAAAAGTTACATGTAGGTCGAAGAATGGTACTGAAGTTGCAGGATACCTTACCAGTAGGCACATCAATTTACATGAATCGTTACTTTACCTCTATACCACTTTTGGATCTCGTAAGGCAAAGGCAATGTAACGAAAACTGGCATTTTAATGAAAAATAAAGTACCAAAGAAGGAAAGAACTATAAAAGAGAAAGGTAAATTAGTGAAAGTTAAAACAGATTATTTGAAATCAGATAACATGCAACGAAAACTTGGACGTGGCTCTTATGATAGTGTTATGCGTGATGACGAAAAATTGGCTGTAGTAAAGTGGTTTCTACAGAAATTGCCGTACACCCTGAAGATACCTGTAGACGTTGGAGTAAAGAACAGTAAAAATACGTTGACATAGCAAGTCGAGTTTCAATTAAACTCTATCACTCTTACATGGGTGGTATAGATTTGCTTGATAGGGTTATTGGAAAGTACGCAATTAGAGGTAGAACAGGAATAGTGGACCGTGAGGGCAATTTTTCACTTTGTAGATTTTGCAGCTGCTGTCTCTTGGATAGAGTATCGCCGGGACGCTAAAGCGATTGGTGAATCTCCATGCCAGTGCTTTGCTTTCAAAACAGAACTGACAAAAACTTTAATTTACGCCTCTCAAAATATTAACCATGTAAATCCTCATGCTGAATGGGTAAGCACAAGGCTTAATCCAGCAGGTTCATCCACCAGATCTCAGAAACGACGTTTTATTACAGCCCTTCCGCACGAAGAAAAAAAGAAACAAGCATATCATCTACCAGAAGACATGACAGTAACCGACAAAAACCGTTCTAAATGCAGATTACCTGGTTGTAAAGCCTTGATTTTTATTAAATTTCAGGATTGTGAAGTATATTTATGTTTCAATTCGACAAGGAATTGTTATAAAATCTTTCATAACCAGAAAATGTAAAATTTAAACTAATATGCCAATAAATTGAGAACATTGAAATAGCCTGTAATTTTCCCTTCTGTGACTTAAAGTATCATATATGATACCACCTGAAAATCTTGAAGCAAAAACTTATTTTACATTTAATCGATAAATTTGCATTATTATAACATCAAATCACTCAGTCATTCCAAAAAAACTGCTTGAATTCAAAAATTTATTGCTTGGGTCCCAAGAGGATAAATGAATAAATTATTATTTGATAATTTTCGTCAAATAGCCTTACGAATATCTTTTTTTTTTTAATTAATAAATTGCTATTGTCCAAGAATTTTAAATGTGTGGATTTTTTTTCTTATCCGTCGTTTCTTCGTGAGATTTAGGATTAAGAAAAATGTTTTGCAAATAGCTACTTTTACACAAATTTATGGTAAAAAATTAAAATATCCTATGTACAGTAATTGAAAAAAAGTCTTCAAACTTTAGCTTCGATTTACTCAAAATTTGTTTTTGAACTTTGAGCACATGAATGCCCCGACGACGATGTTTTGCTGTATATTTTCATAGCAGCATTAGATGATAGTTCTACAAAATTGTTATATAAAACAAACATTCCTAAAACTATAATTTTCTCAGAACTATCCTCAGCGCATTGTAAACACATTTTGGAACAGTAATAGGTTTGTTTTTGAGAGACTATTTTCTCTGGCAAATAATTAAAAAAACGTTAATTTAAGAATGCCGAAAACGTTCGTTTCTATGGTTTAGTTTTTAACTCATTTCCGAACATAAAACGGTTCTAAGTGCCGAAAAGTGTACTTTTCTACCCGAAAAGGTTCATAAAGTAATTTAAAAAAAAATGTTGTGTCACTGGGATGTAGCTTGTATCTACAACCCCATTCACATTCAAAAATGTTTATTAAGTGAATTTTTCCGCCATAATGACAATTTATATCAGTTTTTGCAAGATTACTTGATTTTTAAACAATAAAAAATTTTCATTGAGTCCATTAGTCGTTTCCCTCGTAGTTAGGTTCCATTACCGGAATGCTGCTCTTCAAACTCATTGAGCTGCAACTGCAACTAGCAACTCCAACCAGTTAGTCGTTCATCATACCAACTTCTCAAACCATAACAAAACTAAAAACTAACGTGTTGGCAGTCGCACTGGCACAGTTCGTGACCGTAGCGCAAAGAGAGTATAACGTTTGTTTAACGTCGGCGGCTAAAAGATACTCGGCAGTCAACGTGTACGTATTCTACGGATTGTTTTGCGAGGGAGTGAAAATATCGTGTTGTTTTTCTTTAATTTTTGTGCTGATGCATTGGTTCGTGCGGTGCCGCTCAATCAGTCTAAAGACGAAATCTACACAAAAGATTAGCTAAAAAATAAAAACAGCTATTGTTTACTTGAGAATTTTATAGTGTTTACTTAACACAAAAACAGAAATAATACTAAATGGATAGAAGCTAGTTGTTGTGCTGCTGCTGCTGCAGTTGTTGTTGGTTTTTGTGTTGTTATTATTACCCAAACTGCAAGGCGTGATCGTTACCTTGAAATCGCTTAGCCGCGATTAACAGCTATTTATAAATTTTTTTCATTTATATGCTCAAGATTTAAGTGCGTGTGAAAATTTGTTATCCGAAAGTGGCAAAATGTTGGAATTTATGGAAAAATTGCTAATGGCAATCTTATCGTTTTACCTATTCAGTCTGGAAACAACAAAAGCTGTTCACTCGCCAAATGGATTACAATGTCAAAGGATAGCGGTGCCTACATGTCAAGGACTTGGTTATAATATGACCGTTATGCCAAATTTAGCAGGTCACAATAATCAGCTGGATGCGGAATTGAAGGTGAGTCAGCTAACAAAAGCTATACAATTGTAGCGACTTATTTTCGCAGAGAATTTTATGGGGACTCTTTCTAATAGAATTTAAGAGCGTTTTGTTTTTCTTTACAAATTTAATTAAAAAAAAAATATCGGCTTTCTTGATGAAGCTGGGTTATTTTTCTTCCGCGTTTTAAACTTTAGATGCTCTCATTTCAATACAAAGAAGTCGTTAAAAAATTATCCGCAATCACACATGCACATACACACTTACATTCGTTCATACAGCTTACCCCTTTGCTTACCGTCCAATTGTTTTCCTTCTTTTCCGCAGTTTTTTTTTTTGTTTTCTTACTAAAACAATTTGAAAGTTTTGCACGCATGCGCAGACACTTAACTGACGGTCTTGCGGACTGACTACTAGTATACACGTAGTTATTAAAAAAAAAAAAAAAACTGACAACCTCAAACCAACACTGTGCGGCGTTTGATGTGCCAAAAAGATCAGCTATAAAGATAAAAACATGTTGAAAATTAAAATGAAGCATCGTTGAAGTCTTTGAAGTTTGATAAAAATGTATGTACAGAGTTCTAAGAACTTACATGAACTCAAAGTTGTCTGCTGTTTATGGGCAGGTCCAAGCAGTCGGAATTCAAGTCTACGTTTCAACAATAAAACAGTGCGTGCGAATTAGTTAGTTAGTTTTTTTTTACCCCTTGAGTGAGCATAAAACGACGTATTGCGTGTCGTAGCATAAATTTTTAGTGCGGCTGTCCAATCCGACCTGACCTGTAATCTCAGATGGTTAACGAAACACCAATACAAAGCAAAGTTAGATTGGTGAAGTTTCAATGTTTATATTTAAGTCTAAATACCCTTTTAAAATAGCATAGCTTTGGAAAGTTACTTAAAAGTTACTTAAATAAGATCTGTTAATTTTTCAAGATTTTTTCTTTATATGATTTTACAATATTAAATAAATTCGAAAATCTTTTTTGAGCCATAACAGTGATGAGAGTCTGATGAAAAAAATATAATATAAAATATAATATAATATAAAAACTTGGATTTTCATTTAAACTCCCAAAATCGATGTTTGTAGTAAAAAACAACTGCAAAATTACTGTATTAAATTAATTTGTAATCTCTTTATTATTTTAAATTATAAAACTCTTTCTACTTCAAAATGTGTCCAGAATTTTGCTTTGCCAATAAACGATTGTTCACTAACAAAGAATTGTAACAAGTTTTTATTTCCTGTAAAAATTTGTCGGCGATGACATTGTAATGCAGAACTGTAACCGGGAACGAAATCTTGTTTGTGCTCACATAATTTTCTTGTCATTGTCAAAACAATAATTTGGCTTTATTAGTCTGTGTAGCAACATCGTGTTTTCTAACAGGAAATTTTGCAGTGAAAGATGTTTGTGAAAACTATTAATCTTTATGGTTTAAACCAAAACAAAGTTTTATATATAAAATAAATTTTTATTAAACATTAACTCTCAAGTGCTAGATAAAAGGCAATAAATTCCTTCATTTAATTGTAAAAATAATTGTGGAAATAATTAATGGCGTCATTTGCTTTTGGTTGCTTCTTTTCGGTGTTTTATCTTTCGCTTTCGTTATGTTTTTGGCGCAGAGAGGATTTTCGTTCAATTTATTTGTGTTCTCTCCAATTTTGTGCGTCATTGTTTTGTTCTCTCCTATCTTGTGCATACCTACTCACATTGTCGCTTACTGTGTAAGGTAGATGTCATCAGTGTTTTAGCGGCCATGTCCAAACAAATGTAATCGAGAATTGTAAACAGACTTCGCAGGCCCCTCAGCTACATTGTATTTAAGAAATAATTGGTTACGTCATGTGTCCATTAACCACTGGGTTGTCAAGCGTCCACGTATTTGAAAACCTTGCATCAAGAGAGGACAACGAGCAATGCTGCCACTTTTTAATAGCCAAATTCCTCAAAAATTCCTGAAATTTCAATTAAATTCGTAAAAATTTTTTTTTTTTGAAACGATATTTTATTTGTCAATGAAACATAAACATAAACATATTTCATCCCACATATTTTCTATCTTTTTGGATATTTATATTGAAACACCCTGTGGGTTCCTTAAAAAAATTTTAGATTTTTTTAGTTCTACGCTAAGTAGATAAAAAAAACATACGCTAAGTTTTTCTTTCAAACATTTCAAACATTTTTTAATTTTATTCAAATTGGGCATCACCATTTTTATTAATTCCTTCTTTAGTAAAAATAAATGATAAAACTGTTTTTGTATCGAGCCAGTTTCTCAAACTAGTGTTATTATTTACGAAATACTGGTTGCATTTACTGCATCAGTTGCATTAAAAAAACGAACGGT
The DNA here is from genome assembly GCA_963920525.1 of Dichetophora obliterata. NCBI lineage: Eukaryota > Metazoa > Arthropoda > Insecta > Diptera > Sciomyzidae > Dichetophora > Dichetophora obliterata. The sequence continues at coordinate 112,347,800 of OY986439.1, read as the reverse complement.
AATGATATTACTTTCTCCAAATTTTAAAACATAAATATTTAATATCTACTGAATTTTTTATATTAAAACCCGTTTCCAATGTGATTCTGGATCTAAAAAAATTCGAGGTTCTACATATCATGATCCAGAAATGCATGGTCTCTTTACTCATTATCGAGATCTTAAACAGCCAAATTTTATTGAATTTAAATGCTCGTTTTTGCTGGCTTTTACTTAATGGAGTTCTTTAAAATGTCTTTAAACCAATAAGGACGATGATGTAATATGGCATAACTAAGTCGGATTTCGCAAAACTAACGGTATCACATTAAAATTAGTCAAAATAAAAATTAGGTCACAATAAACCCATGTGTGAAAAAATTGTCCCGTCTTTAAGGAGTTAATCGATAATTTCTATAATAGAAAAAAAAATAAAGATATAAATAAGTTTAACATTAATTCTTAGTTTTTAAGACAGTATGTCACTAATTTCCAATTATATATTTTTCTATAAAAGAAATTATTCTTAATTTACTAATTACTATCGCAATAAATCAATCGATTAAAAAATAATAGTCAATGCATACCTTTGCTTCCGATGCTGACTTGCAGTCAGCCATGCATCCTTTTTCTAGTATTTATTTTACGTTTGTTTAAACTAATCTTAGCTAAAACCGTTTCTGATTTTAACATTTGTTTCAACTTTTTAATAGTGACGTGGGAACGCAATCGGAAAGTTCAGTGTTCAGTTTAATTTAAAGGTACACCCAAAAAAAAGCTTCGTACTATGTACAAAACAATTATTATATTCTACAAAGCTGTTTGTTCTTTTCAGCCTACGAACGACTTTGTGAATAATACGAATGACCGTTTGTACATTGTACAAAGAAATATTTGTATATTTTACAAACGCATTCGTTTCATATACAAAGATACGAACAAATATACGAACGCTGCTGCCACCGCTTTGTATATTATGAAACAATTTTCGTTCAGTTCACAAATTTATAGATTTATACAAACTAGCGTTTGTAGAATGTACAAAGTTACGAATTCAAAAAATTTTTTCATGCGGCCAATACTACAAACGTTTGTACTATGTACAAAACATTTGTACATTCTACGAATAGCTTCTGTTTGTATTTCTACAAAGATTTTATTCGTTATTTTATCCTACATTTTTTTTGGGTGTATGTTTTTACCAACCAAAAAAAGGTGCAGACCAATTTTTTTTTTTTTTTTTTTTTGTATATATATTAAGAAAAAATTGCTAAATCTGTTAAAATTCCTCAAAAATTCCTCAAAATAAAATTCCTCAAAAATTACCTAAAGTCACTTTAAAACGTGACTCACAAAGTCACAAAGAACTACTCACAAAGTGGCAACACTGACAACGAGAAAAAGTACCTAAAAGTTTCTGCTAGAGAATTTTTACTTGCATGAATTTGCAGCTACCGAAAAAAATTGTTTGTTAAAAAAAACCAAGCTATCTATTAAAATAAGTGGGAAAAGGATATATTTCTGATATTTTTCTTTTGTCATATATTTTTTTTTTTTCTTATTTGTTTGACGATGATTTAAGTTGATTTTAGATGGCTTGGTTTTATTTTTTAGTAATTTTATACATTTAGAAAAAAAAAAACAAATTCACACAATTTTTTTAGGTTTCAAGTAAGCTCGATCAGCTCAGTTGTTTTAATCAGCTGTGATTTTGCAAGTTTCTACTAGTTTTCTGTTCACGTAATTCTTTTGGTATTTTTCTGTCTTCTTTTACACTCTCTCTGCAAGTTTTAACAAGTAAAGTTCATGAACAAAACTATAATAAACTAAAAAATTTTTAGTTTTGCCAGAAACCGCAAACAATTCGAAGAAATTGTGCGGGGTCCTTTTGTTCAGAGAATTTTATTATATGTATATGAACGTTTACTGTAACTAATGAAAGCTATTTTTTGTTTTTATGTGCCAAGAAATTCAAGAATAAAATAAAATTTTGATATTATATCAAAGTATTTTCACGAAAATATGCTGTTTTTGATTAAGATTTATATGGAAGTGCACTGTGTCGTATGAGTGCTATTTAATTCAAATCAAAGTCAAATAAAATTAAATGACACTCATAAGTCATGGGGCAGATTCACATAAAATCGCATTCAAATCAGTAAAATTTCGTTTCAAAAATTTGATTTTCTATGAAAAGTACAGGTTGGTTGAAACGTGTTGAAAGTAAAAATGAAAGAATGTGAATTTTTAATTAACCCACCAGGAAAAATCGGAAGGCTTCCATCTAAAAGTGATAAAGAAACATTCTCCACCGTATCTTTCGGAAGCTTAAGGGTAGTTTTGTATCTATGTTGTTTCCAAACCGCTTCTTTAAGAATGCATGTTGAAACTTGTACTGATTGTCAAGCAATGACTAGAAAATATTAATATCATTGTTTTACAGCTGATTATTATAAAATTCGATAGTCTAGTGGTAGCGCGCTTGACTGTCGCTCAGGGGACCTGGATTCGAATCTTGGCCGAGCATTTTCATAACAAGGGAGAGGAATGTTTCCACATTAATTCTTAGAACAGGGCAGAGGACTGGTTCCAATTTGCTTTTTAAGACAGCGGAGAGGAATGTTTCCACATTAATTTTTAACACAGCGGAGTGGAATGTTTCCCTTTAATGACATGCTATGTAAAAAAAGAAATGGAATGTCCAACGGAAGGGAATGTTTCCTGTTTATATCCGGGAATATTTCCATTTCCTGGAGGAAAATGAGTTTTTTATTCAATATAATCTCTATCAACTACAACACACTTATTCCAACGATCTTACAATAATTTTATAAAATCTCTGTAATGACCCCAAAACACTGATGTTATAATATTTTTGCCGATCTTTCTGATTTCACCTGTTTTGGGGTTGAACAATTAGCTCTAGTCCACTGTAAACGTTATTGTTTCAGTTTAAAATCGCGGTGGTAGATCCAAGTCTCATTAATAGTTAGTTAGTTTATAGTGGGCCCATGTGCACCACGACCCATGGGATCTTTTGTGCATGCCCTTGATTAACACTCCAGATTTAGGCTGTTTATATATTTTAGCACTGTCTCTGGCTTGGTACTCCAAATTTTTGACGGGGGCACTACTTCCCCTCCAAAATGGAGCCGTCTTAGGCTGTGGATTGCCGGACATTCTCTTAAAATGTGTTCAGGGGTTTCTTCTTCCTCCCTGCATAGCCTGCAGACGTCTGATTCAGAAAGACCCATCTTTTTAAGATGGTATCTGAGTGAGCAGTGACCTGTGAAGAAGCTGGTGAGAGTTCCAAGGTCTGTTTTAGTAAGCTTCAGTGCCATTAGTGTTGTTCCAGTGGCACTGAAATCTCTTATCTTCCCATATTCTAATTTTTCCTAGAATGTACCCTTTTGCTAAGCTACAGAATCGTTCAGGTCCTATAAGAGTTCGAGACGCTACTCTTTTGGCAAGGCAGACCGCCCTTTCGTTGCCCTCGAATCCTTCGTGACCTGGAATCCACCATAATTCTATTTTGTTGCTTTGTCCCAGCGTATTTAATAGTTCTATGCAGTTGGAGACTAGTCTTGATTCAAGTTCGTAGGCTTGAAGAGCTTTTAGCATATTTTAAAAAATATAAAATACGAAAAGTTTCTTGTTCGTAGAATACGATTTTTAATGCCTCTTGGTTGAGAAAAAAATTTACCCACTTTAATATATGTACATGTGTAAACTCAAAATGCGCCTAGTTAGGTCCAGTTGCCCATCCTAGGGTTAATATACCTTTATATTCCTTTACAAAGTGATTTTTGAAGTTATTACTTTTTTCAACTTCTTGAGTTCTGATAAGATAAATAACGTTTACTGTTTACTCCTAAATGTTAGACTACACCGCATTTACTTTGCACGACACACTCGTACTTGTGCGAATGCTTACCAACGGTTTTGATTGCTTATAAGTCAATTAAGGCAAAATTAACTTTTTGTAAAGTAAAACTTAGAAAGCTTTACAATAAATTAGTAGAGAATTAATTACATATTTTTTTTAATAGAGTATGAATAAAATATTGTTCTATAAGCTTAAAATTTCCAAAGTTTTTAAACAATTAAATTTTTAAAAACATTTAAAAATGTACTATCGAAAAAACTATATTATAATTTTTTTTTTTTAATTGGTCAAGTAAAAATTTGATAAAAAAAATCTTGAAAATGATTTATTATAAAGACAAAAAAAAAGATAAGTATGAAAAAATAAATATAATAGGGGTATTCACTTCAATGCTGAAATTTCAGAAATCGGAAATTTCCGACGAGTTGAAGTGAGCGACCAGAGTGCATTTGTAATTTTTCTTTTTTTTTCACACACATCTGTCAAACTTAAAATCAGCATCGCTTCATTTCGTTATTGTGCTTTTAGAATGCCCTTCTTATTATCGAAATTATCATATTCACAATGACTCACACTGATTAAACAGATTCACTTATGTTTACTGAACACATCTTTTCTTCGCAAATTTCCGACGATTATTTTTCATCAACTCAATAGGTGATTAAATTTAAGCAATCTCCGGAGAACCAAAACAACAACAATTGCACTGAAGTTTTCGTAAATTTCAGAGTTGAAGTGAATACCCTTAATATTTTTCTGTTAGCTGAAATCGGTCGTCATAGTTCAGAGGCACGAAAAACAACATATCTGTCGTGCCTAAATTAGACCTCAAGAGTAAATTGAAAAAAAATGCTAACAGCTTAAATTTGTCGACGATACGAATTCATACTAGTGCGTCATTTAAGGGTTAAAAAGCATTTAAAAGGAGTTTGATGTTTGAAACTTAGGATACGATAAAATTTTTAGGATAAAATACTGCTCATTTGCTTCCTATAATTCTATACTATAGCCCTTTTGTTGTTTAAAAAAAAACTAAAACAAAGAATATATTACTTGACTCCCAACCAAAGTTCTTCACAGCGCCACAAATTAATTGCATTTCATTGTTAACTTCAGTTTGCTTTGTTATGTATTTTTAAGATAAAATGGCATAAAAGGCCTACTTATCGCTTCGTCAGACAGTATCTACAGAGAAAAGACATGTATCCACAGGCATAAATTCAAATGGAAAAATAAAACGAAAACGAAAATTCAAAACTGAACTCGTACATACATTACTAACTATGTATATAGTTGGATGGATAGCTGTTATCAGTACGGCAGAGAAGAGTAAGCCGTTCTTTTTAACTTTTTTATGACAACCTTATTTCACTGTTGTCATATAAAACAACTCTCGTATGAAAGACAGTTTCATTAAAGTCAACGAAAATAAAGGAAAAACAATTTTATTAACTGTTTGCTCTGTTACATCGGTTTGTTTGCAGTTTGTCATAAAACGCAGCAAAACAATTAAGAAAAAAAAACTTCAGATCATTTACGATTGTGTAACTTTGTGAGCTGTATATTTCTACGACTTAAAGTTACTTTTATAGTTTTCCAACTTTACATTTTTGTAAAGTGGGTAAAAAACGAAGCGTATTTGACAAAGTGCTGCATGCTAAAATGTTGGTCAGTTGTAAAAATTGATATTTGAATGTGTTGCTTTTTTGTCTCTGTTACTTGTTTGAGGTATCTGGATGCTATCAGGCGCGGATACAGGGCGAGGACTATAGGGGTTTTAGCCCCCCCACAGACGCTTATTTATTTTTTATAACGATGTGTGACAATTTTTCTATATATATGATAATTCTTATACTAAAAGCAAAAAAGTTGCTCTTATTTTTCGTTACAAGTTGAAAATTTCTTAAACGTTTTACCAATAACGGGATCGAATCAATAGCAATTCTTTGACTTTTCTTATGTAAGAAAACTTGGCTTATTACTCCATATTTTGTTACAGAGAAGTTTTAGGGAGGTTTTAGGCAAAACCGATTATAATTTAGGCATTTTTAGAAGATGTTTTCTAGACATGCTTATTATACATACAAAAAAGTTATTTGCATGCTAATTTTACATCATCAGTTTAAGTATAAAATGGTTTTTCTTTTTTCTTAACATATATTTTTTATGTATAAAGATAGTGCTGAAGTGTGCTTAAAAAAGATGAAACACGAAAGCTCGGCTTTAGATTGTCTGAAAATAAAAAACAGAAAAATTTTACTTTTGGGCCCGAACCCAAATATTTTTTTCAAAACGTGCATTTGGTAGCCCTGAATCCAAATTCACTTTCAAAAAATGTCGCTCTTGAATGGTTTAGCAGATAAAAATCGTCAAAAATTTAAAAATTACCATTCTAAGTAAAATTGTAAGAAAAATTTTTGCTTCTTATAAGGTTTAAATGTATTCTTTTAAATGAGATATCAACACATAAGATCCTTTAAGTACTTTAAGAAATACAAAGGATAAATCGTAGTTCCAAAAGTGAAAAATTGCAATGCTTTTGCAATACAAAATATAGTGAAAAATACAGGTCTTTTAATTTTCACTATAATTTAAATGTGTTTTCCCCCAGAAGGAGTTCTTTAGAAATTTGCCAATATAGTAAGGAATGTATGAGTTAAATTTTCTATTAAAATTAAAGTTATTTAAAATTAACGCGCAGTCATGTCGGCTTTAAACTAAACAGACATACGGTAATGTGAAAATAATTAGGGACACCTGTATTTTTATATTTAAAGCTGCTTGAATTAAATACAAGGTGCCTCAGATATAGATTTAACTGCCTCGGGTAGTGATTCTCTTTGATTAGGCGAGTAAAAATATGCAAGGATGAGGTTCACCCCTCCCCCTTTGGGAGCTAGAGAGGAAAAACTGGAAGATATGTGTCATTACATTTTACTCCATATTTAGTTTATATTTTGTTTAGAAGAAAATCAAATCAATCTTTGGTGTCCCTATTTATTTTCACATCACTGTATTTCCTGTGTTTAATTATAATAATTTAGCAAATTTACAAATAATCAAACAACTGCAAGCGTGGCATAAAATTGCAAGAAATCAAACAATAGAAATTTTAAATGGCCTTTACTTTAAACTATATTCAAATTCAGAAGCCCAAGATTTCTTTCAAAGGCGGTGTCTGGAGCTTTTTAAAAATAAAAATAAAAAACGCGTCGAATGCGACAAAAAAGCCACATCTCGCTCTACCAGATTGTCGCAATGACGTACCTGTGGCTGGAAAACATGTTGCAACAATTTATTGTTAAAAATATAATAATTTCTTCCCAGAAAAATTGTTCAAATAGATGAATCCGAAGACGACGATTTTTAAGAAAAATTTTTCAAATATTTGCTTTGTTTCCAGAATGAGCTCACATGGCAAAAGAAACTGAGTCAGAATGCTCTTAATTCTGATTCATGTGAATTTTTATGTTTTCGCGAATTTTATCTCCTGAACTAATCAAGAGTGACAATTTTTGTTTGCATATTTATGCTTAGGAAGTCGAAATATATTTAATAAAAACAATTAAAAAAATTAAAAGAAGAAATTCGCTTCTAAGCACTTAAAAAATTGCACTGAAATTTGAAGTTTCCGCGAATTTCATCTCCTAAACCAATCAAGAGCAACAGACTCAGGAGGCCCAAATACATTTAACAAAAACAAGAAAAAAATATTCGGGACCGGCTAAAAAAAACAAACATGCGTTGGAAAAAAGAACCTTAACCCTGCTCTGATATCCTTATTAAAAGTCGCTCAAAAATTAACCATACGTCTATTAGACGTGTCATTGTTTTTGTGGCTTAATGTTAATAGCAAATAAACAATTTTGTTGTACTTACATGGCTTTATTACATATTCGGGTCCGGCCACAAAAACAAAAATGCATTGGAAAAAAGAACCTTAACCCTGCTTTGATATCCTTATTAGAAGTCGCTCAAAAATTAACCATACGTCTATTAGACGTGTCATTGTTTTCGTGGCTTAATGTTAATATCAAATAAACAATTTTTTTTTACTTACATGACCTTGTAACATATTCCCGTGTTATTTAAACACATTTTATAATAACTTTTTTCATTTAAAAATGAGAGTAAAAGCATTTCACGAGAGAGAGCAAACAATTAAGAAAGCATACGTCTTGCAGACGTAGCAGGGTTGAATGCACATCTTTTACCAAAATGGAATGAAAACATGGAAATTCTTGACCATGTTGTTGCGTGTAAGAACTAGTAAAGATGGGTAAAAAATGTTGGTAAAGATGTGTAGAGTTGCAATACAAACAGATTACAACAAAATAATATAAATCGGTTAAATAGTTTGTTTGCAGCAGTGTGGCCCGTTTTAAAAAAGTATTTTTCAAGAAAAACTTATTTAAAGTTACTCTGGCGCACCAGGTTTAAAAAATGGTTTGCCTAAAATCTCGCTTTAAAAGTCTACATCAGCGTTAATATTTTTCGTTCTAATATTATTGACAAGGTCAATGAGCCCAAATTCCATTATATGTGATGAGACAATAAATATTAGTACAAAATAAAAATTTACACTTTGTATCCGATATTTGAACATCACCAACTGTTTAATTCGTGAAGATTTCGTAGGATTTAATTTCATCTGCAATTGCGGATGAACTCGGCATTTTAGGTATTGCTATTGAAAAGTTGAGACGTCAAGGATATGATGGAGGAAGACTTGGCAAGGAAGACTTCGTTGCAAAGTCTTGCGAAGTGCCTGAAATTCGAAACATATTCAACACACACATTTTTTTAACACGGTCGGCTAAAAGCGTTTAGCTTTTAGAGAACGTGAAAGAGCTACAGAAAAGAAATGTAGATGTTATAAAATAATGTGCCCCACTGATAGTAGGAAGACAGGCATTGTTGCACACATCTTGCGAGTTGCTACCGTTTATTTCAGAGGCACTTCATATAATGGAGCATGACTGTGACACAGACATATCCTGCAAGTCAACTTAATTTTTACCTTGCATAAGAACAATGCATTTTATTTTTTAACTACATGTCTTGGTTAATGTAAATTCCTTCACTTGAACTTTCAGCACAACTCTTTAAAATCCTAATCTTCAGATCTTATCAGCTTGAAGCCACGTAGAATACATAATTAACAAATATCTTGTAATAGAAATAGATAAAAACAGTTTTGAAAGTATTTTCCTTTAAGCCAAAGCCCTGTCACTTTTCATTGAAATAAAGCTGAGCTTAACATTGAAATGAAGCTTCCTCAAGTATGTCAACAACAGAAATATCAAAGTAGTCTCCAAGTTGAAAATGGTACACCTGAAGAATGTTTTTGGTAAATTTTTGTGGTTTTAAGCAATATTGTATATTGTACAAAATAAAAATTAATATTTAACAGTGCTGTTGTCTACTATCCATATATGGATCACATTATTTTCTCCTTGAAACTTAAATTTAAGGCAAGTTTGAATATGTACTGCCTTTGGAGAGCTTAGTCTCTAGCAATCAAGGCATATTCTCATTTTGCAAAGGCAGCCTTAATAAACATTTAATAACAGTTTGAGCGTGTTGAGCAGAGTTTAAAGCCGAAATAGTTCTGTGGTAACGATATTGTTCTAAACAAGATCTAAAACAGTAACAGTGATGGAGACAATAAAATTGGAAATTTTTTTTTTAACATGTGAATACTTCTTATTACTTGCAAGAAGTTATTCCAATGGTCTCTGCTAAAAGAAGTTTATCAGTTCTAAGAAGACTGAAATCCTACATAAGATCGTTAAAAAATCGTTTTTTAAAATTTTAATAAAATTCTTAGCTATTAGTTCCTACAAATTATATTACTTTTTAACTTTTCCTTACACTCGCGCCCAAAAAAAAAAGCCGAGTTAATAGTTTGATAACAAGTTAGTACTATTTTTCTTGAATTATAAAAAAGTGTGCCAAAACCATAAATAAACAAGTACATCCAAACTTTTTTGAAATTTTTAAAGAAGGACATGTTGAGAGTCCATCGCACCTGATTTGACCTCTCAAAGTCATCACAATTTTTTCAACTTATTTTTAAAGTTGATGTGTTCGAATTTTGTTGTGCCGATATTAATTGCATTCTTATAGACATTTGGCCTATTGCAAAAAAAATACAATTAACTTTTTTCAATAGAATTTGGCGTAAAATAAGTTTATGTAAAAAGACATAAAATGAAGAGTGTAGCGAAGCAATTTATTGCACTGTTTTTTAACTTATAAAAAATGGTGTTTCTATAAATTTTAATTAAATAATATTCCATTAATGCCATTTGCATTTTCACAAAAATTAATTGCACGTGAATATGCCTTTCCATTTAACTTAAGAACATCGAAATCGGTTAAGAATTTGCTTAATGGCAGCAATTTTAACGTTTTTTTTTTTTGTTTTTGTCAAAAACTGATGCAATTTGCTACCACACAAACGCACCTTTTTCATCAAATCTTTTTGAATAGCCTTATATAACGTCAAATTCTATTGAAAACAAGTGCATTTTATTTTTCAAATGGCTGTAAAAATGCAATTAATGTCGGCACAACAAAATGCGAACACTTCAACTTTAAAAATAAGTTGAAAAAAATTGTGATAACTTTGAGATGTCAAATCAAGTGCGACGGACTCTCAACATGTCTTTCTTTAAGAATTTCTATAAAGTTTGGATGTGCTTGTTTATTGATGGTCTTGGCACACTGTGTTATAATTCAAGAAAAATAATATTAGTTATCACATTATTAACTCGGCTTTTTTTTGAGTGCGAGTGCACTTTTGAATTACAAACTAAAGTCATTAAAAAAGTTAGTGTTATTTTTAAAAATAAGTTACTACATATATCAATAAATATTATAAATAAAAAATTATTTTGTTAGTTTAGTGCCCCCACATTTGCAATTTCTGGATATGCCACTGGATGATATTGAAGTGCCTACTGTAGACATTTGATATTGACGTGCCAGCTGATGTGTTACGATGTTATTGCTGTTGTTGTCATATCGTGTTTTTTTTTAGCATGGTGTTATTTTTTCAAATTTTTTTCTTCCAGATGCTTGTGTATACCTTCAATAATACACTCTATGTGGCGGCAATCTTTTGAACATCGAAATAATGAGTGTTTTTCAGAGTGCAAATAATTGGTAAAAGCGAGCCGACTTTTGGGAAAATTTTGATTTTAAAAAAAAAATTATTTTACTTTATTTTCTACTTCCTTTACAATGTCTTTAAAACATAAATTTGCTTAGCGTCAAAGTTTATATCGGTTATTTAATTAAATGCCCTTTGCCATCTGTTGCTACGAAGAATGATCCTCGACTAATAAGGGATATCATTCCTCACCAATCGTCAATTTGTCATAGGAAAAACTTCGTTTTTCCTTTTATTACATTTTATTACATTTGTCAATTAAAAATAATATAAGTAGAAAAAAAGAATTCATTCGTTGATGTGACCGTACGCATTATTCGTAAAATTTACGAAGTTTTAGTTGAGTTTAAACTATTTACTACTGAAATCGTTCAGACTGGTTGGTCAAACAATACCCGAATATAAGAAAATGTGTGATTGAAAGGGGCCGTAGCCTATTGGAAGAGTAAGTGGCCCATAAGCTAAAGAGCCGAGGTTCAATCCCCAGCTAAACTATAAGGCTCTTTTCGTAACTAGGTATTAGAAACATTTGTAAATGTAACAAATTTATTCGTACACTATAAATTTTTTTTAACGAATACGAATCAAATTTTCGTATCGTGTACCAAACTACATCAATTCTACGAATTCTATTCGTGGCTGAAAATTACAAAAAAAATTTTTAGAAAAATTTTTTAATTTAAGAATACGTATTGAAAAGTGTCTGTGAAACAAGGGTAAATGAAATGGTATCGTAACTTATTACAGCAACGGCTACAACACACTATTAAAAAATGCATGGTTAAGCTCAGTTTTATTTATAAGCTAACCTAAAAAAGTATTTTTGTATTCTCTTCTAAATATATTAACATGCATAATGAACATATCGTCATATGAAATCAAAAAAGCCGTAAGTTACAAAAAAATTCAAAATCGATTTTTTTATTGATTATGATGCATCTTATCAAAATACATGTTCCACAAAATTTTACACTTCTACAACTAAAAACGAAGTTTTTATTAACATAATTAACAAAGTTTTAAAGGCCTGAAGTTTAAGCACAACTTACAAATTATAGTTTTTTGCTTCTCTCTTAAAATTTTTTAAGACAAACTTAAGGCTTTTTTATTTAATATGAAGTTTTATAAGAAATTTTCAATTAATGAAAAATAAATTAATTCATGGACGCCCATGAATACATGTATCAAATTAAAGCTTATAAAATTTTCTACAATTAATGACTACATCATTTTTTGATTTTTGAGGACTATTCGTGTTTTTCAGAAAAATTTACAAAAAAAAAACTTATTGCAAATTTTGTTAAGAAATAAAAATATTTTGTTAATTTTGATATATTTTGGGAAAATCCTGTAATTTTTTGCAAAAAAATAGACATTGTTAAAGAAAATCTATTGAGAAAAGAAAAAGTTGTGGTAATGTGCATTTCGTCTTGTTTTATTGTCATATAAATAAATAGCAAGTAAAGGTTGTTGCAAAATAATTTTTTTATTTGTGATTTTTATTTTTCATAAGGCATAAGTATCATATCAGGTGTTTTGCAAAAGAAAAAGAAATACAAACAAGCATGCTACAATAAATCCAGGTAGGCTCACGACAAAGAGTGCGACCACCGAAACTGTTAAAACAAAACGGAAAACATTAGTTTGCATGATACAATAACACCAGGTAGGCTCACGACTGAGACCACGATAGCCGAAACTCAAAACGAAATGCGCTTGCTATAAAATATGAGTTTTGCTTTCAATTGAGAATGCACTCAACTCTTTTTTACACTGTCTTTTTTAGCACGATTTTTAAATAGCACGGTTCACCAACAAATTTTTTTTTTAGAAATTTTTCAAAATCGGATGAAATCACGCCTACCTCCCAAACAAAGTGTCTTTACACGCTCAGAAATCTTGGATTAAATTCTAATAAAAACTGTTTTGTATATATGACCACACCAGAATTGCATTAGAATCTAATATATGTCAAATATTAAAATTGAATTCTAATCCCATAATACTAAATTCTAATACAGAATTGGAATAGAAACTAAGTTTAGAACAATACTATTCTGGTTTATATTTTAATATATTTGTAATCAAGTGTAATACTTCAGTTATTAATATACGAATACGAATACGAATAAAAAAAATTGTATTAAATATTAATACAAATTGTATTAAATAGTAATACAAATTGTATCAAATTGTATTAAATAGTAATACAGATTGTATTAAACAGTAATACAAGATGTATAACATTTAATACATATTGTCCTGAAAAGGTGAAAGGAAAAATCAACATTTATGGAGTAAATTTATGGAACATTTATGGAATAAAGCTATAAATATTTTATATGTTTACTTACTTTTAAAATTCCAAGAGAAATAAAAAGAAAATATTTGGTCAACCAATAACAAATTATTTATTCATTTAGAGTTTCTTTTTTAATATATGGTTTTTCGTTAACAAAAACTATTTCTTTAGGTTTTATTTTGACAATGTCAGATTTCAGAATCAGAATGACAATTTGACAGATGCTTGATAGATATTTGTATTATATTTTAAGACAATTTGTATTATAACTTGTATATAATACAATTTTTATTATACTTTAATACAGATAACATTAAATCAATTTTTTAATATACTTGAAAGTATAAGTTTTAATCAAAAATATATTAAAAAGTGCATGATTCCAACGCTTTTCTTAAAATTAATTCCAAGATTTCTGAGCGTGTATCAAAACGGTAAATTTCTTCAAATGTCGTATAAATTAATAAATTGACTTGGAATTTTGCATATAAGTTTTGGTCTCAATTATTCACCATATATTTTTTAAAATTCAGTCTAAGTTTGAAATTTGGCAAATCGTATAAAACTTCTCCAACCTCCCAAACAAAGTGGCGTTATCCAAGTTACACAACCTTTTAAATTCCACAAAAATGTGTTTATTGACTGGACATTTAACATATAATTTTCGATATATTCAACGTATTTTGAATTTGAATTTTAGAAAAAATTGAATGGAAACCACGCCCATCTTCTATTTGAAATTACGTCATAAAACTTATTGAAATTTTAATTTAATTGCATACAAAAGAATTGATCAGGAAGCCTATTCAAAATTTTCAAAATAATATAACTTTTCAACTGATCTACAAAAATACACACTTATTTAACATTATTTACTAGTTCACTACTAAGATTATATTGTGAGGGAGCCAAAGAGAAGTCCTTACGAGGGCCGTTTGATAATTCCGTGAAAAATGAAACAAAGAATGATTTTTACGGAAAAAAGTTTTATTTCTCTATATATATAGTCTCCTTTTAGCTCGATACACTTCGTACAACGTTCCTCCAATTTTTTTAAACCCATCTGAAAAATAAGATCCTCAAAATAGGCCTCCATTTCGGTGATGAGCTCCTCTCTGCTGGTGAATCTCTTTTCGCCTAGCCATTTCTTCAAATTTGGAAACAGAAAATAGTCGAAGATGGCCAGATTTGGACAATATGCTGAATGAGGTAGCAATTCGTGCTTGAATTCATGGAATTTTGCCATGGGAGCTAGGTGTTTGTGAACTCAAGTATTGTCTTGATGGAAGAGCACATTTTTTTCCTCGCCAAATGGGGACGTTTCTCTTTCAAAGCGTCTTTGAAATGGTCCAATTCGCCATTGATCATTCTTTTCGGTGGAAGGTGTAATCTGTGAAGATTATACCGCGTTTATCTCAAAATACTGTCGCCATAACCTTTCCGGCTGATAGCACCGTCTTCGCCTTCTTCGGAGCACGTTCGGTCAGTGACGTCCAATGTTTTAACTGTTCCTTTGTCGTACTAGCTTATATTTAATTTTTGTTTTTATTATAATTAAACAAATATTGTTTATTATTAAGAACACCTAGTATTTTTATGCTTTTTCTATATAATTTTTATCAATATTGTTTATAATATTGTACACCAAGACTGGGTCTTTTTTAGCTCATCATTTTAAATAAAGTTCATTAAGGGCCAATTTTTCAGTGCGAGTTTAAACTCTAGTTAAATTAGGCAAAAAATAAACACATTATATGATAATGTAAGTCAATTTAACTTCAACAAATGCTAAAATATCTAGTTAAACCGAGCTGAAACGTCCAAATTTGGTGAGTTAAGCTGGGTTTAATTTGACTAGAGTTTAAACTCGCACTGAAAAATTGGCCCTAAGAATTATAACTTTACTAGCTAGATTAAAACTACACTTATACAATTCAGAAAAAATTTCAAAAGTGGACAAAATTAATAACCCAGCGGACAGCAATTGTAATACCTGATGAAATTCGGTGTGAAGTATGATCTATTTTGCTTTGAAAATTCGGGAATGATATCATTACTGATTTAAGAATAAGCATTTTCATTCAAGCTTTCTGAAAAATTCCCTTAAATTGTCCAAACTGTGATCATTTTGTTTTGTTTTGATCTTAGTCCGGAAGATGCCCCTGAGTTTAGAAGCGAAGGCGTAATGCTGCCAAACGTTTATAAGTGCTTTCAGTTAGCCGAAGCCTGAACTTGCTTCGTATTCGCACCTGAGCGACGGTTGAGATTAGATGCGAAGTGGTAATGGCAACAAAAAACTTTGGGAAATTAAAATAAAAATATAACAATGCGAAGTAGTCGACGCATATTTTTCATTCTTACAAATTTTAAGAAGGAGAACGTTAAAAAAAATTATGAAAAAGATATTTGAATACAAAATATATAAATGACAAAATATTATACACATGTACAGTTGCGGTCAAAATAATAGTAGCGCCCCTACATTCATACATGTTTGAAAAATAATACTAGTCTACGAATTTCGGATCCGGTAAGTCCATTTTTATTCCTATATGTACTTTCAATACTCGTTCCAACTCCGTACTCAGTTTCCTCCTATATTGTAAAATTGATATTTTTTCTAAAATACAAAATATTATTTTTTATTTTATGGTGAGTAGTTTAGATTCTAGATCAATAATACTAAACACGTACCAAAACCGTAAAACACCCTGTATCTTGAAAGTTTTACAATATAGGAGGAAACTGAGTACGGAGTTGGAACGAGTGTTGAAAGTACATATAGGAATGAAAATGGACTTACCGGATCCAAAATTCGTAGACTAGTATTATTTATTCAAACAGGGCGTTGCTATTATTTTGACCGCAGCTGTATGTATATTATATAATTATATATACATTTAATAGATGATTTTTAAAAGAAAAATAGGTTCACCTACTTTTTTCACTCCAGAGTTTTTTTACTACCTGATAGAAGGCCTGATTTTTTAGCGTTCCCTGAGGCCTGAGTTTTCGGACGAATTTTCTTGGGGATATTCAGGCCTGAGTTTACGCTATACGATATCAGGTGTTACGTAAGAATGACATCTTAATGGGAAAGGAAATCAAGTGGTGTGTTGAATACTCAGGCCTTACCATTACCTCTCAAGCCTGAGAGAATGTATTGTTTCAGGCCTATTTTAACCACTGGGTATATTTATCAGCAAAAATATTTTGTATGAAATCTGGAACGAAAAATCTTAAAATATAATCACATAAATAAAATTTATTTTTAAGAATACCTATAATATATATGCTTTTAAAAAAAATTAAATATATAAACCAAATGAAATTTGTTAAGGTTTTTGTTATTATTTTTTGTAAAAGTGGAAATAGTTGTAAAATGAAAAAAAAAAACAATTAAAATCATGTACAAAAAAATAATCTTTTTCGTTAAAACTATGAAGTGGGGTATTTTTAGTTCGGCTTAGGCGAAGATTTTAATGGATCTTTTATGCATTTTGCATGCAATTTTTAGATTTCAAACTAAATTTCAGAACTTTAATCAATTCATCTTTTTTGAATTTTCTTTGCTGAACTTCAATTAATTTTTTTCGAATTTCAATTGATACTTTCTAAATTTCTAATGCAATTTCTAAATTTTAATAAACTTTACTTTTTTTGTAGCTTCAATTTATTTTTTCCGCATTTGACATGAAATTTCTAGATTTCAAATCAAATTTCAGAACTTCAATTGATCTTTACTGAATTTAAATTGATATTCATTTTGAATTTCAAATTAAATATTTGGACTTCGATTTTTCTTTTCTTAATTTAAATTGATCTTTTCTATATTTTAGTTAATTCTGAGTAAATAGAATTTCTGCATTTAGGTGAATCTTTTCTTAAGTTCGTTCGTTTTATTTCCAATTATATTGATATATTCTGAGTTTCCATTTAGAAATTTAATTGATATTTTCTAATTTTTCTAAATTTCCGTAAATCTGGTCTTTATTTTATTGGATCTTTTCTGAGTTTCAACTAATCTTTACTAAATTTTGAATGGAATTTCCTAGTTTTAATAGATCTTTTCTGAACTTCAAGTGAGTTTTTCAGATTTTAAGTTGATCTTTTCCAAATTTTAGTTGATTTCTTTTGAGTTTCAAATGGAATTTATTAATTCAATTCATCTGATATGAGTTTCAATGGATTTCTAAATCACATTTGAAAATGGTGTAGTTTTATTGTTAAAACCAACTTAAAATATTTTTATTTCGCTAACGTTTTTTCTTTATTTCGGAATCGTAAGCATTTTCTAAACATGAGTTCCGTTAATGGCTTTGGCTATTAACTTTAATTTCAATTCAACACAAAGGTATTATCAGCACAAGTGAAAATAAAACTCTTAGTTTTGGCTAATAGCTCTAAAAGCGTATTTTTAAACTTATATCGTAGGCGATATTATGTTCCAATCTTCTAATAAAATCTTTTTTTTTCTTTCTACATTAACTCTCCCATTCTTACTCCGAAAAGTGTTCGACAACTTTCTAGAACACACACTCACTTTCTCACACTAATGATCGGTAAAAACTTCAATGGTCATTACACATAGTAATAATAAAAAAAGCATCAAAAACCCATTTCGGACAATCACCTAAATGGATGAAGAATATAAAGAATAATCGAAACCACAAAGCAAAGCGACTGCATTCATTAACACCTTCTGGCGAGACCAAATTTCCGTCCATTCGCAGCATGCGCTCTGCTCTATTCTGTTGACCGTGGTGTCATGCCCATGCGCAGAGTCAGCTGCAACAAGTAACTTAAGGTGAAGTTTTTTTGTTTTTTTTTTCTATCTTCTTCTCTGTATTTTTTCTTTTGTTATCGAATTTTGCTGCAAGTCAAACATGATGATTCTGTTCTTCTGTATTGCTTTTCGGTTCGTCCTTCTATGCGTACAACTACTGCTCGCTTTGACTAAAGTGCATTTATCTGAATGCAGCTTCTTTGAAGTCTTACCGTGAATTGGTTACTCTAGCCGCCTTCTTTTGAAGGCATATTTAATGCTTGTATATAGTATGTTATTTTTTAGGGTTCTTTGAACTGTTTTAAAATAACGAGCTACATTTTGAGTCCCTAAAAATGTGCTCTTGATGGTGCACTTTTGAACGTATTGGTTTCGATTTTTGAACACACTTAATGTTAATAATAACTGAAGTTATTGGAAGAAAATAAGCGAAGGTGCTTTAATGGCGCCTAATTACGAGGTAGGACCAGCCGAAAGTTGTTGTATAGGCGTGTCAGTTGAGTAAGAAATTCAGCTGAATTGAGTCGTTATGTAGTTAAAAAATTTTAGTATTAATAAAGGTATTCAATGTTAATACATTAATTATACGAAGAATCTTTTTCTGCGTATACTTAATATATCTTCCCGTTTAATAGCCCACATATTGGCGTAAAGCTTGAACAATACCAAATGTTTTAATTTTAACATATACACAAGCTTACACAGTTTTACTCTTGGGCAGTTAGGGCGCGTTTATAGTGGCGACTTGTTGCTGGACCGAACCGAACCGAGAAGGAAAGCTGGAAAACGCTGCACATACAATCATACGAAACAATCTCAAAGTGCGTATAGTGATAGCCGAGCTGGCAACTTCAAGTGACTTGTGCACTGGTTTCCATCTTCCCGATTGTTGCTTTCTCGCTCGCTCGCACAGTTTGCATATGTTTTGATTCATTTTACACGTTGCTTGCTTATTACTTTCGTTAAATAACATGAAAGCACACACTAAAACAATGTATAAATCACACTTCAGCTGCAAGCGGTCGTGATTAATTAAGTGCGGAAAAGAATAGCAATATAATATGACGCAAATGTGTGGCAGCAAACTAAATTCCTCGGAATATTGATAAACGCAAAAAACAACATATTGCAGCACACTTAACTGCCAGCGTCGCGATCGATTCTGTATTTCCTTGAATTCATTCATTCAAGGAAACAAAGAACACACGATAGCAACAAAGAAGACCAACAAGAAAAGTAATAAGCACACAAGAACACGAAATTGCGCTCCGTTGTTATGCTGTATTTTCTTGCCCGCCAAAAATACGCACAGAAAAAGCATTATAAAGAGGCAACCAAAATAAATTTCTATCAACTATTACACACAGAAAACAAAAAGAGAAATAGTGAAAAAAGCTAAACCAGCCGGTGAAGCAATTCGTCGATTAGCGGCTGCAAGTGCGTTTCATCTAAGACATAGAATCGAAGATTATCAAATTTTTGTATGTGCGGTCTTCCTTTCCACTTGATTTTGTGCACAAAAGTAAACAAACAAAAATAGCAGCAACAAGATAACAACTTTGTTTATATTGCTTTGTAGCAAAATTAAAAATAATACAACAAAAAAAAACCTACAGAAAAAAAGTTTAAACCAGTTAGATGATCAAGTTGCTTCATGCGGCTTAAAGTGCGTTTTAGCTGAGTCATAGCATCAAAAAATCTTGGGCCAGCCGCTAATGTACGTTTCTTTAATGTGCATTCTTTCTACAATCTTCTTTTTTGTCTAAAAAAAATTAGAAATAAAAACACAACAAGAAAGCAACAAAAACCAGCAGAAACACTGGCGAAAAAAGTCGAAACAAGCTGGTACCTCAAGTGACTTGAAACGACTTGCAGTTGCAGGAAGTGCGTTTCAGCAGCGTTTTTCGCATTTTCGTCTCTGCACTTGTCCGCTGGTTTGAGGAAAGCAAAGAGAATGAAATAAATCCTGTGGCTTTTTTTAAGCTTCGGTTGCAAAAATAAACAAAACAAAAAACTAATGTATACAAACAAACCCAAAATTGTCAAAAACCAGCTGAAACAAGACACCAGCGACAAGCGCGCACTATACGCACTTCCAGCTGCTTTTAGCAGGACGCGTTTCCAGCTTGGTCCGGCCCAGCAACCAGCTGGCACTACAAAAGCGCCCTTAAGATTCAAGTTCAGCTGCCACTTGAGGTCATTCGTGATGCAAAAAGTCATTTTTCGTGTTCATAAACTTAACTCAAAATCCTGATATCATTGATCAATTTAACTTCGAATTTGGATTCTATGCAAATTGCAAGTATGACCCCCAGCTGCCCAAAACAAAACGCAAGTCCATTCTCTGTAGGCCTGTGTTATTATTAGCTACTTGTGATGAGCAAAACATTTAAGAATTCTAAAGAAAATAAGTTTTTGATATATATATTTTAAAATTTTTGATATATCATATTTTCTAATAAGTATCATCATAACTCTGAAAAGTTGTCTTCCCTGAACAGCAGAATTTTCGGTTGATTTTACTTCTCTTAATTTTTTTTTTTTTGTTCTCTTTGAGGAATGCTGCAAAGATCAAAGCAAATACATCAAAGCATGTACAAACAAGTTCAAAAAACACAGAATTTGTGTGATCTTCGCAAAGTGCTCTGTGTTTTTTTTTACTATCTTGAGTTTATGTTTTTAGCGGCTTTAAAGAATGAAGTGTTGCTTGGTTGCGGTGGTTGTGGAGTATTTTTTATTTGTGATCTCATCACAAATTTGGATTCGGAATAGCATGTTAAAAAAAAAAAACAAAGAAATAACAGAAAAAACCCAAGCAATACAAACACAACAAAGTGTGCATCTAGCAGTGTTTATCTTAAGCAAAGTTAAAGGAAGTAAGGTTAATAGATGTTTCTCTGTTTTACTTTTGCCTCGCATTCTTAACATTATCATTTTATTTTTGCAGCAAATTTTTAGATCTTAGTGGAAGTGGAAGTGTGATGAGATCCTTTTTTTGTGAAGTTGTAAGAATTTATGCAGCTGGTAGTGATTCATGTTGATGCTTTCTACGCTCTTATCAAACTTTATTGCTTCTACATCGTAAAGTTATAATGTCAAATTTCACTGACCAATGAGATAATCCTACCAGAAGACCTGCGGAATGTCTGACAGTTTACAAAGTCTGGTTAAAGGGCGATGGTTCGATATTGGATGGAGGAATTCATGTGGTATGGCCCATTAATTGTTCTTAAAATGAGGTTATTCTTTAGGCATGGCTTTTAAATGATTCATCTGGTTTCTGCAAGCAAAATTTCCACCTTTAATTTAGGTTGCTGGTGACGGAATCTTGGAGAAGGCATAAAACAAATTAATCCAACCCCGTATAATACGTCATGCTTCCTAGTTTGCTAAAGTAAGATGTTACATCTTTAAAAGGGACTGGCCAGTAAACTATATGGCTAATGGTTATTGTTGACATTTTTTTTTACTAGAATATTGCCTAGTCATGTACAATTTTAGTGAACGAAGACGCCACAGTCACGTAAAAATGTCCTAAAGAACTTTTTCCCTGACTATCTGGTTGCCGGGGTGTTGAAAAATCTTATATAGTGTATACTTTGATTTTCAATGGGTCGTTGACCGACGCATTTTATTGGTTTCATGCTATCACACAGTGGAATTAACGGCAAGAGTCTACGTCACCCAGCGAAATAATTATAAAGGCAGCAAGAAATAACGTGATTTTAAGAGAATAAAGAAACATTTTCAATAAATAGGTTTCTACTTTATTATTCAATTGATTAAAACATAAAGTAATGGAATTAAAAATATTTAAATTTTTTTTCTTAAACTTATTAAGGAAGAAAACAAAAAAGAAACTTAAATATTGTGCGAAATAATATAAAGGCACTAAATCTTTAAAAAAATAAAAATGATTTTAATAAGAAGTATGACCCTCCATTGTTTTTGATTACTTCTTTCAGACGCCTTGGCATTGAGTTTATTAAAGTATGAATATGCATGAGATCAATTTTATTTCACTCTTCTTGAATTGCCGTTTTTAGCTCCTTAGGTCCTTAAATTGACGGCCATGATAGAACTTTTGGTTGATAGTAAGAACCATAAGTTATCTATAGGGTTTAGATCAGGACTAAGAACCGGCCAGTCAAGAGTTGGTGTACTCTTCGACTCCAGGAACTCTGTAGTTTTCCGAGAGCGGTGAATTGCTGCATTGTCCTGCTGGAAAGCATATTCAGGGGTAGAAATATCTTCTCCTAAGAACACAAGAACTTCATCCAACAGTTGTATATAATACAGCGCGTCCATCTTGGTGCTAACGCAGCAAATTGGAGTGGTTCCTTTATAGCCCATACTTCCCCAAACCATGAGGGAGCCTCCACCAAAGTTTCGCCGCTGACGCTTAACTTCGGGAGCACCTTTGCAACACCAATATTTGTCTGTTCCATCTGGTCAATCCAAATTGAACTTTTGTTCATCAGAAAATTTTATCTACTTTCATTCTTCATCCCAAAATCTGTACTTTTCCGCAAGTCGTAGTTTGGAAATTTGTGCTTTTGCAAAAGCGCCGATTTACCACATTTTTTTCAAATGAGAGTCCCAAATCTCATTTCTGTATTTGTTGCACATGACGTACACCGACTTTCAAGTTCATTTTACTAATTATTTCCTTTGCGCTTAAATTTTCCTTAACAGCAAGTCTCTTAATTTCCCTTTTAGCTCTGTCATTGATAAGTGGAGTTCTACTTGATCGCTTAGTGGTCCCATACTGGCCAGCCTTATTTATTAAATTGTCAATGAAACTTTTTAATAATCTCGCAATTTCGCTGTTGGAAATCCCTTGATCGTGGTAAGCTTAGATTTTTTCTATTTTTGTAAATGATTTTCCAAGTGGCATTCTGCAAAAATTAAATGTATTTTATTTGAAATCAAGGTTATAACTAAAAAAAAAGTCAAATGAAAATGTACCAACTCTTGGTGGCTTCTGCGTTCACTACAATTCAAATAAAATGCAAAATTGTGTAATGCTTTTATCATTTTTTCGCTCCAAAAACAGTAAAAATTGTATTTCCTGTTTTTAACAATGAAAGTGATCAAACGTGCACACATGTAATAGTTAGAGCAGTTAAGAACCCAATAACTTGTTTTTATATTATGAGGTTTGTTTTTATATGAGGTTTATAAATTTAGTAAAAGAAAAAACGATTGCCTTAAAAATTATTTTGCTAGGTGTATAACAACAAAGAATATCTGACCCATGAGATATTTTGTTTCTTAGTTTAAAACAGCTTAGTTAAACTTCTCGCTCTATTCCCGCTCACCAGCACCTCAGAATTTTTGTTGTGTACAAATATCATTTAACCCTTTGCTGGTAAACCTCAAAAAAATCACACTGACAGTACACCTGACTACACCTGACAACAACTGACAACAAGATGAAACAACTTAAAATAATAAAAAAAACAAATTTAGTTAGAAATGCATGTTTTTGTTTTTTCTTTAGGAACATCTCAAATAAAGTTTTTTTTTAATAAGAAAGAGTTTGGTGAATTATTTTGAATGATTGAATTGAATTTTAAATTGAATGAAATTAAAAGAGAAGTATACTATTTTATTTTTTTTTGTTCTGGTCTCACCAGGACCAGGTGCACCAGTTAAGGGTTAATTCAAACGATTTTGCCGCCAACACTCGTCAATGCTGTCTACTGTCAGCGAATGACAACAGTCTGATATGAGAGCTTCAAGTAAGAGTGCCGCACATAAAAACATCACTTGCGATAAAATTATCTATAGTTCAATTTGACTGACTCATTATGTCATAAATACAATAAATACATGACTTTAATGTAATTAATTTGCGATAAGCTTGTAAGTGAGAAAAATTCGTGAAACCTAGACCGAAACAAAACACTGTCCGCTTCAACCAAAACGAGCTGCAAATAAATTATTTAATAACTAAGTTTTTTCAAATAACTAAATAAAGGGTTTTCCAATGAGGTGTTATTTTGATATTCAAAGAAAAATGGCATTTGTTGAGATAAATGATAAGATGTTTATTTCAATGTAAAGAGGAAATTATGCCATTAATAATGGAAAACAGTATCAGCCAAATGGCCGCCACGACTACGCTTACACAACAATATCCTTTTCATGAAATTTTTCATCACCAAATCGCAAAGTGGCTGATGTATGCCCTCAATAGCTTCACGAATTCCATCTTTGAGGTCTTGAATCGACGCTGGGCTGTTGGCGTAGACCTTATTTTTCACGTGGCCCCAAAGGAAGAAGGTGTTAAATCACAAGATCTCGGTGGCCAGTTGTGATCACCTCTTCGAGAGATAACACGGTCCGGAAACTTTTCCCGTAAAAGAGCGATGGTTTTGTTGTTTGTGTGGCATATAGCGCCGTCTTGTTGGAAGTAAACGTTGTCCAGATCTATTCCATCCAATTCCGGCTATAAAAAATTATTAATCACCTCTCGATAGCGCAATCCATTCACCGTAGCTATTGCTTCAGCCTCATTTTCGAAAAAGTAAGGTCCAATGACCCTGCCGGACCATAAACCGCACCAAACAGTTGCTCGTTGAGGATGGAGAGGCTTTTCAACAATAAATCTTGGGTTTTCCGAGTCCCAGATGCGAGAATTTTGTTTGTTGACGTAGCCACCGAGGTGGAAATGGGCCTCATGATTTTTCGATGAAATTCCGGATCATTTTCATGTATTTCAAGGACCCAATCAGCAAAAACACGACGTTGTTGATGATCGGCCGGCTTGAGTTCTTGTGTTAACTGAACTTTATAAGCCGGAAGACCCAAGTCTTTATGCAAAATACAGTGTAATGACGTTTGTGGAATGCCTAATTCCAAAAAACGACGAGGAATGGACAAACCTGGGCTTTCTTCAACACTTTGGGCTACAGCAGCAATATTCTCAGTTGTTCTTGAGCGACGTGCACGGGTTTTATTTTTCACATCGCTAACATATCCCAACAGCCCAAATTTGTCCACCAACTTCTGAATTGCGGTCCGACAAGGTGCTTCACGACGACCAAAACATGTTTTAGTTTTACGAACCGTTTCTGCCAAATTTTCACTATTTTCATAGTGAATTTTAATAATTTCAATGCGTTGTTGAAGCGTGCATAGTTCCATTTTTATTAATGGCGTAGTTTCTACTTGTTAAATGTCAAAAAATTACAGCTTCAAAAATGACAACTAACGAAATAGTGGGCTATTCACAATAACACCTCTTATTGGAAAAACCCTTTAAAATTAGCTCTATATTTTATTGATATTATATAGTAAGGGAAAGGTACATATATTGCGCCGGTGCGTAGGTTTGCTCAGTATTATTTCTGATATTTTTTATGTTGATACGCCAGATACTTTAATATTATTTGAAAAGTTATGATCATTTACCATCCGAAGATAAGAGCACAATTAACAAAATTGTTCTATTGTACTTCATTTCTCATAATTAGTACGGATTTATAACATATTTCGACGAACAAAAAAATGTTTAATTTAGTGTCAAAATGTCAATAGTAATAGGTTGGCCACCTCCAGGTACAGTGCCAAACTTAATTATTGGCACAATAAGCACTTTCAGCTTCATGACTGATTTAATTACCCTATAAAAGCGATTTTTAATAAACATATATTTTGACTAGATAGAATGATAAATTTCCCAGAAAATCCAACTTTTTTCATTTAAAAATTGTTATTATTTTATTAATTAAAAATAAAAATAGCTAAAATATACTCAATTTCGCTGAACAAAATTATTGGCACAACCATATAAAATTTTGTCGATCTGGCAACTTCTTTTCTGAGAAATCACCATTCTTCTTACAATAATTCACCACAATTCATCAATATTCACCATTAGGTCAAAGTGAAAATGTCAGTGGGCCTTAAGTTTTCAAGAAATTAATTGATTTTATAAAAAACGGGTAATCGACAGAAGGAAACCACAGAATCTCATCGAAAAATTATTTCATTTAATGTTATAAATACTCTCAGGTTTTTGTAAAAAATTATTAAAAACCTGTTGTTTGGAGCAGGTTCCCTCCTTAAGCTTAGTATGCTATAGAAACGAAAAAAAAATGTCCATAAGAAATACATTGAGATTTCTGGCAACGAATAGGCATCCAAATTTTTTTCGCCAGCTGGTACGCTGTAGAATCGAAAATTATTGCTATGTTGCCAAATTTCCATTCGTGGGTGGAGAGTTGGAATATCAAAATTTCGCTGTCGATTATATCGATTTATAAAAATTTTCGTTTCTAAGAGCTTAAAGCTTAGTATGCTGTAAGAACGAAAATTATTGGGCATATAACTCTACACGCGAAATTTTGGTGTAGGGTCAAAATTTTTGTGTGGAGTAAAATCACCTGCTGTCTGCTTGACAGATTCATATTTTTATTGTTGAAGATATCCTATAAAAGGCAAGACTACACATTAATAAACTATATAAATGCAACAAAAAATTTGTTAAATAACAAATTCAACACTTAAACATACTTACTGCTTTTTTATTGTTGAATGGCAAATTTCCGCGCCAATTAAATGTACGGGCCAATTAAATATAATCGACAGCGAAATTTTGATATTTCAACTCCCCACTCACAAATGGAAATTTGGCAACATAGCAATAATTTTCGCTTCTACAGCGTACTAGCTGGCGAAAAAAAATTCGCTCTTCGTTGTCAAAAATCGCAATGTATTTCTTATGGAAATTTTTTTTCGTTCCTACAGCATACTTAGCTTTAAGGGCAAGTTCACATGAAACTCGACCAAAACTAAAAAATTTTGTTTTAATTTATCGATAAATTCTGATGTGTAGAATAAGTTTCGAAAGCAGTCTGGCCGATAACAATTGCATAAAAAGTTATCACATACGAAAGGAACCCGTATTTTCATAAAATTACTCTAAAAAATCATTAACCATATCTAACGCGTTTTTTCGTCGTCTCCACGATATCTCAAGAGCTACTCCATGGATTGACTTGAATTTTTTTATTTTAAAGAAGATTATTAGATCCTATACCTACATTCATATAATATTGGCCGGTTTTTTTAGAGCTCTTTAAAGAGCGAAAAATGTGAAAAAAATTTAAAAAAAACTAAAAATTCACATGTCACCATGTTTGCAGTTTTCAACTATTTATTGATATGATAGGTTCAAGCTCCAATAAATGTAATATAATTTATAAAACTTAATGGTTTTTTATATCAGATGACATGAACATGCTGTGCGATGGAGACCGTTTGGGTACCTTTTTTAACGTAACGTTTGGTGGCGTATTAGCACTTCACATTACACTTTTATGCATCAAAAAAAAATATTTTCCTACACTATAAGAATCAATAAATAACTGCCAAAAAGTTCAAGGTATTCATTTACTTTTTTCTATGAAAAAAAAATTAAGAACAACACCGTGTTTTTGGACCTCTGCATGAGAACTTGTTCTTAAATGATAAGAAGTGTGAATTAAATTGGACCATATAGTGAAGTCCTTCGAAGTGCTTGGCAACAGCTCCAAAACACTTTATTGAATTTTACTTTAATTTTTTTTACTCATTTTGTAGAAGTTGAGATCTGGTGTGTAA
Source organism: Dichetophora obliterata (assembly GCA_963920525.1). Lineage (NCBI taxonomy): Eukaryota > Metazoa > Arthropoda > Insecta > Diptera > Sciomyzidae > Dichetophora > Dichetophora obliterata. The sequence goes on along the minus strand of OY986439.1, from coordinate 112,320,058 downwards.
GTTCGTATATATGTACTGAAACTTTAAACCTTTATAACTTATTTGTTTATGAATAAAATATATATATTTTTTTTCGAAAGATTAGTAATTTTTCACGAGCTTCAATTCTGAAAAATTCACCAAAATTTTTGATTATAAAGGTTTTTTTAGAAAATTATGTTGAGTATCAGGGGAAGATGACCTTGCGGTTCAGTTAAAAATATAGCCCTTGCCATAACCTTTTCAATAATATATAACAAATTAACTAACCTGACGACAAGCAACCGAGTTATGGACAAAAACTGATTTCGGTGTTTTTGCCACGCCCACAAAAAATAACTTTTGCACTCCCGACATTTTTTTTTTTGACATAACAATTACATAATTAATAATGATTAATAACATAGATCGGTAATGGCCATAGCAAAAAAGGAAAATTAAGAGTTAGGACCAAAAATTTGGAATAGGATTAGTACAAGGACTTAGATAAGGAAAAGGATAGGACAAAACTCTGGATAAGAACAAAGTATTTGGACAAGAATTAGGGCAAGAGTTAGAACAAAAATTTGGACAAGAACTAGGAGAAGGATTTTGGACCGGGATTAGGAAAGAGATTAGAACAAGGACTTATAAACGGGTTTGGGAAGGAATAAAGACAAGGATTAGGACAAGTCTTAGAACAAAGATTAGGGCATGTATTTAGACAAAGATTAGGACGCGGATTATGGCAAGAATTTGGACAATGACTTGCACTAGAGTTTTGACAAAGATTTCAACAAGTATTAGGGCAAGTGTTATAGCAGAGATTAGGAAAAGAACTAGAGGGAGTATTTGGATAGCTCGACTTTAGAAATTTCTACAAGGATTATGATAAGGATTGGCATAGTGACTACGGCAAGGATAAAGATATGTTGTTATGTCAAAGTACTTACGCTTGTGGTGAGATTTTTATTTTAATATATTTCGAGAGAAGTTTTTGGAAAAAGATCCAAAAATGTTCCATAAACAAAAAAAATCTTGAAAAGTAATGGTATTTTTTATTAAAATTTATAACAACTATATTTTTTAGAAAAAGTATGCATTTTTAAATTAGCAATAAAAATAAACAAACATTCGATTCAAAAGTAGTTGTAATCCTTTCGATTATACTCCTCAGTCCGTGATTTATTGAGTTTTCTTTTCTCCCAATAACTTTTTTTGAATTTCAGCATTTGATAATTCAGTTTTCTTTAGCTGCAAATTTTAGTAGAAATTAAGAAAATGGTTTAATAATTCGGTGGAACAAACATTGTTGTTTAAACAACACTCAGGACTTGTAACGATTTTTAATATTTTTGTTTGAAAAAAATTCTGCATCAAAAGCAAAAAATATAAGAAACAGTTACAAACTAAGCAATCAAATACAAACACTTTTGTTTATTTTCAACACTTAAATCCGCAAAATCAGAGACAACACTCTTGAAATATTAATCTGTACTTACCATTATCTGCTGATTAAAATTCTTAAACACTTTAATATGCCACTTACTTAGTAAAACTGAAAGTGTCTTTTCTTGCGGTTATCAAGGGTAATTTTTTGTTTTTTCAGTGTACATTTTTGACACCTCACGCGTGATGCGTAACATGTAGCAAAGCCAAAAATGTTCAGTAGCTAAGGTTTTCCATTTCACCTTACAAACGAACAGCGCTTGCAAATCATTCAATTTTATTATCAAAATTCGTGATCTGTGAGAAATGATGAAGATCCACTTTTTTATCGAAAAATTGTCTTCAGCGACGAGGCTCAATGGGTACGTCAAAAAACAGAATTGACCGAATTTGGTCTGAAGAGCAGCCAGAGGTCGTTTAAGATCTGCCAATGCACCCTGAAAATGCACTGTTTGGTGCGGTTTGCGGACTGGACCTTACTTTTTTAAAAATAATGAAAATTGCAACGTATGATTAGCGACTTTTTTTTGCCCAAAACGGAACAATTGGGCTTGGTTGACATGTCGTTTCAACAAGACAGTGCCACATGCCACCACTTGTGAGGCGAGTTTGGTGAGCAATTAATCTCACATTTTGGAGCAGTCCATTGGCCCCAAAGATCATGCGATTTGATCCCACTAGATTATTTTTGTGGGGCTACGTGAAGTCTCTCGTCTGCAGGGGCAAACCAGCCACAATTGCAGCCCTAGTAGATAAAATTACAGCTACCATTGGTGAGATACCGGCTGAAAAGTATGTCAAAATTGGAGCTCACGGATGGACCACCTCAGGCGTAGCCGCGGGAAAAATTTACATGAAATAGTCTTTCAAAAGTAAATGGCAGGCGTTGATGTATCTCTTCCAATAAATATTTCATTCACTGTTGCAAATTTTTTGCTTTTTTTAAATTTTTAATAACCAAACGTTAAAAAATCATCCTTAATATGGTTTTGGTTTAACAACAGTATTGTTTTTAGTTTATTTTTAAGCATATTTTTTTTAAAGAGAAGACTGCAAAGAGCAGGGACAGGGAAAATTTGTTGGTTTTGAAATTTTTCCATATATATTTAAATTTACTGCAATATCAATATTAAACCTTTTTACCTCAAATATTGATTTAAAACATTTGTTTGCTTGTTGAATTTTTAACATCTATTGGTATATTTGCATAATATCATATTCATATTATAATTCAAGAGTCGGTTCCTTACTAACTAAGCAGATATATAAAATTTTTTTAAATATTAATTATTTTTTATGACAAAAAATTCAATCGGAAACTTTAACAAAAAATCGAATCGATTCTAGAAGATTCAATTTTTAGCTCTAGGTCAAGTAAGTTATGAAAAACAATAACAACAACAAGAACAACTCTGTAGAGAGTCAATCACACAGTGGACTAAGCTAAAAATATTTCTATCGAATTGATTCTACTTGATATTTTCCATACAATTCTTGATAGAGTTTACAATCTTGTACTTAATTTTGTACTTTTAGTTCACTATCATATAAGCTGCATTTTTTTTTTTTTTTTGCTTGAAGCTAAGTATGCTGTAGAAGCAAAAAGAAATCTTCCGCAAGAAATGCATTGCGTTTTTGACAGCGAAATTTTTTTTTGTTGGTTTGTACTCTGTTGAATGAAAAATTTGTTCAATGCAGCCAAGTTCACAACCACGATTGGAGAGTTAAAATGTCAAAATATTGCTGCCTTTTATCCGTACATTTAATTGGCGTGGAAATTTGACATTCAACAATAATGTTCAACTAGCACATTCAAGAAACAGGTTATAGTAAGTATGTGTTAGTGTGGAGTCTACACCAAAATTTCGCGTGTAGAATTAAATGTCTCAAAATGTTCGTTCCTACAGCATACTAAGCTTAAGGTCGGTTTACTAATTCTCAAAACGATAGAAATTTACTAAAAAGACATTTAGTTTAAAGTTACTTAATATTTACATTATTTTTATGTAATTAAAATAGTTCATAATCATATGAAAAAATCAAATATATGCAAGATAGAATACACGTGTATTCTTTCCTAAATAGCTGTGGATAATTTTGCAATAAAACAAATTGATTGATATTACACAACCACTAACCAATAGTATTGATAATGAAAAAAAAATTATTTGCAAAAACACAAACTTTCTGAAAATCTACAAAAGCTTGTTAAAGCTATTGTCAATTAAAAAAAAAACAACAACATTAATGAAAGCCAATTTCGAGCACATCGATCAAATGAAATCCACCTTCAAATACTATAAAATAAAAATAAAAAACATCAAATGTCTGTCGATATTTATTACTTCACTTTGCTACTATCTCTGCTTAGAGTTCATCCACAACTTAATCCAATGCGACATAAAAATAAAAATAAAAACAACAGCAGATAAGGCGGCTTTCTAGGCGCTTCATAGAACAACGCTAAATGCTACATTAACATTGAAAAATGTTTTCATAACGCTTACCCCCACAACACGCCACTGGACGTCGACACTAGCTTTCATGTGACGATTTGGAGTTCTTTGTAGTTTCAATACGTTTACGTTTTCGCCCATAAAAGCCGTCATAGTTCTAATTCTGTGATGTAATTAGAAACGTAAAAACGTCAAATGGCATTAAAAGCGACTTAAAGCGTGCGATAGTGACACAATCGGCGTACTTTGTTGTGTTGTTTTGTGTTTGGGGGGTGAAATATTGTGTGCTTGTGAATGTGCGATATTATATTTTTTACTAGATATACATATTAAGGAAGTCAATTTAGAACGATTTCAGCCCCTTTCCTCACGGAATTTTTTTTTCTGGAATCCGGGATTAGAATATTACAGGGACCGAAAATAACATATATTTTAAATGTATTTTAGAATTTAAGGAAAAAATTCTTTATCTAAAAAACAAATTATTTTCTTTTATTTTTTCTCTAAGTGCGTGAAGATAAATTCGTCAATCCGACGCTAACTTAGCGAAGACTCAAACCATTACTTTTGCTCCGCAAAAAGTTAAATTCGTACTTTTCGCAAAGTACGAATTTAACTTTTGGGAGAAAATTAAATTCGTTCTTTTTGCAAAGTACGAATTTAACTTTTAGGAGGAAATTATATTAATTATATTTGCAAAGTGTGAGTGTAACTTTTGATTCGAATTTAGCTTTTGCCAAGAATTTTAAAACAATATTATTGCAAAGAAAGAATTTAACTCTTGATATGAATTTAAGTCATGGCATCAACCTATTATGAACAAATCCCTTTATCAAATATATGAACGATATGTATATGTAAACAACCTTTCTAACGATGTATAGCCTATAAGTGCACAGTTAAGACTTTTGTCATAAACATTTTTTAAAAGTAGTAAATGTTAGGTCCAAAGTACTAAGATTCCATGCAAAATTTCTCAAAATCTAAATAAAGATTTAATTGTGCACTTATAGGCTACATATCGTTGGAAAGGTGCTTTAATTACCTGTAAAATGATATGCATAACAAAAACATTGTCCAGACAGATTTTGAGAAATTTTGCATGGAATCTTAGTACTTTGGACCTAACATTTACTACTTTTAAAAAATGTTTATGACAAAAGTCTTAATTGTGCACTTATAGGCTATATATCGTTGGAAAGGTGCTTTAATTACCTGTAAAATGATATGCATAACAAAAACATTGTCCAGACAGATTTTGAGAATTTTTGCATTGAAACTTAGTACTTTCAACCTAACATTCATTATTTTTTAAAAAATGTTTATGACAAAAGTCTTAATTGTGCACTTATAGGCTATATATCGTTGGAAAGGTGCTTTAATTACCTGTAAAATGATATGCATAACAAAAACATTGTCCAGACAGATTTTGAGAAATTTTGCTGGAATCTTAGTACTTTGGACCTAACATTTACTACTTTTAAAAAATGTTTATGACAAAAGTCTTAATTGTGCACTTATAGGCTATATATCGTTGGAAAGGTGCTTTAATTACCTGTAAAATGATATGCATAACAAAAACATTGTCCAGACAGATTTTGAGAATTTTTGCATTGAAACTTAGTACTTTCAACCTAACATTCATTATTTTTTAAAAAATGTTTATGACAAAAGTCTTAATTGTGCACTTATAGGCTATATATCGTTGGAAAGGTGCTTTAATTACCTGTAAAATGATATGCATAACAAAAACATTGTCCAGACAGATTTTGAGAATTTTTGCATTGAAACTTAGTACTTTCAACCTAACATTCATTATTTTTTAAAAAATGTTTATGACAAAAGTCTTAATTGTGCACTTATAGGCTATATATCATATATGTAAAATGATATTCATAACAAAAACATTGTCCAGACAGATTTTGAGAAATTTTTCATGGAATCTTAGTACTTTGGACCTAACATTTACTACTTTTAAAAAATGTTTATGAGTTGATGCCATGACTTAAATTCATATCAATAGTTAAATTCTTTCTTTGCAATAATATAATTTTAAAATTCTTGGCAAAAGCTAAATTCGAATCAAAAGTTACCCTTGACTTTGCAAATATAATTAATATAATTTCCTCCCAAAAGTTAAATTTGTACTTTGCAATAAGAACGAATTTAATTTCCTCCTAAAAGTTAAATTCGTACTTTGCAAAAAGAACGAATTTAATTTCCTCCCAAAAGTTAAATTCGTACTTTGCAAATTCGTACTTTGCAATAAGAATTTAATTTCCTCCCAAAAGTTAAATTCGTACTTTGCGAAAAGTACGAATTTAACTTTTTGCGGAGCAAAAGTAATAGTTTGAGTCTTCGCTAAATTAGCGTCGGATTGACGAATTTATCTTCACGCTCTTTTTTTCTCTTACAAATAATAGTTATTTTTTAAGTTTTATATTGAAACGTTATTAGGTTTTATATAATCATTTTTATTATTATCTCTTTATTGAAAAATTATATAGACTTTTTGACAAGAAAAGTTCGTCTCACTGGATTGTGTTTCTAGGCAATAATGAAAATTTCTGATTCTCCTTGATTTCTTGTTAAGAATATTTTCTGAGTTGTTGCAAAGTATTTACGTTACAATATCTTTCTTCACAAAACAAAACTAATTTTTGAGTTTTAATTTTTTCCTTAAAAATAATAGTTATTTTTTATTTTTTGTTTTTTCTCATGAAATAAAACTTATTTTTTAGTTTTAGTTTTTCCTTTACAAATAACTGTTATTTTTTACTATATAATTTGTTCCCAACAAAATGATATTAATTTTTGAATTTTATTTCTTCCCTCATTTTATCGAATTATAATTATAATTATAATTAAAATGCACTGAAGTTAGTTTTAATTGATTTGAGTTGTAATTTATCTGCAGAAAATTTAGAATAAATACAAATTATTGAAATGAATAAAAACTGAATAAGGTTTATGAAAATGGTTTTTAATGAAATAAAAAATAAAAATAAATTTTTGCATTGAATAATTATAACTCGAATATAGCTCAAAAATATTTTTTTTTTATTTAAAATTAGTATTTCCCTGCAGACGTTGTCCTGTCACACCCCGCACTGCTGCCATATACAAATTTTCATTTGAATCGAAGTATTTTTTTTAAACTTTCACCATTTTTAGTAAAATTGCCGACAGTAACCATATGAACATTTTTGTTGATTCGTGGGCGGAAAAAAAGGGTGTGTCAAATTTTTGTTTTTCCTCGAACCATCTCGTACTAGAAACAAATTTGGAAATGCATGCCAAAATTTCAGCTTAGTTTAGTTTATACCTGGCGCACTTTGCTTAACTCCACGCCTTTCCCATAAAAAAGGGGCGTAAGCATAGTGCGACCACGACCATTTTAGAATAATTTCTAAAAATAACCATACAAACTGAATTACAAAATTTTAGTCTTATACGACGCAACCCTTCTGAAATAAAGCATCTTCGTTGATTTGTAGGCGGAAAAATTGGGCGCGGAAACCTATTTTTAGTACAACTGCCGACAGTAACCATACAAACTAAATTACCAGGTTTTAGTCTCATGCGACCAAAACGGTCTGAAACATTTAATTTTTATTGACTATTTTGTGGGCGGGGTGTAAGGGGGGTGTGACAAACATTTTTTTCCGTAAACGATCTAGTACTCGAAAACAATCTACTGCCAAAATTTCAGCTTAATTCGTTGAGTCGTTCATGAGTGATGAAGCTACCAACGAACACCATTTCATTTTTATTATATAGACATGAAACTTAAAAAATAACTGCTATTTTTAATATTTGGATCGCGATCTGTGATCCAGATTTCAAAATATTGAAATATTTTATAATATTGGATCACGATCTATCAATATTGTATGCTAAACGTTCAATATATATTGCGATACTGGTTCGCGTTTAATATATATTGAACGTTTAGCAAGCGCCTAAGGGGAAAAAGTGAATTCAAAAAGAAATTATAATTTCTGAGGAAAAAAAATAAAACTTAAAAATAACTGTTATTTGTAAGGAAAAACTTAATACTCAAAACTTAGAGCAGTAGAATCTGGATAAAGTGAATTAATTTTTGCAAGTCCTGTTCATTGTATCCAGATTGTTCGCATTTTTTGAGATTGCTTTTATGTTTGTTCTTTATTGCTTCTTATTCTTTGAAATGTCAGATGTCAGTTACTCAAACGTTCACTTTTTCGAGCTGTTCACTATTTCGGTCAAAATTTCTAGATCCAGATTTGACTGTATTATTTTGTGAGCTCAAAACATAACTTAAAAAAATAACTGCTATTTTGAAAGAAATAATTGAAAACAGTTATTAGCAGGGAAAAACAAACACTCAAGAAAAATATAAGTTAAAGTATAACTCTTATTCATGGAAAACTTATAACAGTTATGGTCCCTGAACTATTTCACAAATATATGGAATTTGTTTTTACATTAAACCTTTTTTTTATCTACCACAACAAAAAATAATGCTGGTAGATATTACAAATTACAAAGTATAGCGATAATGAAATATGTGATTACTTGAGCAAAAATTCAGAAAACATTTTGCAACTTTGGTTTGACTGGAGTGTTTTACTTCCAGATGAAATCTATTTCATTAGAAATTGAAACTATTATTAGCTATTAGAGTGTTAGGAAAGAATAAGGGTATTCAGAGGTAGTCTTGTTACGGAGTTAGATTGTTGAAATTTGATGTATGTGTGAACATACGCATTAAATTATTTTGCTACACCTAGACTTCTGTCAAAACTATATTGTTAACTGACAACAAAAATATTCAACACCGTACCAACACTCATAACAATAGGGTCGAGGTATTGTTAGAGTATTGAGTTGTTGAAATATGACAAAACGTGCATTTTGTTGTTGTGTTGTTGAAATAATCAACACTTCAGCAATCTAACACCGTAACAAGACTACCTCTGAATGCCCTTAATATGAGAGATCTCTGTTAACGCATGGTTAGTTGTTATGTTTTGTGTTGTCCCTGAGCCCAATCCGTATTATGGTGGGTAAATTTTTCTCACGACTTTTTTTTTTTTTTTTTTCTCACTCTGGAATCCGTGGAATATAAAGGTATTCGGCGGAGGCCTAGCTGCAAGTCACCGGACGGGTCACAGGTTGCGGATAGTGAACGGCCTTCAGATATGGAGGTTAGTCGCGAATAATTTTCTTAACAAATAAGCGGCCCCGGACAATGCAGCGGGTGACCAGCTAGGGTGTGGAAGGGCGTAGTGCTGGGCAGCGCTGCGTCTTGAACAAAAACCCCACAGAGCCCGCAACTGGCACTGACAAGGCGAGTCGGTGTCGCCTTAAAAGCACCTTGCCCAAACCCCCCCTTGTCTTTCTCTAGACTTAAAACTTGAGGGGTCTCTCATAGACCTTAATCCTGGAATGTGCACAGGGTTTGGGTCCCGTCACATTATCAAATTTCCCAATGAAAATCGAACCAGCCTCGGATGATAACCCCAAACACGTTGACGACCACCGCAAACGAAAAACGGACCATGATTTACGGATATGCCAGTGAACGAAAGGTTGGCGACGATACGCATCAAGGCGAAATTTTTTAATGTAACCTTAATTTGCGCGCACGCCCCGACGGAGGAAAAGGACGATGCCGCCAAGGATGCTTTCTACGCGAGCCTAGAGGACGTGTACGATCGCTGTCCGGCCCACGACGTAAAAATAGTCCTCGGCGATTTTAACGCAAAGGTCGGAAAAGAAGGCGTCTTTGGCCCCACTGTCGGTCAGTTCAGTCTCCACGAGGCCACTACGAACAACGGTCTAAGACTGATCGACTTCGCCGCGGCACGAAACATGGTAGTAAGTAGCACCAGATTCCAACATCTCGACATCCATAAGGCCACCTGGCTGTCCCCTGATCAAAAAATACGAAACCAAATTGATTATTTTGTGATCGACGGAAGGCACGCTTCTAGCGTTCTGGATGTGCGTACATTTCGGGGAGTGAACATCGACTCCGACCACTTTCTTGTTGCAGCCAAGATCCGCATGCGATTATGCAATGCAAAGAACATACTCACAGGAATGCAACGAAAGCTAGACGTCGCTAAGCTGCAATCACAAAGGACAGCTGAGGCCTACTCCGCTCAACTCTCGGTTAAGCTCAACCAACCAACCTCACAACACGATGATGCCGATGGACTTTGGGCGCACATCTCCCACTCCATGCGCGCTGCCGCTGAAGAAGTGATTGGTTTCCGGCGCCCGCAACCTCGGAACCAATGGTATGACCAGGAGTGTCGCGACGCGACGGCAGCAAAAAACGCCGCATACAGAAAGACGCTGCAGTCAGCTGCAACGCGAACCGTGCGAGAAAAATATCGTGAAAAGAGGAAGGAAGAGAGACGCCTTTTCAGACGCAAAAAAAGGGAGCAAGAAAAGCGTGAGCGTGAAGAAATTGAGGTGTACAAAGGCAAGAAGGATGCACGAAAATTTTACCAACAGGTTAAGCGTCTAACCCAAGGTTTCAAGCCCGGAGCATCCACTTGTAGAGATGGGAATGGAAATCTGGTTACAGATACGCAGTGCGCACTGAGATTGTGGTGACAGCATTTTTCCAATCTGCTTACGGGCGATGTTCCCACCAACACCGCCCATGGAGAATGCAGTTCGCCACAACCAATCGACGATGACGAAGTAGAAGTTCTACCACCTAGCCATGACGAGGTTCGAGTTGCTATCCAGCGGCTCAAAAACAACAAAGCAGCGGGTGCTGACGGCCTGCCAGCTGAACTGTTTAAAGCCGGCGGCGATGAATTGATAGGGTGCATGCATCAACTCATCAGCAAAATATGGCTAGTGGAATGCATGCCCGACGATTGGAATCTCAGCGTGCTTTGTCCCTTACTTAAGAAAGGAGACCCGACAATTTGCGCCAACTACCGAGGTATCAGTCTTATTTCCATCGCATATAAGGTCCTCTCGAGCGTACTATGTGAAAGACTTAAGCCGTATACAAAAACACTGATTGGACCTTATCAGTGTGGCTTTCGACCTGGTAAATCCACCATAGACCAGATTTTTACACTGCGCCAAATCCTGGAGAAAACCAACGAAATGCAAATCGACACGCACCATCTCTTTGTCGATTATAAAGCTGCGTTCGATAGCCCGAGGCGGGATTGCCTATACGCAACAATGTCTGAGTTCGGTATACCTGCAAAGTTGATAAGACTCTGCAGGATGACGTTGAGCAATACTTGCAGCTCCGTCAAGGTAGGAAATGACCTCTCCGAAACCTTCCATACTGAACGAGGTTTCAGACAAGGCGACCCGCTATCTTGCGATCTCTTCAACATCATCATGGAGGGGATCCTACGAAAGGCCGGTGTGCATCGCAATGGCACCACTTTTTACAAAGGTGTTCAGCTCCTTGCGTATGCTGATGATATTGATATCATCGGTAGAACCAAGAGAGATGTCACTGCTGCTTTCACCGCTATCGAAAAAGAATCAGCCAAGGTGGGTTTGACGGTAAACGAGGGTAAAACGAAGTATATGCTGCCTGCTGGCAGGGGAGCGGGGCGGCTAGGCTCTCACGTTTCAACAGGCAACTATAACTTTGAAGTGGTCAAGGAATTTACCTACCTTGGCACCGCCATTAACAGCAATAATGATGTCAGCCTGGAGATAAAGCGAAGAATAACAATTGCTAATAGGTGCTACTACGGGCTTAGTAAGCAATTACGTTGCAGAGCCCTCTCTCGATCGACAAAACTGACACTCTACAAGACGCTCATTATACCTGTGCTTCTTTATGGCGCTGAGGCATGGGTTGTCTCGCAAGCAGACGCAGCCGCTCTTGGGGTGTTTGAGAGAAAAGTTCTTCGCAAAATCTTCGGCCCTATTCGAGTTGGCGACGACTATCGCATACGAATGAACCACGAGCTGTATGAGCTATACGACGACATTGAAGTAGTTCAGCGTATCGCAATCCAGCGATTACGCTGGCTAGGTCATGTCCATCGTATGAATGACGATGCTCCAGCGAAAAAGGTGTTCGAGGCGAAGGCCGAAGGCCGACGACGAAGAGGGAGACCATGCCTCCGATGGATTGACCAGGTCGAGGAAGCCCTAACCGCGCTTGGTGAAACCAATTGGAGAAGGCGCGCGCGAAGCAGAGGCGCCTGGCGAGAGCTGATGAGATCGGCCGAAACCCGACGACGGGTTGCTATGGCCACCTAAGAAGAAGAAGAAATTTTTCTCACTGTTGATTGTTTAGGACCACTTTTATCAATATCTTTGAGATATTTCAATGATATTTTGATTGGTTCTTAAAATAATCTAATGCGAAAAAATTTCGAAAAAGCTGTAAAGAATGGACACGAAAAAAACTAATCGTTTGTGCTTGGTCATTATTCGCGTTAAATTAACGGTAATTTCATGTAATTTCAAGACTTTTTCTCCACTACAGCATATACAAATTCTGAAAAAAAGCTGTGCGGACTTTCGTAAATAGATTCATACACATACATTCATACATTCATATTTTATAATTGAGAACAAAATCTATTTACGAAAGTCCGCACAGCTTTTTTTCAGAATTTGTATATGCTGTAGTGGAGAAAAAGTCTTGAAATTACATGTATTTTACGAATTTCGCTGAGCCACACCTCCAAAAAATTCGTCCATACAAATTGACCCGCCCTAATGTGTACACATTTTTTAGAGCTTGTTGTTATTATCATTTCTGCATATCTACTTGTTGTAATTTTTAAACATACTTTAAAATGTGTTCGTTGAAGTGTGAGCTTTCGGAAAAAATTGTGCGCAAAAAGCAAGTAAACATGCAATCGTCGTACAATGACATAGCAAAGTCTTTAAATTGTCCGAGAAGTACGGTGACATATGTTTTAGAAAAGTTTAGTGAGATCTTGTTAGTGGAACGAAGACCTGGAAATGGAAGAAAAAAAGGATTTTTATCGCAGTCAAAGGTCAAGGAAGTTGTGCCTTTATTCAAAAAAATCCTGGGCTGTCGTTACGAGATGCAGCAAAAAAGGTGCATATGTCAAAGGCTTACGTTCAAAAAGTACGCAAAAGTGTTGGCTTACGATCGTACAAGAAACTTGTAGCACCGAATCGAAACGACAAACAAAATAAGATTGCTTAAACACGGGCACGAAAATTATACAGTGAAGACATCCATAAATTTGATTGTGTGGTTATGGACGACGAGACTTACGTAGGAGCGGATTTTTTAGTCAAATTCAAGGCGCTGAGTTTTTTACTGCATCAAAGAGAGGAGGATTCGCAGGTGCATTTAAATTAAAAAAGTTGAGCAAGTTTCCTAAAAAATATTTGGTTTGGCAAGCTATCTGCAAGTGCGTCATGAAAAGCAAAATATTTAGAACTACTACAAACCAAGAAATTTATGTAATGGAGTGTTTGCAAAAGCGTTTACTGCTATTGATAAAGCAACACAAAGACTCAGTTCTGTTTTGGCCGGATTTGGCATCATGTCATTACAGTCGTCTTGTCACAAACTGGTATGAAAGTCACGGGGTACATTTTGTTCAGAGGGACCACAACCCGCCGAATTGTCAAAAATTGCGACCGATTGAAAAATACTGGGAAAATGTTAAAAGAAAATTGTTGAAAGTGAAAAAAGACATTAAAAATGAGCGCCAGTTTGAAAGTAATTGGCAGAAAGCAGTAGATACCCTTACAAAAACTGATGTCCATCGTCTTATTAAAAGAATCAACTCTAAGTTACGTCATTTTTTTATAATAAAGAGAATTGATATTTGTTATATACTTGAACGAAGTGCTCTTAATAAAGTACAAAATAAAATAAAAAAATTAAAAATAATTTGCATATTTTTTTTTTTTTTTTTTTTTTTTGTTATAATCATTTTCAATTGACCAAAATTTTTCGAGTCCATACTTTAGTAGCTGGACTCTTTAGTTATTGCATGTTAATAAAATAATAAAAAATAACTAAAATCATTTATTTGTATTTTTTATTATAAATACAATAATTGTTTATACAACATGCTTCAATTTAATACCATAATCAGGCTTCTTTCATGCGATGCACACCATTGCGACGCACAGTGCTATTATTTCAATTTCAAATAAACAAAAGTCCCACAAATTTTTGTTGAATCCAATTAAAAAACAATACCTAGAAGTTAAACAAATATTTGTGTATTTTTTAAAAACTAATCAAAGTTGGAACTTTATTGAAACTAAAAAATATTATCGCATTATATGTATCGCATTAATAGTATGCCAACTTTTAACATTAATAACTCCAGTGTTGTAGACAATTTTTTTAAATCTCTTTAATTGTTAGTTAATTATTTTTAAATTTTGTTTTTATATTTAATAAACAAGAAAAACACCACAAGAAAAATTCAAAACTCATAGAAACAAATTTATTATTTTCTTAACTAAGCTATTAAGTAGATAATTTTTGGTAGCAATTTAAAAATAAGTCACCACAAATAGATTTTTTAGCTAAATGTAATGGAAACAGAAGCTTAGAACTTTACGAAAACTTCAAAATAATTTTTAATAGAAAGCTTTATTCCTCCAGATCTATTTGCCTTGTATTAATTTCGCTCCCCACCTCTTTCGTGCAACTCATTTACTCGAATGTATTTTCTTTTACCAACTACTCCCAATCTGGCGCATTCTAGCCACAGCAACAAGACCACAAACCATACCAAGTACCTCGAAAACAAACCCGAAATAAAAACAACAAAAACTGCAAGCGACTTAAAGCCACCTAGTATGGTAACAGCAAGTTGCTTAAAGTGGCTCAAAGTGCCGCTTCTTGCTTAGGTTGTTGGTTAATCGATGCGCAGAGCGAGATAAAAGTACATACGAAGTAGTAGATGCAGACACGTTGCATAGCAGGACAATCAATGATAAAAGGATAAAAAAAACAATGTCTGTATGACTCGCTTATTGTGAGTCTCGTATTTTGTTTATTCTCTTATAATTTCGTTTTATTTTGTTTTAAATGGAACATGTTACGCAAGTTTATTTATTTATTTAAATGGCCTCAACAGAGACCAATGCTTAAGTAGTGCGCTCTATGCTATGCTATGCTATACTTTGTTATGCCTTATCATTTGGGGAAACCTGGATGGTGGGGATTTTATTTAAGTTGTCTCGAAGGACAATGAACCTTTGGTAATCAGGATTTTCTTAAACGTATATATTTAGCAGGTGTTTTAATGTGTGTGATGTTAGCCAAGTGAGATACAACTTTGTATATTATTGAAGATATTGACTATGAAAACCAAAGTCTTAAAGTTTTTAAAACAAATTTATCATTGATGGTTTTTCTTTATTATTTATTATTGATACAAAGTTGCTTTCTTTCCTTAAATATCAATGAATCTGAGTAGCATTCTTTACTTGTACAAGCTTAAGGATTTAATCGCTTTATTTTGTATAACGAAAATGCATACAAACGACAAGCCAGACACGAGAAGCAATTTTTTTTCTATACGAAATTCTATTGCTTCTCGTGTCTTGCTTGTCGTTGGTGTACATTTTCGTTACACAAAATAAAGCGGCAAGTCTGTTAACAAATTTCTGACTCAGAACAATAACAACAACAATATTGAAAGCAAGCCAAAAGCCAATCACTTAAAAAGTCTGTAGCTCAAATAAGGCTCAGTTCTAGTTAAGGCTCCAGCAGAAATAAACAAGCATTAAACAAAGTTTTATACAAGGTTTATTTTCAGTTTCTTTGGAATGCGTGGCGTGGCATCTTCTGAAGCTCTTCCGTTTTAATGGCTTAAGAATTATACACGTTTCGTTTGTTTCTATTTAACTATTTCGCAGAAATTATTAATAAATTCCTAAAAGCAAAATAAAAAGCAGACGTGTAAACAAAAGTTTTTATTGGACCACGAACAACGCTTTACTTGGTGGTTTACTTATGCAAAAAAATTAAAGCTAACAATTTGTAATTCATTATAATATACAAATGGGAATAAATATTATAGTGTTTTTTTGAAAATTAAAGAAGTCATTAAAACTAACTAATCTTAGTTGAAGCCTTAAGCTATGAAGAGTTCAGCAACCTGTTTCTTTATTCATATGCGTATTTAATAGGCATATAGTTTTCTTGTGAACTCAACTGCTCTTAAACTAAAGAGCGTGAAGATAAATACGTCAATCCGACGCTAACTTAGCGAAGACTCAAACCAATACTTTTGGTTGGTAAGATTTTAATTTTTGGGAGAAAATTAAATTCGTTCTTTTTGCAAAGCACGAGCTTAATTTTTGATTCGAATATAGCTTTTAGCAAGATTCTTAAATTCGTACTATTGCAAAGAACGAATTTTACTCTTGGCATGATTTTAAGTCACCAACTTCTTATTGACAAATCCTTTCATCAAAACTATGAACGATATGTAATGCATACCATAAGATAGATAATTAAACAACCTTTCCAACAATATATGACCTATAAGTGCACAATTAAGACTTTTGTCATAAACACTTTTTAAAAAGTAGTGAAATTGGCATTCATGGTTTTTGCTTTCAAGAATATTGTTGGAAAGTTAATTAAACCACCTTTCTAACGATATATAGCTTATACAACCACAATTAAAACTTTTTCCAGAAACATTTTTCCATCTTCGCTACTTCAAAAAAATATTTATGGCAAAAGTCTTAATTGTGCACTCATAATTCTACCAAAAGCTAAATTGGAATCAAAAGTTAAACTCGTACTTTGCAAATAGAACGAATTTAATTTCGTCCCAAAAGTTAAATTCATACTTTGCAAAACGAACGAATTTAATTTCCTCCCAAAAGTTAAATTCGTACTTTAAATAAAGAACGAATTTAATTTCCTCGCAAAATTAAATTCGTACTTAACAAAAGTACGAATTTAACTTTTTGCGCATCAAAAGTATTGGTTTAAGTCTTTGCTAAGTTAGCGTCGGATTGACGAATTTATCTTCACGCACTTCTTAAACTATAGGATTGAAATGATTTTGACGATCAAGCTGTCATCACATCGGCCAAGAGCTATAGATGTGCAAAGTTGTTTTATAAATTATAAATGTATTACTGGGTGCTTTTAACTCTTTAAAACATAAATTAAATAGCTGTAAAAAAATCATTTATCAGTCGTTGTATAATTTGATTTCTGAAGAGCTATTGAGTTGTTCGACTTAAAACTTTTTTAAAAATTTGAAGTGAAAGTGTTTTGCTTAACCTAATTGCCAATAAATTAAAAATTACTTAAAAAAATAAAAAAATTTTATTATCCAAGCAAATATCTCAGTCGAATTGAAAATTCTGTTGGCGCTTTCTGACCTTTTTCCTTCGTGCTATAAATATTCATAGTCTTAGGTAACGTATTTTGAATAAATTTTTATAAAAATTCTCAAAATTTTTTTATTGCATCATGCGGTTATTTTTAAAGTGGCCTTTATTCATTTATGTTTAAATCGAAATAATTAAGGCTTCACGTTTTAATGCATTTACGAATATTGTTTGAAAAGTGATAACGTAATTGTGTGGCAGCCGGGGCATACTAGCTGGAATGCGTGACCCATATGCTAAATGACCGCGGCAGCCAGGGTTCAATTCCCACCTGAGACAGAATATTTTTCCAATTAATTGATTGCAAATGCATTAGAATGGACATTCAATTTAAAATTAAATAACGGGAGCTGAAATGGCTTTAATTTGTAAACTAAAAGTTCACGCAAAGTTTTTGCAATGTTGGATAAAAAAAAATGTGTAAAAACAAAAAACTGTCTCAATTCACTGGTGCATTTCGGAAAATTCTTTGAATTCCAAAGAAGAATAGTGGAAAATAAAAGTGAACCACAACAGAGAAAATCCCCGGTAGAATCTTAAGCTGGACCTTAAATAAGAACCTTTGCGTTAAAGTCATATGATTTCGAAGAGTTTATTCGAACAAGTGTCAAATCATATAAAAATTACAGGGTGCGTTGGTCACAGCTTAATCACTCAAGACTACTAAAGATGGAAATGGTAGTGAATTCCCAAACAGTTTGTCTAGTTTGCTGTGTGACTGACTCTAAACAGAGGAGTTGTTGGCTTCTTCAAAACTTAGTTGATCTAGGTTAGGCTAGGTTTGTTTAGTGTGGCTGTCTCAAACGAGACACACTTAGGCCAATGAGGGCCAAGGGCTAATTTTTTCTGTCTTTATTTAAACCAGTTTGAGCTGTTGACTAAGTCTAGGATTCGGTAAACCGAAGATTCCGAGAGTTCGTCAAGGTCATTGAAAAACCAGTTACCTAAGTGGGCGAGCACTGAGCAAGTGCAGAGAAAATGTAATGTAGATTCTTTCTCCTCCTCATCTCTACAGCTTCTGCAGAAGTCGTTGTGAGGTATGTTTAATCTTTGAGCGTGTCTGCCAATAAGGCAGTACCATGGTGCTAATGTGGTCTCTTCTGAGAGAAATGAGTTCTTTTGAACGCTTAGGGTTAAGTTTGGGCCAGATTTGCCGCGTTATATTACACGTGTTACCTGCTGACCATCTGTTGTTGGTTCTAGTACCGGATAACTCATGTGTAAGGCTGCCCGCATAGTAAACGCCGAAGCAGGCAGGCAGGCAGGCAGGCCCTGCGAAGAAACGAGATAGAAATAACTTTTTTCTCTCTTGTTCACATAGTTTTCCTGTGCCTGTCTGC
The DNA here is from genome assembly GCA_963920525.1 of Dichetophora obliterata. NCBI lineage: Eukaryota > Metazoa > Arthropoda > Insecta > Diptera > Sciomyzidae > Dichetophora > Dichetophora obliterata. The sequence goes on along the minus strand of OY986439.1, from coordinate 112,301,496 downwards.
CTGCCTGTCTGCTTCGGCGCTTACTCTGCGGGCAACCTAAGGAGCTTACATGTGGTGAGAGGAAGCAGATGATATGAAAATATACAGAACAATTGATTCTAATGACAATTCAGACCTGCTCCAGTCAAACTTGAACTCCTTTGAGGTTTGGTGTTCTAAAAATAACATGTTTTTAAATCCAGATAAATGCCAAACTATGACCTTTTCGCGTAAAAGGAACAATTTTATTTATGATTACAAAATTAAAGATACTGATTTAAGTCATGTAACTACCGTCAAAGACCTTGGTATATGCATGGATTCTAAATTGTCGTTTAACATGCATATTGATAGAATTTGTAAAAAAGCGTCTTCTATGCTTGGTTTTATAAAACGGTGGGCCAAAGAGTTTGATAGCTTAATAACAACTACAACTCTGTATTTTTCAATCGTGCGTCCTCACTTGGAGTACGCAAGTCAAGTATGGTCCCCACATTGCAATGTGCATGTTGATCGTATGGAAAGAATTCAAAAACGTTTTGTTCGGTTTGCTCTGAAAGGCTTGAGTGGAACTGACACATTTAATCTTTCTCCATATGAGGATCGTTTACAATTATTAAAGATGCAATCTTTAAGTGAGAGAAGGAAATCTGCTGATATCGTATACTTACACCAACTTATAACTGGTGCATTCGATTCTCCAGAACTTCTTTCTCTTAAAAATTTTAACACTAACCGTAGAAGCAGTAGAAACTCTAGCAACTTGATTTATTTATCATTTAGTAGAACAAATTATATGTTAACTGCTCCATTTAATCGCATGAGTACCTTTGTTAACAACTGTAGCGTGTTTGATGTTAACTTGTCGAAAGGTCAACTCAAAAGTAGATTGAAAACTAATGTATGATTAGATCTATGTAAACGCATGGTTAGTTGTTATGTCTTGTGTTGTCCCTGAGCCTAACCCATATTATAATTATGGTGGGTAAATTGTTCTCCCTTTTGGTTTTTTATTCGACCACTTTTATCGATATCTTTGAGTTATTTCAATGATATTGGATTGGTTCTTAAAATGATCTATTGCGGAGAAAGTGTGAAAAAGCTGTTGTAGCGGAACTCTATTGTTATTGCATGTTTTGACTTATTTATAGATAGCTGTTTGGTAGTACCTGTACGAGCGCGTTTATCTGCTTTTCAGTTACCTATAAAATCCCTATGTCCAGGAATCCAGCATAGAAGGATTTTGAGCTGCTCTGTCATCTCGTTTAGAGATCTGCGGAAGTTGAGAACTGTTTGAGATGTTATTTCAACAGTTCTTAGGGCTTTCAAAGCGGCTTGACTGTAAGATAGTATACAAATATCTATGGAAGATATCTCGTTCACCTGACATTGTGAGGTTTCCTATTTCCCACTCTTCTCGAGAGGGAATCGATACATCGAACTTCCTTTCAAAGGGTAGTTTTTGTGTGATGTAGTCAATGGACCTAGGTATGGGAGGGAGACATTTTCTTATGCAAGAATGTCCTAGCGTACCTTCTTTCCACTGGTTGGCTGGAGGTGGCTTCTAGGCGAATCGCTGTATCAGCGGCCATCTGCATTGCTAGGATGTCAAGTGATGTAAGATGGAGCATTATGTCTAATGCGTGTGTCGGAATGGTTTTTAAGGCTCCACTGATGCATAGTTCCGCTGATCTTTGAAGTTTAGGGAGAAGGTTTAGGTGAGTCTGTTTATCGAGTGCATGCCACTAGGCAATAGCACCATATAAAGATTGGCCTTACAACTCGATCTAAATGGCTCATAATGCTATTCAAAGGCTATTCGAATCAATGACTAATTTCGCATTCTTGAAATTTCAAAAGCATTATGGCTGATCAAAAAAGCTATAATAGTTGATCAAATCTCAAAATACTTAAGCATAAGTAATTTGTTGTCTCCTTTACAGTCTGGATTTCGTGCTGGCCATAGCTGCATAACCGCTACCATAAAAGTTTTGGATCATATAAGGAAATCATACGATGAAGGCCTAGTTACTTTACTCTGCATGCTTGATTTTTCCAAAGCGTTGGATAGCGTAAATCACATTCTGCTTTGTCAAAAACTGAAGTGTTGGTATGGGTTTTGTAATAATGCTGTAAGTCTTTTAGAAAGCTACTTGTCCAACAGGTTGCAGAGAGTAAGAATAGGGGATAAGTGTTCTCAATTTGAATTGGTAAGCAGTGGAGTGCCCCAGGGATCTATTCTGAGTCCTCTGCTGTTTTCATTGTTTAGTAATGATATTTTTTCAACCTGAAAATATGCTTCTATGCCTGCTTATGCAGATGGCATTCGGTTGCATCTATCACGTATAACAGGCCTCTTTGAATATCTAAGTGTCAGGCTGAATGAAGATCTCAACCATATTCACCAGTGGGCTATTAATAATGGTCTTCAGCTAAATGCGGATAAATCATATGTTCTACCGATCTCAGCCTCAAAAATATTTCCAGAGAATATTCTAGATCTATTTATAGGGGGAAAAAACTAAAACTGGTCACAAATGTTGTAAGTCTTGGGTTTCACATTAATTCAACAATGACATGCACCGATCATGTGAATAGCATAATACGTAAAATATATAGCATTCTGAGAAACATAGGGATGTCTAGAGATTTTACACCCATAGAAACCAGACGTAAGCTCGTAATACAACTAGCTATTCGATACATGTGTATTGCAAATTAGATTCAAGTTCTAAACATAAGCTACAAGTAGCATTCAACCACACAACTAGGTATGTTTACGGAGTTCGAAAATTTGATCATCTTTCGCAGTTTAAGAATGCTATTCTCGGCTGCAGCATTATACGTTATATTAACTCCAGAAACTGTATTTTTCTCTAAAAGCTAATTCATTTGAAAACTCTAAGGTAACTTTTTGATAAACTACAGTTCTGCCATTCGGCTAGAAGTAATATGCTTATAGTACCCAATTTAATATTTCTAAACTCTACAAGACTTTTCTTCATTAACGCCATTAGATTATGAAATACCTTACCTAATCACTTAAAATCAAAAAATGGAAATGGGAACTTTAGGCAAGCTATTTCTAATTTTTTTACCTAATTTCTTCATATATTTAAACTTTCTCTCTTTTTAAACTTCAACTCTTTCCTCTTCGTTCTTTTTTTTTCTATTTTACTTTTATTTCATATATTTGATTTTAAAATGTCTTCTTTACTTCCTGTTAATTTTACTTATTATAATGTAAGCTGAATTTTACAGTAATGCATATTCTTCATTTAAAAACTTGTATCAAACTTTATGTCAAATTAAAATTTAAAAATAATGCCATTTATAATACTTTACTCTTAAGGTTATTGCTTTGTATAGTAAAAAAACTTGTTGTTATTGTACTAATATGTTGAATAAATTATATCAATCGCTCAGCATTATAAAAACTTTAATTGGCAGAAACAATGACATTAAAAATTTTAAGATCAGTCAAGAAATGATTAAGTTAAAAGAGAAAACTCGGATTGAAGGGTTCTAGCATTTCTGGCTGAAAAGCCATGGGCACTGTTCTTGGTAGGTCGCGAGTAACCATAAAAAATCCATTTTCAAGTAGAATTTCTATATTGGGTATGTACTGTAGCCATCTGTGGATCCATTCAGTTATTAAGAAATCTTTTCCCTACGGTTCGTGAGCAGCAAGTATCGTAAACTCGTGAACACGACCTCGCAGAAATTAAAAAAGTTGCTCTGGCTTGCGAGAGAGCGCTACGAGCGTTCTTTTCCGTTTCCTGCTTGCTGCTTATTTTTAGCTGCTACCTTGTTGAAGCCACACGGGCTTCAAATCTGAGTTTTTCCTATGACCTTTAAATCGTTTATATTGAATCGCGCAGAAATCTTCTCCATACAAATAAGGTCCATGCTATTATGCATATTATATTTATATTAATATTTTTACTGATAAATTTCATATTGATTATCAAAATCAAATTTGTAAGCCCGAAATCAAAAATATTTATCGAAATCAAAATGTTTCTCCTTGTTACTTAAACAGTTACAAGAATACGCACTACTAATTTTTTACATATATTAAAAACAAACAGAAGTTGTTTCAAAAATGCTTAAAAAGATTGAAAATATGTGCATGTCGATTGTTAAATGTAAAAAATTTAATAAGTGAACTTATAACAAATATGGGCTCACAGCATTTTCCCAGGCATCCATAGAATATTATATCTTGTGTAAAATGGTTGTAACTAATGGATAATGGTAACTCGACACTGAAAAACACTTGAAATTTTTCACTTATGACTTTTGTAAGCTCATCTATCATTTAGATGTTTCTTGCAGCTGAAAAAATTAAAAATTTGTCTGGCAACTCTAAAAGCACTCAGCCCAGAAGAAAGATACAAATTTGCAGATGCAATGCTGGCACGCATACACAAAACAAAAGCACGCATAGAATGCAGAGCTTTGCGAATAACTCAGAAACGACGGCAAATTCTACGAGTTTTTTGCTCGCACAGCATCAGGTTTGTCGCTTAAGTCTTTTGTTTTCTTTTGTGTATCTGTTGTGCCTGCCTTCTTCGTTGCCAACACGTTGTGTTGCGTTGCATTTTGTTGGCTCTGCTTTTATGCCTTGGATTACATTTGGTTTTGAAAATCAAGCAGAACAAAGCAAAAACATAGCAACAACAACAACAAATGCAGAAAAAACTATAAAAAAGCATGCATAAAAAAAGCATGATGCAGCAAGAAGTTTTAAAAAGAGTCAGACAACGAAACGAAGCAACGTAATTACATGGCAATTAAGTTAATTGAACTGCGCGCCTGCGCGTGAATTTTGTTAGCAAATTGCAGGAAAAATGCCAGCCAAACAAAGATGGCTTTTGAAGCATCAGCAGCAGCAGATGAAGCAGTTGCGAAAGTGTCAGAAGTAGCAACAATAGCAAAAAAATATGCGAAATTAAGATACAATGATGGAGCGGCTTAATTTTTGTTTTTCAACCGAAAAAAAAGTGTAGTCAACACTTAAAGTTGTTTTTATTATTATTTTTAAGTTTCATTTTAAGTCATTATTATATTTTTAAAAGGACCCAAAAATAATTGCAGTTGTAACAAATTTTTGCTGCTTTTAACTTGAAAATGCTTTTTTAACCAATGAAAATATTTTTTTTCTTTTCAACCTAAATACTACAAGTAAACAATATTTATGATTTTTTTTATGATCATAAAAAAATTTTGTTAAATGATCAAAACTTGCTTTTTGTAAACGATATTTTTTGGGACAAAATATTGTAAAACTTTTAAAGATTTTTTGTTGCTGGTTTTCTGTCGTCCTCGTTCTATCCCTCCCTACCCTGCTGCCTGCATTCCGAGCGTCTCAAATGCCAAAATTTTAGCTGTCAACATCTCAACATTTCATTCCATTTCATTTCATTTGACATTTTGTTTCAGTTGTTACCGCAGCTGTCGAGCGTCAAAACACCAGATCGAACCCAAGCATTGCAATTGCCTAAGCCATAAAATTCTTTACTAACCTGACTTTAGTTCTATACAACAACCAACTTAGGCTTAAACTTGTCTTATGATTGTGATGCGCATTTTCTTACTTGATCGTCCCTTTTTTTTTTAACCCATGCACAGCATTCGTGTTGGTCTTTTTTTATGTTTTACTGAGATGTCAGTGCAAGAAATGTCAATTGACTTTTGCATTGAAATTTAACCGCAACTGACATTTCTTCTGCAGCGTGTAAGTCAGACATTTTTTTCTTTATTTATCTCTCTCCAGATATAAGTTGTTTGCATTGTGCATCCAGCTCTGTGCATCAATCGTTGATTCGTTTATCCTCAGCTTACATTTAAGCATTCATTTAGTTTTAGTTGTATTGCCAAATGCTGTGAATGACAATCGTCGCTTTGCCAGTGTTGCCAATGAGTTACTTGATTGCTTCGGCATGGCATCGGTTTTTCGTTGCGGTTTGTCATTGACACGTTGACATTTAATGTCAATTAAAAAGCATAACAAAATGAAAAACCACGTGAAGAAAACTTAAGCCATTGACAATCGAGTATTTCGAACTGAGAACTAACTCAAGAAGATGTACATCTGTATATGAGATTTGCAGATTGAATGAATATTTTAAATAATTTTCCGCAAATTATGGTTAGAATTGGTGATAATGGTATTGTAAGGATCTTTAATACAGCAAGACATTTGGAAAAAGCCTTTGGTTTTTGGTAAGCCTGGAGCAAATAGCTGCATGGGAGATGGTCACGCACGTATCATTCGTACGGCTTTTTTGTTGCTTAGAATAAAAAGAAACAGAGAAAAATTTTAAATTTTTTGTCCCGTTTTTACTTTTGAATAGCTCTCTAGTAGTACTATATTACTATATTTATAAATATAAGGTATAAAAAGTTATATCAATTTAAATTATTCCAAAATGTTTCTTTCTGTCCTTGCGAGAAACAAACTCTTTCACCACCTCCATCGAATTCAATTCTTCGGTTTTATCTTTGTGAATGTGTATAAGTGCCGCATGAGTGAGTCGTTTCTGTGTCATAGTTGCTGGAAGATACGTTTTTGGTCGTCTTAGTGCACTAAAAGAACGCTCAGATGAAGCTGCTGATGCAGGCACAGTCAAAACCAAAGCAACAAGTTTTTTGACTTCATTTAATAGTTTTTTCAGTGTATCCGAATTTTTTTCAAATTAGAATTGCAGTAGAAACTCTACGTTTTATTCTATCTTTTTGCAAACACAGAGAAATAAAATGGTTATCCGAAAGCATTCTTATGAAGAAGAGAGAAAGAAGAGCAAAATACAAAATACAAAAATATTATCGTTGTAAAAAAAAACTGATATTTTGAATAACTTTTGAAGTTTTCTTTTTAAATTGTTTATCTAGCTAAATAAGGGGGGAAATTGCCCCCCTTATCCCTCGCTTGCTACGCCAATGTATTTTAGTTATTACAAACAAAGCCTTGATATCAGTATTACCAATTCAAGCACCAACCAATGACAGTGTAAATATTGAATAAACAGAATGTTTATTGAGTTTATGTATATATCATATATAGCCCGCAGTATGAAAATAATATTAAGAGTAAAATCGAACTTCCTATCGAAAATGCTCAACCGATACATTTTGCCTAATCTCATCCCAGTAGTTCCAGTCTTGAAGAAATCTCAAATGAATTTTGTACGATTTTTCATGCTGATTTGGCCATACATTTCATTGACGAAAACTTCACATAAATGTTCCAACTTCGTGCAAGACGCAATGCAGAAACGTCGGGATTTATCATGCACGAACCCAATATCGAAATATTGAGGAAATTTTGTTACCGAAAAGTAGACAAAAATATAAAGAAAATTTGTCAAGGAATTAAAATCGAAACGTGCTTCTGGACCGAATTCAACGTCGTGCGATATATATGATAGGGGTCAAAAATATTTCATCCTCTCTCAACTCTATTGGAAATCGACATAATGTTGGTTTCGTAATGGCCTGACGCCACCACAGCGTATGTTATCCAGGTCCACTTAGGCAGCTGTCCAAGCTCAATCCTTTACCATTGCCTTGATCCCACACAGAACCTCACGTTGTTGTGATAATTCGTTCTTTAGTCGTACGGTAAAGTTGTGGAATAGTCTCCCTGCGAGCGTTTCCCCGTCAGTTTTGAGCTGTGCAAATTTGAAACAAATGTTCACTGAAACTACTCCACCTTTTCAACCTCTAACTAACTATCACCCATCTTCCAAATCAACACAATGCTCATACATTTATAAGAAACATCACCTGAGCTTTCACTCTACAAAACAGAAAAAAATTATACCAAATTGTTAAAGTCAAACGAATACGGCAGCAATGGCAATGACACCTAACAGTGGTGTCAATGAATATTTAAATACTATCGAAAACCATCGATAGTCAGTCCAAAACTATCGATAGTCACGATAGTGTGAAATTATCGATAGTGTCATCGATAGTATAGTTTGCGAACTCTACAGCTAAGCCTCCGAACGATTCGGCGAATTACAACAATCATGAATATCTTGAAGTTGTTGTAATAAAGTGGAAAAAGTTGGGCGCTGACAACCGCTACTTTGTATTATATTTTGTATGAATTTTTTTTAAGTCCAGCTACTCATGCAGAAACTTCCTTTACGAAATCATCACGAAAGTTCGTCAATAATGCCTCGAACTACTGGGATGTGTTGAAACCAGTGAACGAAAATAAACCGAACGATATTTTAATGTGCCTCGCATGGCATAAATTGCCGTTCGGTTGAGTATATGTGAGTGGAGACGAACATAAATGTTATTATTCTGTATCGTTCGACAGCATGGCATACACTACATCAAGGTATATATAATGAGGTAGTGTTAGTAGATACAATTGTCTCTTGTGGTGGGTAACTTAGCTGTCAAATTTCGTTGTTTACGAAAAAAAAAAATAAATCAAACAACAAAACTTGCCAATTGAAATTGTATTGTGCATTTTTGTGATTTAAATTGATTTAATTGATAAAATTAAACCCAAAAAAATTGTGCAATTTATCGAAAGCCTCTTCAAAAAGAGATTGGAACATTTTTTGTGTGCCTCGTGAAGAAATACGCTATCGCTGAAACGTTGCAATCAGTTGTCTATCATCTGTCTTCAATGTGTTCAAGGCAGGGATGAAAGTGGAATTTTTCAGATTGTGCCGAATTGCTGAGAAAAATAGTACCTTTTTAAAAAATTTTGCTTACACTAAACAAGGAGCGTAAGCTGAAACCAAAAAACAAAAATTTTCCTGTTTTTGTAAGAGTGTTATTATAGAAAAGACCACTTTTATTGAAATTGATCAAAAAATAATAAAATAGTGGCGTTTGAAAAATTGTTTGTCATTTTTGCTGAAAGTTTTCGTTTTTTATTGATAAATAATCTAATATGCAATGTATTGGTAAGAATTTGGAAGATTATTGGTAAGATTATGGTCCATGGACAATTTAATAACGCATTTAAAAAAAACAACATAATGACTCACTAAAAATTGACTAATTGCTACTATGATCCACAAACTGATCCAGGGCATAATTTTGCCAAGGGTTGTCGTCTCGCCAGCCAGAAAAAATATATGTGAATGTCCCATTATGTCCCATGTGGCGGCCGTACCCTAGTGGGTAGAGTGCGTGGCCCCTAAGCTAAAGAACCGCGGTAGCCCGGGTTCAATTCCAACTCAGACAGAAAAGTTTTTCAATTGAATTAATTTTTCTGTTCGGTCGTCACCTCTCTGCAGACAATGGCAAACCTCAGAGAGTAAAAATTGTTTTTACTTAGTGTATGCTTTTTGTATTAAATTAGTTTGTAATACATTTTTAAATCGAGTTATTTAAAAAACAAGGCAAAAGGCACTGTAAAATTTTATTCATGTATTGCAAATTAGTGATGCTAAATCAGCCCAATCTGGAATAGTTTTTCACGGGAAATCGAAAAAGGGAGTTTTCATTTTTAAGATAAAGCTTATGAACATTTTGAAGATTTTAAATGCAAATTTGTTGACAAACCGTTAATGGATAAAATTGCATTAAAAATTTTCAAAATTTTCTTTAGCTTTATCTTAAAAATGAAAACTCCCTTTTTCGAATTCGCGCGAAAAGTTATTCCCGATAGGGCTGAATATATAAAAAATAAAGATTTTTAAAATGTGAATCTTCAAATGCTATAATTTTGTAAATTACGGCTTTTCTATAGACATATATATTAGACCGGGTCAAAATTTGGATTCCGCCGTTCGGGGTCTCTAAAGATAGAGAAAATCATAAAAACCATTTCTGCATACTTTTTTTCACATCGGAGAAAATTTATCGGAGCGTTTTTGATTCTTCTAAAGGTCCTTTTTGTTAAAAAAACATGTTTTTGCTGGTATCTTTTTTTATTTTTAAAAAAACATATATCCAAATCTTCTAAAAATATAAATTCCCTACTTATACCAACATTTAGGCATAAAGAAATTTTTTAAATTATGGTTTATTAAATATATTTTTTTGCTATTTTTAAAAACACATTTTGTTAAAACCTCTGTAAAAAACACATTTTTCATTGGATATACCTAAAATTGAGCTTGTTGGAAAGGAATTAAATTACCTTTTTTTTAATTTATCGGTCAAAACATATCTATGTGTGAAAAATGACTAAACGTCAGTAATCGACTTTAGAAATCTGCTAAAAAGATAAATTTCTTTTAAGCATAAAAAATTTTTAAAAATTAGTTATTATCTCTTATTAGCTGAAACTCGGCATGTTACGCCCCCTTGTCCAACGCTCATAAACTGATAACTTTTATTGACCTATAAAAATAGATTTTTTTTGTTGTTTAAAAAACACATTTTGTTAAAACTGCTGAGAAAAAGTCTTCTTTATTATTATAATAAATTTTTAAGTGATTCTAAGTTTAAGAACTTTTCAAGAGAATTTAAAATGGCTTTCTTTTTTTATTTTTCTTTTAATTCCTTTCCAAGAAGATCAATTTTACGTAAATCCAATGGAAAATGTGTCTTTTACAGAGGTTTTAACAAAAAGTTTTTTTTAAAACTAGCAAATAATTCTATGTTTGGAGGTCAATAAGAGTTATAATAAAACATAAGTTCAATAATTTTTTTCGCCTAAATGTTGGTATAAGTAAGGAATTTATATTTTTTGCAGATTTGGGTATGTGTTCTTTGAAAAATTAAAAGTTACAAGCAAAACACATGTTTTTTAACAAAAAATACCTTCAGTAGAATCAAAAACGCTCCGATAAATTTTCTCCGATTTGAAAAAAAAGTATGCAGAAATCGTTTTTATGAGTTCCTCTAACTCTAAGACCCCGAACGAAAATTTTTTTTTCCCTAATACAAAAGCGATCCGGCTTAATATATATGCTTTAAATTTTTCAATGAAATCAGATTGAAGAGTTTACTTTTTATCACCCTTAAAATTATTTTCAGTTATTGGTCTTGAAACTTTAAATTTGTTAAAAAAAAAAAAAAAAAAACTTTTTTTACTAAATTCGACCACAACAACTGTACTACTGACACTGTTGGCACATTTTATACCTTAGAATTTTTGGTTTGACTATACTCTTCAATATACAACAATTCATTGAAAGAAAAGAAAAATTTTTACAAGCGTTTATGTAAATTATTGCTCTCAACAGTGGATTTTTTTTAATTTTTGCCAATTTATATGAAAAATTTTGGCTAATCGCAAATAAATATTACGATATTTGGATTCGACGAAAAAATTCACTATAAAAAATGTTATCGCTGTGTGTTATAGTGAAAATTTCCAAATTTTTTGGAGTAGTGTAATTATGTTGAAGTTACTTTACTAGCACTGATAAGAATAACGAAATGTCAAAGAAAGCAACAAGGTGCATCAAAAATCGAAAATTACATTAATTACATTTACATGCAACTTGGTTTTTTTAGCTCCGATAAATTTAAATAGTCCGAAATGAAAACGTACGTGCCTAAACTCTCGCCTGATCTCGAAAGTACGAAAAATAGCACAATTGTTGCTATAGTTCCATCCCTGGTTCAAGTTCTTATTCATTGTCTTTAACGCTCTTCTTATGTTTGACAGCTACGGTACTCACCTCTCTGGGACAACACTACCATGTTGAATATTCCTTGCACTACATTATAATTATGTTTGCATACCCTCTACTCAACACATTCGGCATACGATATTTTTTACGAAAGCTATTCTCTCTCATTTTTTGTCTCAGAATCAGTGTTGCCAACACTTTTTCATATGTATAAAATTATATATATATATATAGTAAAAAATGTATTTCCAACCAACTCTTGGATATTTAATTCTATTTGTGCAAAAATTCCCTCATCGTCAGATGAATCGTAATATTTATATACAGACACGGGGTTTTTAAATATTAAATCACTCTCAGAATTAAAATTAAAAACATCTCTTAATTTTTTTTAAATCTGTTTCTTAAAATGGTTGAGGATTTTTCTAATGTACAAAATATTATAATTTAAGTGAAGAATATATGTACGTCACATGTATAAAAAATTATATTAATTTATAAAATTTCTTCGAAATAAGAATCAAACTTTACATTAAGGTTTAAAAAAGTAGTTATGTTTTTCAGTATAAGTTAAGAATCCACAAGAATGGATTCTGTCGGATACAAACGGCAACACTGACGCTAACACTGTCGAATTGTTTTTGTTTTATTGCATCATTATTCTCTATTCATAGCATTGAGAATCAGGAAGAGTTGCACAGTGGTGTGAACGCGGAATTAAATTAAAATTGTGATAATTTTTATTACAATTTTGTTATAACCCTTAAGCCTTTAACGTGATATTAAAATTAAAACAATGGGCTGCGAACCTGCTTAAAAGAAACCAAAAGGGTAAATAAATGCTAATATTATTTTTGACAGAGTTGTTTTGATATAGCTTAAATTAAAAAATGTAATTCCTTATGAATTGAGATTGTATTTTGCTTACAATCTTAAAGTTAGTATTAACATTTAAAATAATTGGCTGCGAACCTATCTTAAACGAACAAAAGAATAAATATATTCGTATACTTTTTTTAAAGAGCTGTTTTACTATATCTACAACAAAAGTATGTAGCGTTCATAGTTTTTGTGTTACATGGAAAGTAGGCGCGGTTTGGGGCAGGTTTGCTTGTTTTCTAATTATAACTCACACGCATAATTTTATTGGTCACTGACGAATCCTTCTATTTTATTCCTACATGAATACGGGATGGAACCACTGTGCGGTGTAATTCCATGAAAGATCAGCAATCATCTTATTTGTGTTAGTTCGCACTAATATAGTAAAATTCACAAGGGGCCGCACTCGGATCTTGCTGAACAGGAAGGGCCCAGCGCTAAAGTATATATAAACTCTTTCAGTGAATTTGTCCAATATATTGGACATGATAGAGAGTAATTTTTAATATTATTTTGCAACGGTTTTTTTAATTAATTTGGTTCTATAAAAAACAATGTACCAACATGACAAATATAAATTTGGAGAGGTATTTAACATTAAAGTCAGTTTGAACCGTACAGAAATCAAATTAATGTTTTTTTTACCTTTTATGACAATAAAATGATAATAAAATTAAGAGGATTTTTTAAATTTTAAAATGATTTTAAAATGATAATTAAATTAAGAGTAAGTAGCGCAGATAAAAATTAAAGGTATGTTTTTCATCTTTTTAGGACCGTTATGATAGGAGTATAAACCTAAAAAATACTATTTCGGCTTAGCCTAGCCATTGAAAGGACTTAAGAGACGTTGAAGTAAAATCGTTGAAGTGTCAGTCAGATAACTATAAAAACCTAAGTACTTTTTATAAAGATTGTTTTACATTACAAAAATAGTGATAAATATGGTCAGTTTTAATTATCGAAACATATGTATGTAAAAATTTCAAGTTATTTAAATAAATTTTGAGACTTTTTAAGAGAAAAAAAGCTTTTTGTAAAGTGATTTTGTATGGGAGTTAGGCGTTGTTTCTACCCGAGCTGCTAATTTTCGAACTTCGTCTTTGTTTTTAGATAGAATCTTAACCCACTATTACACGGTTTATGATCCAGCTAAATATTTTTTGATGGATTTATACACTGAGAAAAGAAGCATACTAAAATCAAAGAACATTGACTCAATATTAAAAAAAAAAATTATTTGTTTTAGCGCAAATTTTTTTTATTTTTTAAATGGAAACTTTTCTTTAAAATAAAGAAATAAATTTCAAAACAAAAAATAGTTTATTCCTTTAACCGTAACACTGGTACTATTCACATATGTAAATATTTCACTTTTTAAATGGCTACAAATTTGATGTTTTTGGCACGATTTGAATATAATTTACATTCAGTAGCTAATTTTGTTTATTTAAACAAATTTATAAATTAGCCACTGAATGTAAATTATATAAAAAATCGTGCCAAAAACATCAAATTTGCAGCCATTAAAAAATTAAAATATTTACATATGTAAATAGTACCAGTGTTAGGGTTAAAGAAAATTTCTTTCTTTCTGAAATAATAATTTCCATTTACAAAAAAAATTTGAAAAAAAAATTTCTTTGATTTTAGTCAGAGTGTGTAATTTATTTTTAAAATTAATATACAAAAGAAAACAAATAAAATTTTACTTTTGAATCCAAATTCTTAATTTTTTTAAATAAATGCGAAATAGATGCAATAAATGAATATTGTTTAAAAAAAAAATTCCCTAAAAACTAACAAAATTTCAGATTTTAAAACAAATACCTGTGTTTTTTATTTCAAAGCTGAACTTTTTTCTGAGTTTGTTTAAAATAGAATTACTAGATATAGAAACAAAACTTTCTTCAAAAAAGTAGTTTCATTTTTGTCAGAAGCCATTATGGCTGTTCGAAGGAATGCGTGATTTTATGACCTTAACATGTACATTTGAAACACAATTCCATAAGCATTAAAAAGTAGTCTTAAATTCTATAAAGAAATTATATAAGTGAACTTACTTACATGTAACAAAGAAAAGTTAATATTTTATTTTCTGAATTCTCCAGCCAGAAAGTAATAACACGCACTAATTAAATAAAATTAGATTTTCTTAGCAGCGTGTTAAAACAAGATTCGTGTCGACAGACAGACAAACAGACGGAAACGGCTAAATCGGCACAGCTAGTGATGCTGATCAAGAATATATAATATACTTTTCTAAGCCTGACACGCCTTTTTATGGGCGTTAGAAACAGTATAAAAATAAATTAACTGAATAGCTAAAAAAATGCTTTGATTATTCATATTAAAACAAGAGCGCCCTGCAAATGTATGCTACCTACAAAACTGAATGCGCCCTTGATACACAGCATGTGCTTGAACAAAGATAAAATGTTTTTCTCTCCGCTTTCTCAGTCTCTCAGACAACGCTTCGCTTCTCATAAGGTTATTTAGTGTAGCTTATACTACGGAACAATGATGTTTATGTTCAAGTATGCAAACTTGAACGCAACCGAAAAATGACCTTGGTAATGAATGCTACACAACATAAATGTTCAGTTCTCTCAAATCAACGCTTTACTACCTTAACGAACGAAACGTTAGAGTTTCTTTTCGTTCCCTGGTTGAAACAACGAGAAAATATCAACAAAACGCATACAGTAGCAATAACCTTGATATCTTTCGTCACGAGCAAACAACACTAATGCCTCATTTACACGAGTGACATTTACTGACTTTAATAACTTGATGAACTTGATGAAATATCATAATGATGCTGCTATTTAGACGGCACAAAAAAGTGACTTGCCCAGAGCTTTGTCACTACGTTTCATTATATTTTGGCAACTTTCAAATTCATAATGATTTGACCAGCAAAATAGGCGTTTACATGAATGACAAAATTTATAATTCTCAAATACTGACAAAGCAAAGAAGTTAAAGATTATTTTACAAATGGAAGACAACAAAATAAAAGCTGTTGCTTATTTAGCATATTTATTAATTGAAGAGGACGAGGAGGAAGAAGAACGCTGGAGAAGAACGTTCCATCTTCTGCCAAATACTGGCAGGGTTCACTTAAAAAAAGAAATGAGATTAAATATTGATTATGATTATTATATTCTTTGAACTCTTTAAATTTATACTGACCAGTCCATTTTTAAGCAAACAGTTAAATTTCTAGAATCAGTTAAACGCACTCTGTCAGTAAAGAATGAACTTTTTCATTTTTTTCTTTAAGTTGGTCACTATGAGAGTAGACGGGTTTACATGGCATTTACACGATGTCATTTAAGTGACAAAACTAATGACATCTGATTTTAATCATTATTTAATGACTAAAATAATGAATCAAAATAACATCATTTGCACGATAATGGCACTTAATGATGTAAAAAATGACAAATATGTCACCCGTGTGAATGAGGCATAATGCTATGCATATTTTTTTCCTTGCTGTCACAGCGCAATTCCAAGGCAATCGATCTTAAGGAGTCTCGAGTCGCGCGTCAGAGCTGTGACACGCACACTTTATTTCTCTTCCTGTATTGATAGAAGTAAAAAAACCTTATACGAAACATTTAAAACATCCGAAAATCCAGCTCGCCTTATTATTTTTCTATTTTCTTCAACGTTTGTATCTGAGTTTTTTAGAAAAAAATGGGATGTTATATGGGTTATTTGACATTTTTAAATACTTGTATTACCTTTCCACTACATCATCGATTTTTCGTTTTATGTGTGTAAGGTTTGGTTAAGATTGCGAAAATGTATTGAATTTTTTTTTTATTAAAAAACAAGCATAAAGTCAAATTTATAATTTTTTTTATTAATGCAAACATTTTTTGATATTTAACTAAATCAGTTATTAAAATAATTGAAAAAATTTGTTAAATAAACTAATTAAAAGAAATTCAAGTAAATTTTCTCCTACACCTAATCTTCCAGTCATACTCAATATGTTGTCATGTCTTCACCAAATACGCTCTTAACCACAAATGCTGCATTTGAAGCTGTAATTTTGGTCAGACAGTATTGCATCTTTAGCCACAACAGCTTAATTTTAAGGTTGCGCATGCGCAGTTTAAATACGATTGCCTTTCAAACAAACAACTTTGCCGCAATTTGATTGCTATTTTCGTAGACGCACGTTTCGATATTTTAAAAAAGTGCAAATTTTCAAATCGGAGCTGTAGACATTTAGTGGAAACTCTTAAAATTGAACAACTATCCACATATTCAAAAAGCAATATCAAAGGCTGAATTTGCAAAGAAATAAATAATTTTTTCTTTCCATTTGTTGACAACATTATAAAACGTTTGTTCATGCTCTTTGTCGGCATTTTTTAAATACAAATATATATAAAATGTAAACAGCAACCACAACAGCTGTAGTCGCTCGATTTGACAATTTAATTTGTTAAGCAGTTTTATGTAAAAAAAAAACATTTATATTTGCAAATATAAAACTTTTTATGACAACTTCAAAGTGGTCGTCGTAGTCGTCGTCACACTAGCACACGCTGAGTTGTCGGCATATCAAATTCAAAAGCTTTGTGACTCAAAGTGCGGTTTTTTGTGCGAACCCAACAGAACAAAGTAACAAAGCTTTGCAAAAATGTACGCATTAGTTGGCGCTGTTTGGCTTCTACAAGATGATAAAAAATCGTATTTTTGTTTTTATAGCAATGATTGATCTACATACATTGCCAGATAAGAAACTTTTAAAATTAAAATTAAATAATTTTAATTCAAACTAAACATACCTTTGCGGTAATAAGAGTTATTTTAAGGCCCCTTAAAAGCACGCCCTAGAACTATGTTTAATTTATCTCTTTTATTTGTTATTAGATTAAAATGTTATTTTGTGTCAGTCGCCGCATGCTGACAATCGGAGTTGAGTTTTGTAATCGATTTTGTGAGAGATCGTGTTGTTGCTGTTTTTTTTTATTGTAGTTGGCATGCTTCAAAAAGTCACTAACTGCACAATAAGGTGGGTCACCAAAAAAAATTTGAAATGACCGCCCCTCATTTGAAAGCTTATGTTGAGAGGATTTTAGCATTATACAATTTTTTTTTGTAGACCCAAAAAACACCCGAAATGGTCTATTTTGTATAACTTCGCCAGTTCTTAACCAGTTTTTATCCGATGTAAAATTCCGTTAGAGTGCGATTTTTACAATAATATGTTTCTGAATAAACGACTGCATTGATTTTGATGAAATTTTCTATGAAAATTCTCCAAACCAAGAAACAGCAGATATTTTTTTTAGCACTGAAAATATTTTATTTGCTTGTGTGTGTGGTTGTGTGCCTTTTACTTAGTTGCTGTTTTGCTTGTTAATTTGATTTTTATGCAATAATATATTTCTGGCTATAGAAATAGCATTTTAATATTCTGGTTGATAAAGCGATTTTGATGAAATCTTGTATGAAGATTCTCCTAACCTATGAATAGAAAATAGGCTATCACATGTTAAGAAATCTTTCGGCAGAGGGCGCTTCAATCAATAAAATATATATGGCTTAATAACGCCAGAACAACTGGACCCATTGTGAACAATATTTGTATGAAGAAAGAAGCCAAACGAAGATGAAACGAAGACTAACGAACAAAACCGAAGATAAACGAAGTTATTTCGAAAGCAATCGACGCCACACGAAGATGAAACGAAGGCTAAAGACAAATAGCGGAAACTTACTTCACCAAAAAGTTAATTCGCTGTAAATTTTTCCCTATAGCACAGTACTCTGTTCAGTTTCATGTGAAATTCCACTCAAATCTCTATACAAAAAGTGACAGCTGCGAAACTAGCGTGTAAATTTTCACAACATGTTCGCCAGAGCAGTACTCTGTTCCGCTGCGTGAAATTATCGCAACATGTTTCTAAGCAACATTTTTGCACGACAATTTAATTGTACTGCCTATTTATTTTGAAGTGAAAAGAGAGCTATCATATGAAATCTCCCAACTTATTCTCTGAGTCTCTCTGAGAAATGTTGCCATAGGAACTCCTCACAACAAACTTTAAGTCAGAAATTTCACGCAACAAATAAATAGATGTTGCCAGCGCAATTTCACGTAAACGAACAGAGTACTAGGCTTGCACCTAAAAAAAATGTAACATTAAAAAAATTTGTGTGCCTATTTAAAAAATTCTTTTATTTTATCTATCTTTAAAAAAATAGCTTTTTTAATGCAACAAGATAGGTGATGTTAAATACAAAAAGAGAGAAATAGCAAGCATTGTCAAACAAAGCATTGTCGAAAGTGTTCTTATTAAAACAGTTTTGTAAATAGTAAAACAAAACATAAATATTTTTTTGACAATAGGGAGAAAAACCACAATTTAAAAAGTAATACTACAATGATTGACAACATTGTTCTTATATGAAAGATGCTTTCTTTATTCATACAAAATAAGTATATAATAACAAGCATGTTGTAACTCAGAGAAATGGCAAATCTTTATATTAAAGACATTTTCTTTTATTCACAAGAGTCAGGTAATATTAACGATAATTTTTAAAAGAAATTTAACAATGCTACTCTTTTTAATAATACAACAATATTTCTTTGGGTATATGCATGAAATAAAAAACTTTCTTCACAAAAATTTCATGATTTTTTATGAACTTTTTTCCTCTTAAAAAGATAAGGTAAGTTACCCAAATAAGGCCAACCTAACGGTTTTTACCAGAGAGAAGAGAAAAGGGTTTTTTTAAACTTATTTTTGCAATTTTGTATTTTTGTTTATTCAATTCTTTTTTCAAAAACATAAAAATAAAGCATGAAAAAGTAAAAAATATATCCAGCTCAGAAGGTTTTAAAAAGGTCTGATTTTAGCCATATTAGGACCACCATGCCTAAATAAGGCCCAATATATAACGGTTTTAGAAACATAGCAAAACAGTCAGAAAGTAATAAAATAAGAACACATATTGTTACTACAAATGTTGGTTTACATTTATACTAAACATAAATGCTATTCATAGCTTTTTTTATAAAAACATTTTCGAAAAAATACTTTTATTGCCAAAAGTTCATTTTGAAAATTAAAATAACGTTACTCTGGCTTTTTAAAGAAAATTTTGGTAATTTGCTGACCTTTATAGTTGAGGGCTTTCTTTTTCGCAGTTTTTTTCTGTCAGGTAGATTTAGGTGTGGACATGAGAACGGAAAAAGAAAGCCGGAAAGAAAAAATGTTAAGGCCTTTTTAGGCGCTCTCAATATAGTTTCATTAATCAAGTTATTCTCGGAATACACCACAGTTAGATTTGATCAATTAACCTTTTTGTTTTCGTTAAAATACCTCTCTTGATTTTTAATTCACAGCTGGACATAGGCAATAGTTAATTCGTAGAATAACGGAATTTTACTGCGAGCACAATATTACATCAACCACGTTGTTGACGCTACCGCTGACTTCGTTCGACTGTCACCCGCTTGCAAAACGTGCAAAAAATCATTTTGCAGGGAATGCAATAAATGTGCGTATTAGAAATCGGGCCTCATTAAGGCTTGGGCCTTATTTGGCGAAGGGACCTTATGTATAGTTTTGGGGGTACTGGGGAAATAAGACTAAAAATTTAAACATCTCGCTAAAGATGGAATAGGAGGTAAAAAAAATTGACAAGACAAATTGGCCCAACCAAATACCTATTTTAAGGATCAATTAAAAACTACCAAAGTTATACGAAAAAATACCTTTTTTGGCGTTTTTTGAGTACACCAAAAAAATATTTAATGGCACTTAAATATTCTCAACATAAACTTTCAAAGGAGGTGCGATCATTTCAAACTTTTTATTTTCCATAGGGGGTGACCCACCCTACTTCACAATCATAATAACTACATATTATATATCATTTCAAATGATCTGACAGCGTTCAACTTTAATTCACGTTTATACGATCTTTTTTAAGTTAGTTCTCTTTGATTTATTACTTGCCTTTGGTACGAGTTTTAATTGTATTATAAAGACAATTCATTAAAATACGATAATGGCGGTGCATGTCAAAAGCTTTTTAGTTATCAAATATTTTGAGTTAGTAATCTAAACTTGTTATTACTAATTTACTTCATCAACAGCATGGCAAAAATAAACACTTGTCCCAGAAACTAAGAAAACTTTCAAATACTTTTTTAAGCTAGCTATTCAGGAACAATAAAGATTTTTAATATATTAATACGTATATAAAGATACATATACTTTCTTTATCTAAACAATCGTTTATTGCAAAGCCTTCATATTCCTCAGCTTAACTCTTGATTTAGAGCTTATTTGCTTTAATTATTGCCTGCTGTTAATGCTATTCCCCGTGTAACACCTTCCATTCCTTCAAGAACTGGTATTTATTTCTAATAAAGCCGCCAGTCTAAATCTTAATCATCGCACGAGTATAAATAACTTTGTTATCGGCAAAGTAATTCAAAGATGAAACAAATTAATTTTAAATCAAGACATAGCATTGTGCTTTTTTTTAGATTGCATTCGTGTAGGTTGTTAATTAACTAAAATCAATAAAAAATTGATTATATTAGCATAACTTAATAAATGTTTATAAATGAATGATATCAGCTTAAAACAAAAGATAGTTATTTTAAAAACGATTTTATAAGATCATATGTTAAAAGTGGTCTGATCGTTGTTAGTTACAAAAAGATCTACATATAATTTTTGTATAAATCTTGATCTACGCTTACGACGATTTCATATCTTAGGATTATCTCAAATGAAGGTAAGTTAAGTTATGTAGCATGTTTTTTAATTGATTACCTTCACTGAATGTTGACAAATTATTCTGGTGAAAATGTGCAGCTTATGTTCTTCATTAACTTAATTTATGAGATATACCGATCGAAATTGTTGTTTTGCTTAGAATATATTAATATTGAAAAGATATTAGCCAATGTATGCGATTTTACTCAAGCTCCTTAGGTTTATAGTTAAAGTTCTTAAATTAAAATATCAAGTTGTTCCTCTGTTTTGTCTAATATTTTGTACAAATTTTTCTCAGTAAAATCTTAGCTTAAAACTTGTAATTGAGTCCTTAATAAAATTTAATAGGCTCATTTGATTAAATATTTTACAAAAACTAAAAGCTTGTATGGAAATAAGTTCCTTTTGCTCAAATATTTTCAAAAGCAATTTTTCAGTATGCATATTTAGGCCCTTCTGAACAGAAACATAAACTTCGATGCACAAAATATTTAAAAAAATTTACGATTTTCTTAATTTTTTAGTTGTGCAAATGATAGGATTCAATATTTGAAGTGCTAAACCATAGTAAAAACAGCTTATACAAATATGTTAAATAGGACCTTTTGAACAGACACTCCCCAAATATAAATAACACAAATTATCTGATTTTTAAACTTAATCCTTTTTGACTTTTACACTCCAAAAACAATTTATAGCTCTATGTTTTCTTAAAGCAGCAAGCATAAAATTAAGGTACTACTACAGTGTGTAGCTATAAAAAAACACATTTTTTATTAATTTTTTTAGCTAGTATTATTAATTTTAATGATTAAAGTTTTTTACATAATGGAGAACTTTTTTTTTTGTCTTTATAGTTGTTGTTCATTTTCTGCAGGGCGTTGAAGTTAGCGTGTTTAAAAAATTGTTGCAATTGGCTTCTCGTCTCCAGCATTTACAAAGCGTCTGAAATTAAAAAATCAAAGTGCATTCTTGAGTTATGGGTTGTAGTTAAGCACTCAACCTACGCAAATAAAAAAAATAAAAAAAAAATAAATGGCATGCATTGAAAAAAAATGTACAAAAACCCCCTTTTTACCGAAGCTTTCAGCCGTACAAAAAATATTTTAAAGTTTTTTGGTTTTTTATAGGTCCAGTGCTTAACAGAGTCTATAATTAACACAATGACTCAAGATTCATCGAAGTCAATCAAGTAGAAATCCAGATATCTTAAAAGCCGATTCGAAAAACCTTGTTTCGAAAAAACGCAATTAAAGATTTAAATGTTCTTGAATATCATGCGACATACGAATTTAATATAGGTTATAACTCTTTTTCAATTTTATATTTTTTTCTAAAATTTTGTATACGTATTTTTAAGACCATATTCTAACGAAAAAAAAAATTGATTTTTAATATTTTACACACTGTAAAAGTACCTTAAACACTTAGGTGTTACCAGTCCTAAGCTATGACTAATTCTGCAAAAGCATTTTTATAGGTAAAAAAATACCCAATCGCGGTTAATGGGTTAAAAGGGAATAGTCAAAAACTTTTCAGTAGGTTGACGACCACACGGAGGAAAATAATATTCTTATATTAAGTAAATATTTTGCTTGATTTAAGAAAATTTAAAATTAAGTCTCATTTACTCAAATCAAGCATTAAAAACTAAAATTAAGAAAAAAATAATTACAGTGAAACCTCTACTAACGGACACCTCTCTTAAGCGGACACTTCTCTTGAGCGGACAGTTTTTCTACGACCAAGTTTTTCGTCAGCTTTTTCGAACAAATTAACCTCTCTTAAGCGGACCCTCTCTCGAGCGGACCCTCTCTTGAGCGGACACGGACAGTATATTTTTGTCTAATTGGGCGAAAAACCTCTGTTTCATGGACGAGAACCTCCATCAAGCGGACACATACGTCTGTTGAACGGACGCGAACTCCTGTTGGACGGACGCGAACCTCTCACAAGCGGACACGAGCGAGAAAAGTAAAGGCGAATTTACGCATTTCACTCAAAACGATGATAGTGAACGTTGAACGATGACAGTGAATCAATTTTTAATTTACATTATTGAAAGTGTAAATTTTAAAGTTGATGGATGATTCGGTGTTGAATGTCAAAATATATTCGTTGACTGATTCATTTTCTTGACGTTTCAAAAAATTAAATAAATAAAAGCTATTCAGCAATTAAATAAAAAATATTTAAACTTTCTGCTTGAAGTTATGTTAACACTTTTCAATTGTTTTTCAGTACGAATGAAACATCAGTTCGGTTCGCTTTCACTTTCATCAAAAGTAGGAAGACCTTCTACTTCTTGTGGATGACAATCATCTTCATTTTAAAGATGAAACTCAATTTACATTTTACAAATCAGATGTTTCATCCAAAGTGAACGATGATAGTGAATCGTGTAAATTCGCCTTAACTGACAAAATGTGTGTAAGCATACAGAAATGAAATTGGGGATTTCCCTCACAAAGCGCCTCGCTTGTTTTTTTTTTCATTTGCCTTGCCATCGCTTCACTGAGCTATAGAACGTTGCAGTGAATAGACATACGAGATGGCGAATCCATATGCAAAATCGTTTTTTTTAAAGAAAAACAAAAAACTTACGTCAATCGACGATTTCTGAATTTCTTAAGTCATGAATTACACATGTTAAAAGTTTGTTAATTACATACTATTTTTCATGATATGAACTGAATTTTTTTTATTTTAAACATATATGCGTTAAAATAATATAATATAATGCGCGATTTTGTTAAATACATAAATACAATAAATGTATTTTGCATTGAAAAAAAATTCCTTTAACATTTGCACAATAAATTGTTTTTTTGATGAAGCATATTGTTCTCAATTCTACAAAAATCAATTTTTAAAATCGAGCAAATTATTCTCGCTTTTAGCAAATTTTTTACTTGGATCAAGCATATTCTGCTCTTAGTAAGAAAATTGCTTCAAACTGTTTTCAATTCAAGGAAAACAAGTGTCTCAAATTAAGTCAATTATTCTAGTTTTCAGTAAAATGTTTCCTTAAATCAAACAAATGGTTCTCAATTCCAGACAAATAAATTTCTCAAATCAAGCAAATTATTCTAGTTTTCAGCAAACTGTTTACTTGTATCAAGCACACTTTTCTCACTTCAAGTAAATATTAGACTTGAATGCAGAAAAAATATTCTAGAGTTTTAAGCAAATGTTTCTTGAATTGAAAATTTTTTTCTTAATATCATGTGTTTTTAATTTGCTCAATTCTAGCAAATTAATGCTTGAATTGAGCAATTAATGCTTAAGTGTATAAACTGATAGGCTATTTGCATGATTCATGCATAGAATGCTTGATTTTTTCTTTCCGTGCACGTTGAAAAGATATTAAATATATTTATTTGGATAATATTTAAAGTTCGGAGAATCTTTCTTTTGAACTATTATTTTCTTCTCGTGAATATATTTAATTTTGAAAAAATAAGTAATTATCTTTAAGAATTCCACCAAATGAACATCTATCAAAATGTAACTTACAAAAGGCATAACGGTAGCCTTGGTCATGCAAAAATTAACTTACAAGGAAACGTTTCCAAGTGTCACTTGCCTATTTAAATGATTTGCGGATGTGTGATAAAGGACAAAAAATCTAAAGTTGATGAATTTTGTTTTTAAATTCTCAATCAAAAGTTAAGGGTTTCAAAATGGCATTCCAAAATCAGTAGAAATTTTTATACCCGAACGCGTATAAAAATGAATAAGAAGTATATAAACTTTAACACTACGCTTTTAGGGCCGATAAGGAGGCGTGGCACACATAGAAAAGTATATATATTCTTTATAAGCATCACCTCCTGAGTCGATTAAGCCATGTCCGTCTGTCTGTTTGTCTGTCTGTCTGTCAGTGATCTATGATTACGAAAATGGTAAAATCTCTTTATATTCCACAAAAATTATACTACTGACTTCAACTTTTGAACATAACCTTAAACCTTAACGCTTAACTGGTACACCTCAAAAAAAATCACATTGACAGTACATCTGGTCCCAGGTGTACCACACCAACTAAAAACACATATACCTCTCCTTTTGCTTCGCCGTAGTCGGGTAAGAAATGCTAAAATATCACGAATTTCGAAATGCATGTTGTGTTTTTAGGAACGTCTTAAATAAGGTTTTTTTTATCTTATATAAATAGAATATTATATTAATAAAAAATAATTATAATAATATATAATGAATATTAATAACATTAAAATACTTTAAAAAGCAATAAAATACCGTTCTTTTAACTACTCAACTATTAAAAACTAATTACAACTTACTAAGTTATAGCAAAAAATGTGTGATCAATTTTTTTCGTGTACATGCTTTAAGAGAACTTGACCTTTTAAAATTGTTTGTATTGGCTTTTGGTGCCAAAAATACGATATATAATCTCACAAAAAATAATCTCACGAAACGAAGGCTGAACTTGGTGTGAGACTCGGTAAGCAATACATTTTTCTATATCAAAAAATATTGCTTCTAATTTTTCTCACGAAGTTCAGCCTCGCTTCGTTATTTATAAAGATGCAGTTAATCTTGCTGAAGATTAACCAAAACAATTACATACAACAAAAACGAAAGCAACTGATTTCGTTAGTAATTTTATTGAACTTTCATAAAAAAAAATTAGTACATTTTTTATGGAAACCATTTACAATATAAACTTCTAAAACCATACGATCAGTAAGTTCAAAAGCAGGATATTATTACAACAAAAGGTAACTTTTTAAATTTTCTTTAATAATTTGCAACAACAAAATTGCAATAAAATTTGTCTCTACAAATGTTATGCCATCATGGGCGCCTTTTAATAACATTTCGTTGAATACCTAATTTGTAAATGTTTCAATGGAAATGTCAAAACAATTTAATTTCCGCTTATTTTTTAAAAGCCATTGTGAAGCCCAAAACATCGATTGAGCACTTAAAAGAAAGTATTTCAACTTTAAAATGTTGTTCTCTATCGCATAATTGAAAATAATTTCAATCGCAGATTGAAACCTGTTCACCTTTCCCTGTTACACAGAGCCAAAACAACTTAATTAATAGAAGAAAATCAATAAGATTTCTCTATGGTTTTCATCCAAGAAGATTGTCTTATTAAAACCATAGAGAAAATCTTATTAAAACAATGAGCTTTTTTATTAGGCAAACCACATAGTTTTAAGAAGAATCTTATTGTTTTTTATAAGAACACTTTTAAAAACAATAAGAAAATCTTATCAAAACTTCTTGGTATTTAAGAAAAAATCTTATAGATTTAATAAGATTTAGTTTTGAAATTTAATAAAGACATCTTGTTGATTTAATAGGATTTCTTTTTAAATTTTAATAAGGAAATCTTTTTAAATCAAAACGGAATATTACTAACCTTTTACCTAGAAGTATACTTTTAATTGCCTGTAATATTAAATAAAAAGACATTTTGATGGTTTTTTACTATTTGTAAGGAAATAAAATTTGTATATGTATATATAAAATACATCTGTTAAAATATAATTTCACAAAAAGCTAAAAAACTAAATTCAAAGTTGTTGCATAAATAAGTTTTTTTAACTTAACAAAATATGACTTTGTCACCAAAATACCCGGCGATGTCGAGGCCTTCAAAGAGAGTGGCGACATCCTTAATCTCCATTTTTTGAAGAGCCTCCTTCGAGTTTACTCCATAACTCCCCCACGACTGAAATATGGCTTGTGTTTCTAGAATTTCTGCCTCGTCAAAAGCAAGTTCGGGAACATAAGTATCATTATCACATACTTTTATTTTACTCTAAATAAATTAAATCTATAAAATGCACATAAACTTCATGAATTCACTTCACAATTACGACTGAAAGCTAAAGCAAAGAATAAGTAGCATTTTCACCATCTTGAAAGGTTGTTTAATAATAAAATCTTATAAAAGCAGATAAAAAAAGATTTTCTTTTTAATTTAAGGTGGTCTCTTCTTTAACTTCGGAGAGTGAAAAAAAGATTTTCTTATTAAAGTAAAGTATTAATAAGATTACCACATCATTTCATTTATTAAATAAGAAATCTTATTAAAATATTTTTGATAGTAGATGATAGTTGTTTCTCTATGGAATTAAAAAGATTTCTCTATGGGAAATTCTTGTTATTTGGTAGTATTAATAAGAAAACCTAATAAAATAGCTCAATTAGGTGATCTTATTGATTTAATGTGGTGGTTTTTGGCTCTGTGTAGTGTTATTATAAGAATTTATCTGAACTTCGTTTTTAGATGTCTTTTTCTTTAAGATGGTTACAATTTCCCAAATAAACTCTTTGCTCTATTAGCAAGGAATCTCTCGTTTTAGGGGCTCACATTCCTTGTCTTTTTTTTTAATGTTTTAAAAAAGTTCTATACCTGTTATTGTATACGAAAACTTGTTATGTTCCAGCCGAGCTACAATTATGTCGAAAATATTATAAAAATAATAAATTTTTGCTGCTTGAAATGCATTTTTATTATAGCCATTAATACTGTATACGCACAACGCAGCAAACTGATGAAGAATTTAAATTCTAGTGCCCAAGTCATATCGGTTTCAATACCCGCTTCAGGCTACTTCCACGTATGCGCTCACATATAATGCGATAAGACGCAAATGTAAGCTTTCCAAAAGTAATGGATTAATTTGAAATTGTTTATGAATATCTTCAGTGCTGCTTTGAAGTTCATCCTGAGACAGCTAAAACAAATTGGACTTCCATGCCATGGAATCTTTCAACAGTTCGTTATTTCGTTGCGTTTTAACACAACACGCTTTGGAGTGGCTTTTGTCTGGTTGGCTGGTGCACGCTGTGAGCATCATAAAAACCCGGCAAGTTCGAGCAATTTGTTAAGAGATTATTTTATGCGCTTTAATGAGACAGATTTTAAGTCCATTTTAATGCCGTTGATTACGTTTTACACGTTTCGTTGTTTTGTTTTAATTTTGTTTTTGTTGTTGTTTTTTAAGAGTTACCATGTGTTATGCATGCATTTATACCTTTTTAACATGATTTTCTTACTTTATGTTAAATTAATAAACACCGATATACATACCTATAAATTTATATTAAGCGTGTTTATGAATGAAACTAATTTGGTTTTATCGTTAGTCTTGTTTTTGATTTCATTTAAATTTCTTTGCTTTCAGGAAGAAATTGATTTTTATATAAACTTTATTGCCGGTATTTTGCATAAATTTATGGCGAATCAGGAAAAAGTTCAAAGGCTTAGAAATAAATATTCATAATTAATTGAATGAATGAAGACAGCAAAATGAAGATTTATTTAACTAATTTTTTTTTAGATTAGCTTAATTCTAAGCCAGTTTTAGTTAATGTATTCAATTTAAATAATAACAAATTAAGAAAAATACATTTTTTTACTAATGATTGTTTAATGGTAGTTTTTAAAATGTTACGATTTGCTGTTCCTTAGATTAAGACTAATGAATATCAGGCATTCCCACTGACCTATAACTAAATATATATTAGCTACGAAAGTTGGAAATCTCTATCAGCTATTCAAAATTTACTAGCGGACTCGACGACAGACGTTGTCCTGCCCCAATTCAGTGAATTTGTTTGTGATCATTTATTTTAAGTAAATTGTTATATTGCTTGCATTTTTTCGCCAGTCTAAAAATAATAAAAATATTTTTTTAAGAAAATCTTTTAACATTCATCCTTGAAATCCTATATGACCTTCTTAAAGCAGTGAGAGCAGTAGGCAGGCGCGTACCCAGAAAAAATTTCAGGGGGTTTTTAATTTTTTTTTTTAAACTTTTTCAAATTTCTTTATATTAAATAATATATAATAGAAATATTGATTTTTTCGGGCTAGTTTATTTAAAATTTCTTCCATTTTCACTTCCACATCCCTGTGAACACTTAGAAGAGCTAGCCTATTGAGCCTTTCTTCTCCAATTTTACTTCTCATGCATGTTTTGAGTCTTCGAATCGATGAAAACGAGGGTTCGCTTGAAGCTACTGAAACCTGCAAAATTGCACCAATCTTCAGGAATCGGCTTATTGATGGATATATTATTACATCGCAAAAATTAAGGTCGATTTGTCTGATTCAAGCAGTGCCTACAAATATGGGGTACAAAATATTTGTCAAAATCAATATATACATTGCTAAAATCATTACGTTTTAAATTCAACACAATGCCTTTAACATCAATGCATGATTTTACATACAAAATTTAAAAAAAGTTTCAAGCAATTTCTTTAAATTAAACATATATCGTCAAAGTAGGAACAAACTGTTTTCAATATATCGCCCATTTCACATAGAAGTGTAAAAGTTGCACTGACCATCTCCGATTTGGCTCAAATATTGTGCTTAGATTAGTTTATTGTTTAGAAAACCAAATCCAGAGTTTGAGGTTTTGAGATTTTTTTCGCAAGCCCATAGCCATGCGAATGCCAAAATAGGGTCTATTTCGAGACAACGTAGCGCAGTCAATTTAAATGTGATTTTTGTAAATAGGGTATCATTGGAAATTTTATTTTGAGGGAAAAATATTAAACTTTTCAAAAAATTACAGTAACATGACCCATTATTAATTTTAAAGTTTAATACCATGCCAGCAACAAGCGCTATAATTTTTTTTCATTTTCATTATATTAATTTTTTTTACGTTCCATTACCTTTCCAAAGATATTAAATTGAAGAGTGCTCTTTAAGGGTTCAGAAGTTATGGCATAAGAACAGATTCAACGAATTCAACTAGCGTTGATATTTATTTTGAAAATACCAGAATACATAAAGACTTAAAAACTTTGTACGTAAATAATTTAAAAAAAAATTGTTCACAGTACATATTTAATTTGTTTTTAAATGCATCTTCTACTCGCTAGGTGCAGAGCTGGGTTGTAATGATTCCTTTTTAATTTAATTACACCTCAACTTCTTTAATTCCTTGGAATTAGGAATTGGTAATTGTACGTTTCAATTGCTCAGGAATGTAATTGGAAAAACTTCTCAATTACATTAAAGGAATTGTAATTGGTAATTGGACACCTCAGTTCCTCAGGAATGGAATTAAAAAAATTGTCAATTTAATTACAGGAATTGTAATTGGTAATTTAACACCTCAATTCCGCGGAATGGAATTGGAAAAAAAAGTCAATTCCATTACAGGAATTGTAATTGGTAAATGGACATCCAATTGCTCAGGAATGGAATTGAAAATAATTCTAAATTCCATTACGGGAATTGTACTTGGAATATTGAACGCCTCAATTCCTTAGGAATAGAATTGGAAAACATCGGAAAATTTTTGCAATTCTATTCCAAGGAATTGAGTCAATTCCATTACAGGAATTGAATTACAATTCATGTAATGGAATTGACGATTTTTTCCATTTCTATTACTGAGGTTTTGAGATGTTCAATTACCAATTACAATTCCTGTAAAGGAATTGACGATTTTTTCCAATTCCATTTCAAATAATTGAGGTGCTCAAATTCCTATTACAATTCCTGTAATAAAATTGACAATTTTTTCCAATTGCATTCCCGAGGAATTGAGAGGACCAATTACCAATTCCTAATACCAAGGAATTGGAATTGAATTGTAATGAGTACTTTTTGACCCAGCTCTGACTAGGTAGCATAAAAAATAGTAGTCCTTTTCAGCCGGTGTCAAGATATTTTGGTCCCAATTTATCGTAAACAAAAAAATCAAAGTGCATATTAATATGATTACGACAAGCTTAACTACTATTATAAGGTTTGGTTACAATTTTCCCCCGCTGCGGGTATCCAAAGCGTTGAAAATGACAGCATTTTTTAAAAAGTCACGCTAAATTTTTCCTATTGGGCTAGACATAATAATTCTAGTAAAGGTTGTAACTACAAGTACCCTTATTAAAATGCACTTTGATTTTTTTATTTCCGACAAATTGGGACCAAAATATCTTGACACTGGCTGAAAAGTGCTGCTTTTTTATGCCACCTATCGAGAAGAAGATGCATTTAAAAAAAAAATTATTTTGGAATTATTTCTTATATTATTTACACTGAGAAAAAAACATACTTTAAAGCTAAACAAAAATTTTAAAATAGAAGTTTATCGCGTATCTACAAAATAAAATTTAAAATAAGCGCATTAAATTTTTAACTATAAACTCATTTATTTTTTTTATAAATTTCTTTTATTTTTCTTTGCGATAACAAAATATGCGTCGCTATCTGAGATTGAATTGAAAAACTTTTTAACAAAAAAGGAACCAACTTCAAAACCACTACAAAGTAAAAAATAATTTTCACATTAATTCTTGGTCAAATTTGATCATTTATTTATATATATTATTAAATTGGAAACTTTATTATTATAATTTTATTCTATTTTGTATTAATATCATAAATCTATTAATTTCTCCATGAATATAAAACTTTTGAAGCCGGAGCGTTTATTTTATAAAAGTCTGATTATATAAGCGCTGGCTCGAAAGGTTTTATATTCATGGCGAAATTATTATATTTATGATAATAATACTAATAATAATAATAATAATAATAAGAAAAAAATTATAATAAAAAGATTTCCAATTTAATAATATATAAAAATAAATTATCAAATTTGACCAAGAATTAATGTGAAAAGTAATTTAAAATTATTTTTTACTTTGTGATGGTTTTGAAATGGTTTTTTTTTTTTTTTTTTGTTAAAAATTTTTTATTTCTTTCTTTTTAGAGATTATGATAACAATTTTTTCCATTCTTGTAACGAATTTTGGTTCCCTTGTTTTAATATTAACTGAGAAACAGTATTTTTCTTATATTTCCCTTTTGTCCAATAACGCCCACTTTTTTGACCGAAAATTTCCATAATTATGCCTACCCCTGTATCTAATTTCAGTTTAATTCAGTGTTAATATTATTCGATTTACGGCGTTTTTCTAATATTTTCACGCCCTTTATCGAATAACGCCCACTCTATTGACCGTAATTTGTAATAATTGTTCCGACCTCCGTACCAATTTCCAGTATCCTAGTGTGAATATTAACTGAGATACAGTATTTTTCTTATATTCCCAGCAAAAAAAGTGCTTCCAAAAGGAGGTTAAGTGGAAGGGAAAGTCTTGAATTCCATCCCTTCCACTTTCATACTCAGAAGGCATTCTTTTAACATATGCATGTCATTGAGAGGAATGCTTTCCTTAGTCTTCTCCAGAAGTGCATCCAGAATTTTTTCAATGGAAGATCTCTTTGAGCCCTTAAATGAAAGGATTCTAGTAGGTGTTTTTGAGGAGAACTTTAAGAAGGCATTCCATGGAATGAAATGGTTTTTGTGGTTAGGGGGCTTAAAAAATACCACGGAAAATATCCCTTCACCCGATTTTCTCGCTATTTTAGTGTTGGAAATGAGAAGTGTTTTGTTTTTGTTGGAGGTTTAAAAAAAATCCACGTAAAATATCCCTTTTCCTGATTTTCACGGCATTTTGGTGCTTAGAGTAGGAAGCGATTGCGTTTTTTTGGAGGTTTGGAAAATCCCACGGCAAAATTAAAAAATACCTGAAAAAAGACACAGTTTCGATAGTATCGTAAGTTCAGACGTAGAATTCTTTTTTATACAGTAATAGAGAAAAATTCTTGTTTTTTATTTATATTTTTCAAAATTATTTTAAAACATTTCATCTTCTAAAAAAAAATTATTCAAAAACGAATTTGTTTTTGTTGTTGCCTTCTTCAAACTTACTTGATCTAAAAAGCTCTCAATTAAATTCATGTTAAAATTTGCTTTGTTTTATAAAAACTTTTCGTTTGATATATACATTATATATTGTATGTTAATGCTCTTAACTACAGGAAAAATAAATAATTCAAATTTTTCCGATATTTATTTCCATTTATTAAACGTAACTTTGAATTACATTTAGTTGCAACCAACATAAAAAATTAACAACAAATTCATCACTAAAAATATCAAACGAAAACTTTTTATAAAACAAAACAAATTTTTACATGAATTTAACTATGAGCTTTTTTGATCAAGTAAGTTTAAAGAAGGCAACAAAACAACAAATTTGTTTTTGAATAATTTTTATTTAGAAGATGAAATGTTTTTAAATAGTTTTTAAAAATATGAATGAAAAAAATAGAATTTTTCTCTATTTCTATATAAAAAGGAATTCTACGTCTATACTATCGAAACTGTGCTTTTTTTTTAAACGCGTGGTATTTGTGTGGTAATTGTTAATGATCGTGAGATTTTTTGATATATTTTTATTGCGGTAGAAACTTTTTTGTTTATCTTTACAATGGTAATTTTTGTTGTATTTAATTTATGTTATTGTGAAAAAAGTAACTTTTTGTCGGAATTGTTTTAAATTTTAACTGGCAACCTTGGCAGGTAGTAATAATTTTTTTGTAGCCACATACGGGCTCTCTAGCTACATGCAGCTGTATTCTCTATTGCATTACAACCCAACAAGCCATGAATGTTACTGTGCCAGCTAAACGGTACTTAAAACGGCAGCGTCTGATTTGCTGGTATGAAAATGACAAGTTTTTGTACCTTTAAACCGTTCTCTATATAATTGTAAAGTCCTTTTTTATATTTATCAAGAATCGAATTGAAATTGATATCATATTCGCTTGATGTGTCGTTTGTTCTTGTCTTTTTCCCTTTTTTTTCACCCTTGTATTAAAATCAAGGTAGTGCAGTTGAGTTACCGTTTATTGTTTAGCTTATTGTTGCAACTTAATAAAAACTATTTAAAGAAAAGGTTACAACTGTTTAACAACAAATAAAACTAATATACAACTTAAAGTTTTCTATATGACCTTGTTATTATTTGTGTTGATTTTCTATGATTTTAATATAAATTCTAATTGTTTGATAGTTTAAATCATTCTTGATTTTAAATACAAATTCAAGTTGTTTGATAGGTCAGGTTAAACTAGTTAATCAATCAGCTAACTAATTAATCAGCTAGTGATGTTTTTTTTCTTTTCATATTGAAAGTGTTGTTGCTGTTGTTTCTTTGAAAAAAATTCGTTAGAGCAATTAATTGTTCTAACCTGACCTAAAGCTAAATAAATGATTTTAAACTATCAAACAACTAGAATTTGTATTTAAAATCAAGAATGATTTAAGCTATCAAACATTTAGAATTTGTATTTAAATCATAGAAAATCAACTTTAATATACAACTTAATAAATGGAACGCTTATATGAAACACACAATGCATAGTTCGCTGACAACGAAACGGTCCGCTTCAGTGCTTTTAAAAGTGCACACCGTTTTCAAATAAGCCGATTGGCTATCTGGGGAAAAAAGCAACTCATGTGTATTTATATATGTATGTTTTACATACATATTTATAAAAACAAACAACAAAAGCCGCACAACAACGAACGACGTAATAACGAACCACACAAGCAAACACAACAACCTTAAAAACAGCATAAGCAGCATACGAATATATGAATTTTTCATCTTCTTAGGTTTTGCTATTTTATTAGATATTTTTTTATTCCCACTAAAACTGATATTTAGCATTTTTTTTTCTTTGTACGATGAATATTAAAGGCTGTAGGTATACCCCAAAGTGTCAAATATCACTTTGAAAAAATTCGTGAAAATGACCCCCATACAAACCGCGCTGTAAGACGTAATTTTACGTCAAAATAATTGAAATTAAATGCTATTTGAATGTCTTGGAGATGTGGTTTATGAGAATGCTTCTTGAAAGCACTTCTTGATAAGGCTTAGAAGAAGCACAATTGGATCTATAGAATGTTTTCTGGAAGCAATGTCCCTAAATATGCATATCACATTTGTAACAAACCTTTTGCTGGGTTGCCACGGCCTTTTTTCCAACGACAGCTACTTTCTTGACCGCACATTTTCATAACTATGCCTTCTCCTGTATCTAAATTCACTATCCTAGTGTCAATATTATTCGAGTTAGAGCAATTTTATTATACTGCCACGCCCTTTATAAAATAACGCCCACTTTTTTGACCATAATTTGTAATAACTGTTCCTACCTCTGTACCAATTTTCAGTACCCTAGTGTCAATATTAACTGAGATACAGTATTTTTCTTATGTTGCCACGCGCTTTTGTCCAACAACGCCCACTTTCTTCACCGCAAATTTTCATAATTATGCCTACCCCTGTACCTAAATTCAGTACCCTAGTGTCAATATTATTCGAGTTACAGCGTTTTTATAATATTGACACGCCTTCTATTAAATAACGCCCACTTTTTACAGAGTTTTTCTTATATTGCCATGCCCCTATGTCCATTACCGCCCACTTTTTTAGACGGGCACCTCCGCGTCCAAAGTCTCTATCTGTTGACAAAAAATTGCGGCAATCGGGCAAGTACTTTAGGAGTTATCGTACTTAAAATATTACTATATAAGTACTTAAAAAAAAACCAGCCAACTTGAGAACCTCCTCCTTTTTGAAGTCGGTTAAAAATTATGTGTAGTAGAAGTTTTGACAATATTTGCCAGACAATTGAGACCAAGCTGAGAAAAACCCCGATTTTACATTTGATTGTGTGAAAATATTTTTTTTTTAATTGGTTTTACAAATAATGAACCTTAAATGAAATAAAGTCTAATTTATTACTTTAATATTTAAAATATTTCAATATTTTAAGCCGCAATAACACGCAAACTTCATCGAATAGAGTTCAAATATGGTATTCGAGATTTTCCAGGGGTCGCAAATTACGAATTTGACGTTGAAAACTCGAAAAAATTAAGAAAATATCATCAAAAAAATAGCAGTTTAATTTGACAACAAATTCTATAGAAAAAATGTCAGAAAAGCTCACACTAAATTTAGAGTCGACTTTAAAATGCTGATTACTAAGGCTTACTTAATTTAAGAACAATATATTAAAAATATGTTTTGAAATATTTGCTTTCAATACTTAAGTTTTCGTTTTGAAGTTTTTTTAAAAAAATGTTTTTAAACTGTAAATGTTGACTATAAAAATATATTTGAAAACATTGTTTTGAAAAAAAAACTTTTGTTTTAAATTGAACTGTGCAAACATTTGAGTTTAACTTAAAGGAAATTGTTTCAAGCTCTATTTCAAAAACAAATACATTTAATATGAACACAGTTTCATTAAATTTTAACACATATTCCCTCAGTGTACAGGGTTGCCAATATTCGAAGCGCCCATTTTATTTTAAAATAAATCAAAGAAACCACAATTTTTTGTCTGTTCGTCATGAATATCATTTAATTGGGTTCAAGTAGATTTGCTTACATTATTTCTTGAAAATGATATCTCGTAAATGGTCGCCATTGGCCTCTACGACATATTGTGCCCGTTTTGCAGCATTTTCCATGGTTTTCTTCAACATTTCGATGGGAATGGCGGTTATTTCTTGACGGATGTTGGTTTTCAGCTCTTCTAGGGTCTTTGGCTTGTTGACGTAAACCTTTGATTTCAAATAACCCCACAAAAAGAAGTCTGGAGGCGTTAAATCTGGTGATCTTGGCGGCCAATCGAAATCACCATTTTTTGACATCAAACGGCCAGGGAACAATTGCTTCAAAAAATCGATTGTAGTGCGGCTTGTGTGTGGTGGCGCGCCGTCTTGTTGAAACCAGTAGTGCCTGATACGCTTTCGACGAACGATTGGCATGAAAAAATTGTTTATCATATCGCGATAACGCTCCTGATTGACAGTAACTCTGTGGCCATTATCATCTTCGAAAAAGAACGGCCCAATGAGCATTTTAGCACAAACGCCGCACCAAACAGTGACTTTTGCATCGTGAAGAGGTACCTCTTGAATCTCTTGTGGATTTTCAGTGCCATAAATACGGCAATTTTGTTTGTTTACCGTTCCGTTCAACTGAAAATGAACTTCATCGCTCATTGAGTTGAGTTTTCACTATTGACTTGTTTTGTTGAATGTAAATTTCAACAATAAATGTTTTGAATTGAGTATTTTGGTTTTTGATCTACTTTGATCAAGATCTTTGTCGTGACCACAAACACACAACGACTGCCATGTTGAGCTGAGTGTTTCTCTCGAAGCTCGTTAAAATGCGTTCATTTCGGGGGACTTAACCCCCAAAAGCCCATGCGTACGCGCCTGGTAGTAGGCATACGAAATTTTTCCATTTCGCGCGGAAGACCTACAAAACCCATTAGAAGGCCTCCTACCGACGGGGGGGCGTGTTTGATGGGCTGTGACTTATACTTGCACATTGTGTGCAAACATCAAATGAACACAGAACGTTGAAAAGACGAGTAGAGTACGAATGTCTTGAGTTTGAAATATTTTTGCTTTTTTAAAAACTAAAAAATAAAAAATTAATTTCAGCTCATGTCGTCTTAAGCTAATTCAACTTATTGTCGCAGATGTAATCCAATTATTTCTCACCGATAAAAAGCCAGTTAAAGCCGAAGA
The DNA here is from genome assembly GCA_963920525.1 of Dichetophora obliterata. Lineage (NCBI taxonomy): Eukaryota > Metazoa > Arthropoda > Insecta > Diptera > Sciomyzidae > Dichetophora > Dichetophora obliterata. The sequence continues at coordinate 112,263,870 of OY986439.1, read as the reverse complement.
ATGAAAAAATTTCGTTAAATCTCACAAAAATGCACTTATCTTCTAAAACTAGCAAGCTCAAATGCATAATAAATAAATCAAAACATTCTTTTACTATTTCTATTTGGAAACTTCTATTTCTATTTGAAGTCATGAAAATATTAAAAATGAGATTACTTAAGGCTAGGAGTGCCTTAAAGAATGCATTTATTTGGTATCAGTCAGATTACATTGACGTCAAGAAGCATCTTTGCATAAATTTACATTTTATAGACTTTCTTGGAGGTCCAACACATTATACTCTAAAATCGTGTTAACCGAAATATTTTTGATGATAAGATGGCTTTAAATGACTTAAATTAAATCTTTAAAGCACACTTTCGTCCCGTCAATAATTTGCTTTTATTTCTTGCTTAATCTATGCTTTTAAATATTTCACTCATGTCATCATCATCATCATCGTCATCATGTTTATAATATTTTCTCATAAAATACAAAACTCATGTGTTTGGAACTTCCGCTAATGCTCATTTCTACCTAGATTATTATTTCTTCCTTCATGCCGTCAAAGCTGATACCGCTCGACGGCCGGCAAATTTGCTTCATTTGAAATACTTGAAGCGTTAAAGATTTCATTCGTTACGTTCGAAGAAGCTTCAAAACATTAAAGAAGAAGATACGGTATCAATGTGGAAAAGATGAGAATAGAAGAAGCAGTAGTTTCAACCAAGATCAATCAGGCAAAAAAATAAAAGCAAAAACAAAAACTCTCCAGCACTGATCACTGACACCTTCGATCGAGCGCATAGCCGCAAGGCTCTATTCAAGAATCGGAGATACATGGTGTGGCTATGGGTGTGTGTGTGTGTGTGTGTGGCTCTACACATACTTAGCTGCAGCAGGTTTTAGTCTTCCGATCATTAATAATAAATATGACATAAACAGAAAAACATTTGAAAAACCTTTTCTGGAACCAATACCATGAAAAATAAAGGCCAAGCCTAAGCACCTAAAAAATAAAGTAAAATGCATCCATGGTTGCCACAAAGTCTGCAAATTGTGCCTTATTGTATGAGCAATTGCTACATTTTGGATGCCCAGCAGTAACCGCTCAACTTCAATTCGTTATGCGCTACGCTAGAGATTTTCCAAAATGTATTTAGTTTTTTTTCAATAGCATCGTTGTTGCTAAAGTTGTTGTTATTGCTATTCTGAGTCCACCTTACAACTCAGCTTGCTGTATCGCTCCAGGGCAATCGTCGGACAAGCAACTTTCTGTAGACACTGATGGGGAGGTCTTCGTACAACAGCAACAACAACAAAGACTAATTCAAGCACCATAATCCATTGTATGAGCTGTTTTTAAATAAAAAGTGGAATAAGCCCATTTATTCAAATATCGAGATGCAAGTTTGCGTTTGAACTAATTTAAAAATACAGTACACACTCGATTATAGACACCAACCAAGCGCGTCGGAAACTAATTTCATCTGGGGGCAGTACAAATGGGGGTGCAAAAAAATCACCAAAATTTCTTTAAAGAGTCATGAATATAAATAAACAAATTTTTTATTTTAGTGTCAAAATAAAAACAATATAAAACTAAATAAAAAATATTAAAATTTCATTATTTTTAAAAGTTTTTCCAATTACGGTTTCCACTTGCTTATTTTTTGTTGTACCAAATTCTCCGAAAAAATGTACCAAATAGGAAAAAATGTGCCAATTTTTTTTTAATATAATAATTTGATAACATTTATTATAATAATTCACTGGAGTATATTTGTTTCTATACCAAACATCAAAATAGTTCTTTTACTGGCCAAATATAAGGAGATTTATAGCGTTCGACAAACAATTTTTTTGAGAGCTCTATGTTGTTAAGTGTTTTATATTCTAATTTATTACTAAGCTTAGTTTTAATCAGGCTAAAATAAAAAATATTGGTTCAGCAGCTGCTGAACTACGTAGAAGGCACATCAGACTATTTACAAAATTGATAAAATCATTAAAAAAATTTTCCCCCAATCCATTCATCACGACCCAGACTTTTTCTCAAAATACCCAAATTTTTTCCCAACGTCATTACAATTTTACAAACTAATATTTAAAACCTTAACAAGATTCCTCTGAGTCACAATGACGTCAGAGTAGCATTCTATGAGATGATATTTTAATATGAATTATTAAATTATGGCCATGGCAGGATAACCAGGTAGATGAAATTCGGAGAGCAAAAAACGTGAGAGCAAAACATTGGCTTAGCTATAATGTCACTATTGACAGTTAATGTTTATTCGTTCAGCCATAGGGATGTATAATTTACTTGTAACCGCATAAATCAATTGAGTAACCAGATTTTATGTATAAACATGTAAAAAAACTAAACAAAATTCCTAAAAATTTCATAAAATAAGCCGTCTTTTAAGATATAATACATAATTAATTGTAGTTTGGCCTTAAATGAAGCAAATGAAGTTTACTTTTAATATAATTTCCATTCGACTACTTATTTCGATTGTGTAGTAACCAATTTATTTGTGTAGCTATGTACGGCAGATTTAAACTGCCAAAATATATTTTATCAAGTGAAATTGCTGCTGGAAAACAAAATTTATTTAATGAAATCGACCATTGTTTGTTAATTTTATCGTGCTGGAACGGGAGCTAACAATTGATGATCTAATTTCGGATTATCGCGATGGGAGGGAGTTATAGGCAGTTCAGAAAATCCATTGTCCAAACTGAATAAATAAGTAAGTAAAAATTGATATTTTCAAATCAGCTCATTTTGACGATATAATTACGCCTTTGTTATTGTTTTGTTGCCGGAGAGAGCGTATTTCTAGTGCATCTACCTGGTTCTTCTGCCATGATTATGGCAATAAAGAAATTTTGTTTTCTGACATAACTTGTGAAGATGTTATTATATTCAAAACATTTAGATCTTCTTTACCTAAATCGAACTTGTCTTCAATTTGTTTTAGTATATCTTTGGTAATAAGAGAAAAATTTTCGGATCGGAGATATTTTTCTGCTTTAGTGGAAATTCTCACAAAAAATCCTAAAGTCTCAAAAAATGTGATTTTTAATGTATATGACAAGAAAAGCATGTAAGCTTTCAACTTTTAGAACTTAATGCAATGAAAGTTCCACTAAACATAAGTCTGAACATTTCTCCAGTGCTACCAAATTCGCTTTTTGTAACAAGTTGTTAAATTGCAAATCTTTTACAAAATGTACCAACTCGAAAAATAATGTATCAAGGTACCAAGTTAAAATAAATGTACCAATTTTGGTACAATTGTACCAAAGTGACAACCGTGTTTCCAATTTTGATATTAGAGATAATTTTTTAAAGGATCTTTCATATGGTAATATGAAAATATAAGAAATAATTGTTGCTTTTATAAAGCAAGACTAGATATATCTTTACATGGTGTAAATGCAATATGGTACAACAAGTTATATCAATTTAAATTATTCCAAAATGTTTCTTTTTGTCCTTGCGAGAAACAAACTCTTTCACTACCTTCATTAAATTTTTCGTTCTTATCTTTGTGAATGTGTATAAGTGCCGCATGAGTGAGTCATTTCTGTGTCATAGTTGCTCGAAGATATGTTTTAAGTCGTTGAAGTGCACTAAAAGAACGCTCAGATGAAGCTGCTGATGCAGGCACAGTCAAAACCAAAGCAACAAGTTTTTCAACTTCATTTAATATTTTATTCAGTGTATCCGAATTTTTTCGAAATTGGAATTGCAGTAGAAACTCTACATTTTGTTCTATCTTTTTGCAAACACAGAGAAAGAAAATGGTTTTTCGAAAGCATGTTTATGAAGAATAGAGAGAGATGAGCAAAATATATAATTCAAAAATATTATCGTTGTAAAAAAAACTGTTAATTTTAATAACTTTTGAAGTTTTCTTTTTAAATTTTTTATCTAGCTAAATAAGGGGGGCAACTGCCCCCCTTTTCCCCCACTTGCTACGCCAATGACACCAACTAATGTTAAGATGGTAAATAAATATAAGGGTTTCATATAACAGATGGTATATTTTAATAGCTTTTTTTTTGTATTGAGGCTCTAAACAATTTTTTTCTCACTTCCAATTCAAACGATGCATTGCTTCCATTTAAGTTACAATACGTGTGTAAACAAAAATAAAGGTTAAACGCCGTTATTTCGTTTTTTTTTTCTTTTTTCTTCCAAGAAACATTTCCAAGAAAAAATTTTTTTATTTCCACAGAGATTGCTGAAGGCCTTAGAATCCAATTTCTGAATCCAAATTTCTTAACCAATTTCAACAGTCGAAGTGAAAAGAGTTAATGAAATTTTATTTATTTTAATTGAAACATAAAAAATTGATTCAATTGCTGGGTTTTGAGCAGGACGAGAAGTATTTATTTAAGCAAAGCAAAGAAAATAGACATTTTAAAGATATAAACATATTTATACATGCACTGAGGAAAATATGTGTTTATATTAAATTTAAATTTTTTACATATTAAACGAATTTGTTTTTGAAATAGAGATTGAAACAATTTCATTTCAAATATTTTTTAAAGTTAAATTTAAAACAAAAGTTTTAAACAAGGTTTTTAAATATACTGTTATAGTAAACGTTTAAGATTATAAAAAATTTATTTAAAAACAAAATTTAAAACACAAACTGTAATATTGAAAACAAATATTTTAAAACATAATTTTAAAATAATTTCTTAAATTAAAAACAATTATATATAACCACTTTTTTGCTGCCAATTTTTTAGTTTTTTTTTTTAGTTTTCGACATCAGATTCGTGATTAGCGACTCCTGAGACCAATAGAATACCAACTCTTAACTCCATTCAATGAAGTTTGCGTTTTATTACGGCTTAAAATATTGAAATGTTTTAAATATTAAAATAATTGGTATTTAGCGTATCAAATGTATAATATTTATAGTAAAACTATTTTAAAAATATTTTCAAACAATCAAATGAAAAATCGTAGTTTATATAATTTGTAATGATTCTACTGCTCATAATTTTTTAATTCAATCTCAGATAGTGACTTATTTTTTATTATTGCAAAGAAATAATATAAGAAAATCATACAGAAAAAAAACAAATGAGTTTATAGTTGAAAATTAAACACGTTTGTTTTAAATTTTGTTTTGTAGAAACGCAAATGCGTTAAATTCCTATGTATTTTAAAATTTTTCTTAGTTTTAAAGTATGTTTTTAATCTCAGTGTAGTTGTAGATACGAAGCCAATTGTGCAGAGCGCAAAGTTAATTTGTTGATAACAGTTTCCTCGTACACAGAAATATCCTTATGATTATTTAATAGTGCTAAAGCAGTAAGGCGTTCCGTTCCAGTAGCGTCAGTTTCGAAATAAAATTTTTAAAGTGAAACACTGCACTAATGTGCAAAAGGAACGTTCACTGGAAGTTGTATTACAGGGAAAACTAACAATTATTTACAGAATTTTGTAAAATTGCATAAACATCCATTTCTGACAGCTACATTTCTCGCCGCAAAATAATTTAAGTGTTTCAAGAGATATTCTGCAACCCTCAATGCTATTGTTGGTCCATTTAGTTTTCTTTAACTCAAGTTCGGTTCTCAACTTTTCTATATCTATTTTATTTGGTTTGCAAATATTTAATACTTAACTTATTTATTTCTGATGGATTTATTTTTTTAAAATTTGCAAATATTTAAAAGTGCTTTGGAAATCGGAATTTCATTTCATTAACTAACTGATATGCGAAAGGAATGAAAAACTTAACTCGATTAAAATCCTCTGCTATTTCTGCCGTAACATTTCATCTTGATAAACGAAACTTACTTATTGCAATTCCAAGTTAATAAAAGTATATCTCAGTCTTATTAAATGCTTCCTTATCGTTCTTCCCAAAATTTTCCAATGTTTCGACTACAAAATTCATATATTCGCAGCATTCTATTAGATCTTTATTAACTTTTAACAACTGCATTGTCAGATTTGACGTTAAAGCAAATATATTAGGGCAGTTCACGATCTTGTTGCATCGTTGCAAATGCAAAATAAATAGCTTTTACAAAAACAAAAAGCTTTGAAAAGCTTTTGCGACATATGCTTTTTGTTTTTGTAAAAGCTGTTTATTTTGCATTTGCAATGATGCAACAAGATCGTGAACTGCCCTATTATGTATTAAATGGATTGCAAGGAAATATTCTGGACTTGTAACTGCGCAAATAAAGCGCAGACGAAGTGTCACCGATAGAACTTAATGGCGTTTTCTTTTTTCGAAAAAATGCTGCAATTTGTTTGCCCTCTTTCTGCTCTCTTTGAGAATTCTGCATTTTTTCTACTCTTGAAGTCAACATTTTCGAGAAAATAACACGATTCAATTTTAGTGGTCACTATTTTTTCTAAAGAAGGCAGAATTTTCAAAAAGGGCAGAAAAAAAAAGCATTTTTTCGAGAAAAAAAAATGACTTAAGGTAAAAAGTTATTGTTAGCCCTTAACGATAATTACACACAGCTCAAGAAAACGTGCAACTGAAAAATGTGCCTGATTTAGAATAATTTTGTTTAATTTATATGCACACGTTCTGCAAGCGTTAGTTCGTAAGCAACAATACAAAGGCAAAAAAAAAGGAAAATATGTATATTGTATTATATTTAACTCAATATCTAACCAAAGTACTCTTATACAATCTTAAATTTACCTTCATGATTGCTAAGGGGGGTTGGAGCCCCCCGAACCCCCTCATCTACGGCGTTGGTGGTCAACATAATCAAGTGTATATATGTGTCCTGTATTGCAAACGTCAATTGGTTTAGGTGATGTTTCTAAAACTATAAAAATTTTATCATGTTTTTAAAATTTCCAACATTATTTAAGAATTTAAATTATTCTACATACGCATTTCTTTTTCAAAAGTAAATTTACTGCATTTTCTTACACAAATGGCTATAGTTATAACACTTTAAAAAAAGAACAAGAGTAAATTTAAGTCCTTTTGTCATAGAATATTAGACACTGGATTTACTGAAAATTAAAATTTCATGGAATAATTTACACTAGGCAACTGTAAAAATGCGTTTGATAGTCACTATAAAATATCATAATTTTTTGGAAAATTCTTAAAAAATTTTTAAAAAAAGAAGAATGTCTAGTTTAGCTCTTTGATCGTAAAGATAAATCATTACACAAACAAAGCGAGCTGCTTTTTATAAAAATTGACTAATAGTTTTTGATGCAATTGACAATTAACTGAAGGTAAAGTAACCCTTCAAAACTTAAATCAACCCTGTTTGTTTTTTCTTATTTCGTGCTACAGCTTAGTATGCTGAAGGAACGAAAATTTTTGGGCATATAACTCTACACGCAAAATTTTGGTGAAGAGTCAAAATGTTTGTGTGGAGAAAAAGCACTTGCTGTTCTGGTTGACAGATTCATATTTTTATTGCTGCAATTTTATATCCTATAAAAAGCAAGACTACACATTATTAAACTATATAAATGCAACAATAAATTTTTTTAAATAACAATTTGAACACTTAAACATACTTACTGCTTATTTTTTATTGTTGAACGGCAAATTTCCGCGCCAATTAAATGTACGGGCATATAATCGACAGCGAAACTTTGAAATTTCAACTCTCCACTCACGAATGGAAATTTGGCAACATAGCAATAATTTTGGCTTCTACAGCGTACTAGCTGGTGAAAAAAATTTCGCTGCCTGCTCGTTGTCAAAAATCTCAATGTATTTCTTATGGAAATTTTTTTTTCGTTCCTACAGCATACTAAGCTTATGGTAAAAAGATTTTTATTGATTGGATTGAAAAGTGGCAAAATGAAAAAAAAATATATGTGTTTCGGTAGCCACCAAAAATTTCTGATGTGTTACACTTTAAACTTATAACAAGAAACATTAAAAATTTTTAAATGTATGGAAAAGTTTTCTTTTAAAACAATTTCATTTTCGTAAAGGCTATCGGTAATTGTTCGAAACAATTTGTTAAGGGATTGTGTCGAAAATGACGCAAATCATATGTAAACCTGCCATATAAAGTGTATTTTGCAGGCGTGATTTTTATACGATTTTGACGGAATTCAAAACCAGAATTTTAGTTTAGAAAACAGAAAAATTTTGTCTACTAAAAGAAGATAATTCCCTATTTTTTAAATGTCTCACCTTGCGCAGTCGATAACTGGCGCATTTGATAAATTAACCATTTGTGTTTTTCTTACTTTAGACCTCAAGTATAATTCCAACCCAGTTTAAACTAGTTCTAGAATAGTGTGGCGAAGCGATTTGATATTTTATATCAAATGAATATGAAATGAATTACAAGGAATGGGCTTATTCCACTTTTATTTATAACGGCTTTTATGCTAATATACATGTTTGTAGCTAGCCGCTTGTAAGCAGATTATAAAGATGCAATCATCATTATATTATTATTTCCTTTAGTTATTCTTCTGCTTACCCATCGAGTAACTTTGGCTATCTACCTGTTTGTGTATGTGCTTACACTTGATTAAAAACGGTTTTTGTCTAATTGTATGAAATTGTATATTTATAATTAATTAATTTTATTCGACGACTTCAGCAATTTTCAACACTTGACTGCGATTGGCTTCATACACACTAGCATTTAACTGTAGGGAAAAAATTAATAAATGATTATGAATGGGTTTTTTCAAGTGATTAATTTGTTCCATTTCAAATTTGGCAGGTATTTGCGGTGTTAAAAATTATTTCTATTATAAATCAAATTTATAGTTTGATGTTCATGAGCCATCAAATTTTTTTTTTTTGCTTATATTAATCTATGTTTCATGGAAAATCGATTAAGTAGTAAACATTAATTCATCATATAGCAAGAAGCAGTTAAGTATTTCCGCAGAGCATGAAAAAAACTTAAGACTTGCAAGAAGTAAGTCCGATAGATGAATTATAATACAATGAAAAAATATTTTATTAATTAAAAAAAAAAATTAAGGTTAAAGCATAGTACTCTGTTCAGTTTCATGTTAAATTCCACTTGGAATTTTGGAAGCTTGGAAATTTTCACAACATGTTCGTCAGAGCGGTACTCTGTTCCGCTGCGTGAAATTATTGCAACATGTTTCTGAGCAACATTTTTTCTGATTATCTTATAGTTTCAAGAGTATTATCATTTAGATGACCAAAAAAGTTTTCAGCTATCTGCCACCGTCTTCGATTCGAAAAATGAGGTCCAAATTGAAAGCTTAAAAGGGCAGATAAAAGGCCAAATCAAAAAAAAAATTTAAAACATACTTATTTATATGTATTTTAATGTACACATCATTTAAAAAAGTTTTGACAAAAAATAATTACAATCAAGGTGTATTTCTTAACTCAAATGAAAAAGACCCCTTAATATTTATTTTTATTGATCGAACGGATGAGTAACTTTAGTTAATTCAGCTATGTTGTATTTAAAAAAAAAAGTCGGGACTTAAGGATATCCAGTCGGTCGAAATTCCTTGCTACCCCCCAATCAAAATGGCCTCGTTTCGCTCCTGACGCTAAGTATAATCAATACAACCAAAATTAAAAATATAGGAATGCAATCAAAAGTTCTGTGCCATCTCGAGTATAACTATAGATTCGAATATCCTCAATACAGGGAAGTGTGAGTAAAAATCGTCGTGATCTGCAAGATATTGTTAGTTAAAGTCTTACCTCACCTTTGCTTTACTCCGTTCGCTGATTTTGTTCGTTTTGTACCCGTTGGATAGATAATTTGTTATACTTTAATTCTACATCAAAATTTCTTTTTTACAATTTAAAATAAATACATAAAATCTAACGAAGTTTTCAAACAACTTTTTTATGCCCATTCTTCAAGTAAATTACATTTTTGACAGCGCCAATAACAATTTGTCTTTTCAACGGGTATAAAACAAACTAAATTGGACCTGCAAAACCCGAGATATTGCGATTTAAGTAACATAGACATTGACAGCATTGTTTAATTTTTCACTATTTTGACCTAACGGTAAAAAATTTTACTTTCAGACGATTTAAAAATGTCAAATAAAACTTTTTGCAAAATTTCTTACAAAAATGAAAGCATTTTAAGACCGTTTTTCTTCTGTCTTTCTTAAAAAACCACTTTGTTCGTGCTGGAGGGCAGATATCCTTTTATTTTTCTAAAATTTTTGCTTGGGAGATCTTGGCACAATGCAACTTTTGAGCCCTCTTAGAATACGATTTAAATTTTTCGATACGCCTTAATGTATACATTTCACCTAAGTCAAGTTTGAACCATGATGGTGTTGAACAAAGATACATCCATTGATGGATGATAAATGTTTTGTATTCTCTTCAACTTGACCAATTAGGCCATTTTCGTTCAACTCTAAAAGCATTTTTGAAGATTTATGGCAAATACATTTCATTTCTCCGTTAAGTAATTATTTATTTGGGATCTTTTGTGGTCAAGGACATTATGTTGTAGAAATTTTCTGAGACTCATTTAGTGAAATTTTTGAAGTGAAACTTCTTGGGCGGCGATTTGTTGAGAGTAAAAAATTTCGAGTCTCGTAATGAAAAATTTTCTAATTTCGTCATGATTCGAGCCTCGTCTCAAAAAATCTTTCTGCCTCTGCAAATATGATTGAGATAGACTTTGTGTGGATCTGCACAAATATGCAAAAAGTTTTTTTGGAATTTGCACAGGGGTTGCACATGACAGTCTGTTGTCAAACTTTGTGTCTGTGAATAAGCGTCCAGACAGCTGCCAAGACAGTAGACAAAGTAGTGAAATATTTTCATATTTCTATTTTTCGTGATTTCTATATTTCGTGATTTGTATTAGAACCCCCAGAAGGATGATAGATAGGAAGTAGGTGTAGGTGTGTACGAAAAAGTTTAGGAAAATTGTTTGCCTCACCCCCTATTACCGCCCAAAAATCAATAAAAATGCTATAAGTCGGACGGTTTTGATCGTTTTGAGGCTTAAATTTGGTAATTAAGTTTGTATGGTTACTGTCGGCAACTGTACTGAAAATGAGCGTGGTCGCTCTATAGCCACGCCCACTTTTTGAAAAATCAATAAAATTAACTACTGGAGATGGCTTGGGACATTTTCTTTCCACACCCCCTTTTATCACCCATAAATCAATAAAAATTCTATGTTTCGAACGGTTCTGATTGCATTAGACTAAAATTTGGTTACTTAGTTCATATACTTACTTTCGGATACTGTACTAAAACTGAGCGTGGTCACCTTTGTGATGGTGGTTTTGTCTAATGGCTGAGGTCAGCTCAGCCGTGCCAGGCTCAAATGAAAGGACCTCAAACTTCCACAAATAATAAAAACCACGCAGTTTTCAATTAAATTCAAACTCTTTATTGATAATTTGGCCTTATTATAGACTTAGTATAATTCGCAGTGCCGTGTGGTGTAAGTCAGAGTGAGTGGTTGTTGATGACTGTCGAAACTACTTTTGCCAAGGGCAAGGGTTTTTAGCAAATGTAAGTCGGTTTCGGTAATTGGTAATCGCTAATCGGTAATCAATGTCGGTGGTCGATTCCATTCACTTAAAGGAAAGCTAAAAGGAATGCTCATTAATAATTGGCAAAATATACTAACAACTACGTCATTTGTAGGAGGCACAGGCAGAAGTCTTGATTGAGGTGTCGTATAATACGTCTCAATCTATGCCCCCCCCCCCCCCGTTTAAGAAACAAAAGAAAAAACCTAACTAATGATATATGACTCTGGTGGAAGCTGGATAGGAGCCCAGAGTAGCACAACCCCCCATAACTACACCCATGTACCGACTCTGGTAGACACCAAGCTGAAACCCAGAGTAGTAGAATTCGTGCAGATAATAAATTACGTGCAGACTCTGATGGAAACCTGAACTGGAACCCAGAGTCATGCGCATAGGAGCCAAAATAAAAGTGCCCCAAAAGTAACCCCATGTGCCGACTCTGGTGGAAACCTTAACTGGGACCTAAAGTCATGCGCATAAGAGCCACAATGAAAGCGTCCCCCACCTTAACCCCATGAGCTGTCGCCGTAACCCCATGAGCTGGAAACCAAACTGGAACCCAGAGTCATGCGCATAGGGGTTGGGTAGAAGTGCTTGATCTAACTGGTCATGCAACCCCCCAATAGTGCCCCATGTGCTGTCTCTGGTCGAAACCGAACTGGAGCCCAGAGTCATAGCCAGGGTTGCCAGTTTGGTAATTAATTACCAAATATGGTAGAAAATTTTCGACTTGGTAATTTGGTAAGTTTTTTATAGTTTTGGTAACTTTTTTTTCTTTAGTTTTTCCAAAAAATTCAAAATAATCAGTTTGTTTGTTTGCAAGATTTATATTGTTTTTTTTTCCTTATAAGTTTCCTGAGTGTTCTTGAGGTTTATCTTAAAAATTAAAACTACCTTTTTCGATTCCGCGTGAAAAGTTATTCATGATAGGGCTGATTAGGTCTAACCATTTTTGTAAACAAATTCTTTTTCATCATTTATTTTGATGATAATGGCCTTTGAAAATCATAAATTTTAAAACTTTTTCATAATAAACATTTTTGCTACCGTGAAATGTCTGAATCATAAAAAATTTGTTGTCTGTTGAGTTTAGGCATACATATAAATATTGCGGATAATTGCAGATATATTTTGAAATAACGAAAATTGATTACATGAAAAATTTATTGGAAATATTTCTAAAGTAACTTACTGAAAAATTAGAGTTTTCCAGCCGCTTTAAACTGCTTTGAATAAATTTAATAAAATTTTCGTTTCTTTCACAATATTTTTTGTAAAACGTAAAAAGATATCAGCAAAAGCTATACTATGCAATAGTTTGTGCTTAGGAGCAGTTATTGGAAAAAGAACTGTATATTATATTATTTAATAACTCCTTAACTTGAGGTGATGGTGAAAAAGTTACCTTATATTTAAAATCAGCGCCCGTAGTTACAATTGATATCCTACAGAACAAACGACCTGTGAAGTTTCTGATTTTAATTATTAAAAAATGATTAAAATTTAAACTTGAGAAAAGCGATCATTTTTGAAAGCATTAATTGACATATCTTTGTATTTATTTATTTACTTTTTTAAAATCAAAACTTATTGCCAATGAATGCGGTATACTTTTTAGTTCCCAATTATTTCAAATAAATAAGTTAGGATATCTTTTTAATAATACCATTAATTTGTCATTTTTGTTTTGTGATAAAAAAAAAATACGTTTACCAGAATTTACTACTTATTTGTGTTTTTTATGTTAATATAATAAATAAATTTTAAGCAAGAAAAAGTTATACTTTTTCTATATATGTATTTATTTTATTTTATTTAGTGAGTTTATGAATTTTACTAATTTTGTGATTTTTAGTTATTAAAAATAAGAAATTTTAAACAAAAAAAATTTAAGACTTAATATTAACTAAATTTATTTTACCGCTATTTCTGTTTATTAATTTTAAGTATTTTAATGTTGAATAAACGTTTTTTATAAACAAAAATTATAATTTTATTGATTTTCTATTTTTTAGAAAATGTTTGTTTAGTTTGGTAATTTTTATTTAATTTTGGTTACTTTTTTATCATATTTTGGTTATTAAATTTCTTTACAAGTGGCAACTCTGGTCATAGCCGATACACATTGACTGCGACTAGCGACGAACGCCAATTGTCAAAAAATAGAACGCATGTTTTCTTATGAAGGTGTATTTTTTGAAGACGGCACGACAAAGAGAGAACACGACCACAATTGTTGCTGCCGCAGACTTCAATCTATTTCTAATTTGATAGACGACAAAAGCGAACATAGCAAAGTTTGTTTATGCTTTGTGTGAAATGCTGATTGTCGCTGTTGAGTTCATTATAATCAAGTCGTCGAGAATACTGCAACATTTCTCTCTGACGGCAAGCTTTCGTTTTGTCGGTGGACGACTGTTGCAGTCAATGTGTATCGGCTATCATGCACACGAGAACAGAGTCAAATTGTGTGAGCTCATCTAAAAGGAATGCTGATTTGTGAGGCTTAACTGCGCCTTTATATACGCTGTAGGGTGAAAACCTGTTGGGAATTATATGACTAAGGCTTTCTTTCTACTGGATAATCTGCACTAGTACTCTAGTTGGTTGCCTATCTCTACGTTTTGAGCTGGTTGGCCTTGATATGCTTGGGTTTGGTTGTTAGTTGGTCGGTTTTGTCGTTTTATTGCCTTGCAGCTGCGTTTGATATTTACAGTGGTGATTAAATAAACTTATATAACTTAATTCTGATTCTTAGTGTAGTGTAGTTGGGATAATATAACTTAAAGGTAATAATATAAAAACATATATATAAATATATTTCTTGTATTGCGATTGCATTTACTATTTACAGTGGGGATCAACTAAACTTAAATTAAGTGTATTATAATATAATATAAAGGTATAATATAATTGTAGTATGATGTTATATAAAATATAATTTTAACGTCACGTTACACCTTATATGAGTAGTTACGTCCACTTTTCAAAGGATAAGAGTGAAGCGAAGCAAAGTGCGCCAGGTATAACCTGAATTGAGCTTCCATTTTGGCAGTCCATTTGTTTCGAGTAAGAAATGGTTTTAAGAAAATAGTGTTGCCGCACCTCTTTTACAGCCCACAAATCCAAAAATGCTTTATTTCAGACGGTTTACCACCAAAATTAGACTAAAATTTCGTAGTTTATTTTCTATTTTTTGTGTGTTGTAAGGGAACCCCCAAAAGGGTGGCAGATAGAGTGGAGGTGTGTTCAGAAGTTAAAAAGTTTCACTATACACGCTAAACTGTGATTTTTGACGTAGAATTATGTCTAGCAGCGCGGTTTGTAAGGGGGTTAATTTTTATAAATTTTTTAAGCACATTTAAGGATTTTAGTTGACACTTTGGGGTATACCTACAGCCTTTAATATTTATCGTAAAAATGAAAAAAAATATGCCAAAATATCAGTTAGAGTACGAATAAAACGAATATCTAACTTTGGATTTTTTCACTTCTTTAATAAAGTCACAAAACAGCAAAATCTAAGAAGAACAAAATTCATATATTTGTATAAGAAATACACAAGCTGCTTTAGTTGCTGCTTATGCTGTTGTTATTGTTGTTTTTCATTTGGTTTGCAATCGTGCCGTTTGTTGTTGTTGTTATTAATATATATGTAAAATGTACATACATAAATACACATTAGATGCTTTCGTTTTTGTCGTATGTTATTGGTTTTATTTATTTTCAGCAAGATAAATACAACAGAGAATACAGATGCATGTAGCTACAGAGCCAGTACACATATATGTCTATGCGCAGGTTTGCGAATGCATTGTGCCAAAGAGTAGACAACTCTTTACTACTCTTTGATTGTGCTTTGAAAACTCTATTTATTTTTGAAATACCATAATAAATTCAAATTACGTACTTATAACTATTATGCATTATATTTTTTCCATATTAACCTTCATCTGTCATGCTCATCCTGAGTAACATACCTGGACTCTTGGGGTACATACGACCCCAGTGATTAAAATCTTTGTAAAAATTGAAATATTGATTATTTTGTCTCAAAAAAATTCAGAGATCATTTTTAGATACCACTCTAAATTGTAGAATAGTTCAAGTTGAAAAAAATGAAGATCAGCGTTCATAAAAAATAAGGAAAACTAGAAAATTACTTTTAAAATATACATAAATGTATATGCTCTTTACTATAGGGAAAAAATAATTAATATATTTCCGATATTTATTTCCATTTATTAAACATAGCTTTGAATTACATTTAGTTTTAACCAACATAAAAAATGAACAAGAACAACAAATTCATCACTAAAAATATCAAACTAAAACTTTTAATAAAACAAAACCAATTTTGACATGAATTTAATTGTGAGCTTTTAAGATCAAGTAAGTTTGATGTAGGCAACAACAACAATAAATTTGTTTTTGAATAATTATTATTTAGAAGATGAAATGCTTTAAAATAATTTTAAAAAATAGAAATAAAAAAACCAGAATTTTCCTCTATTACTGTAAATAAGGAATTCTGCGTCTATACTTACGATACTATCGAAACTGTGTCTTTTGTATAAAGAAATGGTAACCTTTTGACAGTGAATATGAAAAAGTTAGACTACAGACCATAAAAAATTGGTTCAATATAGTTGCACACTTTGGTTGAGTTAAAAAGTACATTTTGAGAGCCCTTAAATGTGTTAATATTCTTTTTATTGATGGTTTTAGGGTTAACCATCGAGTTATTTAACACCTATTTCAATTGTAATTCATAATAAGAATTCGGAAAAGATTAATGGAAATTAAAAATAATCAATTCAAATTTAAAAATTGCATTCGAAATTCAGACACAATAAATTGAGATTTAAAATAGATCCATTGAAATTCAGAAAAGATCAAACAAATTGCTTCATTTAAACCATTTACGGGAAGAATCTCATAATATCCTGAAAATTTTTTGATAATACTTAAAAAATAACACTGGTCGGCATTCAAATCCTCCAAGAAATGTAAATTATACCAATATAATAATTGAAATGTGCTTAATATATAAATCTACATCTAGTTTTTCGTTATCAAATAAAGTTTTTTAAATACAGGATATTTTGCACATTTCATGCCTTTAAGGGCCAATTTTTCAGTGCAAGCTTAAACTCTAGTCAAATTAAAAAATTGACTCAAAATTGGACGTTTAAACTCGGTTTAATTAGATATTTTAGCATTCGTTGTAGTTAAATTGACTAAAATTATCATATAATTTGTTTCTTTTTTGCCTAAACCGAGTTTAAACGTCAAATTTTGGTGTGTTAATCTCGGTTTAACTTGACTAGAGTTTAAACTCTAAACATAAATTCTCGAAAAATTGGTCCTTAATATAATTTTAGCTAAAATATCAATACCTTTTAAAACATTGCAATGCTTAAATACTCATTTGAAAAGTAAATTAACAAGCTTTCCAATGCAATATTTGAGTTGGCTCTTACATAAAAGTTGAATTGACTCTCATATTTTTCTATTGATGAGGTAATGTACCTTTCATGGATACATTTAATTAAATAAACTTACCCGTCACAATTTGCAGCTGGCAATCAGTTTTAAAAAAAAACAATATCTACACAATAAAAATAAGTCGAAAACACATCAAAAGATACCGCGAGCAATGAAATAAAAAATTTTATTGCATTTATTAGATTAAAAAAAAAAACAAAATAAAATTGAATGCACGAACATTCATTTGTACATACAATCATTCACATACTTAACTCTTTTTCCATAGAGATAGATATCAAACCAACAACATTTGTGATTGTATCTGGCACTTTACAGATACAATTCAATTCATTAGCTGGCTACAAGCTGAAAGAGGGCTAGAATAAAAAAAAACAAAACCAAGAAACAACATCAAACGAAATTCACGCTTCAGCATTATTATTAATAATTTTTTTTACCGATTTGTAAAACAAACATTTTCGATTTTTCTGATTCTGAATTTTATTTGAATTATTGCGCGTTTAACGCAATGCAGCAATAAAATAATAAAAGCTGCAGCAATCAAAAAGGAGTTCTGAAAAATATTGCCTTTGATTTTTCTTCACGCGAAAAAACGAAATTTTTTGTTAAAAAGGTACTAATTTTTAAGCAGCAGACATAAGAACTAGTTTTATGGTTCGAGAGTAATCTCGAATCTGGGAATAAAAAATGTACAGTATTGATGTTTTGCGTTTTCCTTTTACCCTGTGCATGCTCTTTTATCTTCTACTTCTAACAATTTTATTCTGCTCATATAAAATTTCTGTAGTTTTAACAAATTTCGTATGGAGTTTATGTCTTCGCAATCTTATTGATATTCTATCCAGGTATGGCTTTTACAGGTTTCTATCTTTATGGCTTATTAAAAGAATATCTTCTAGTTTAATTTTAGCTAACGTTATAAAGTTTATATTTATGGCTTATAATATGCACTAATGGAGTTTAAAGCCGCTTTCATAGTGGACACTTTGCCTGAAGCTGATTCATTAAGCTGCTTTCTCGAGCGTTTTTTGATCATAGTGAACGCTTATTCAACGCTTATTCAACTCTTCACAAAGTCACTTATTGAGCTTATTGGTGCTTATAGTTGATAATGTAAGCACGCGAGATGGAGATGTAAGCGCTGAAAGTAGCTTTATGCTCGTAGTCAGCTTGCTCTATGAACACGTTGAGCTTTTTCTATATGATAATACACAAAGCGTTTTTCAGCTAAACCTCTCAGTTTAGCAAAAAGCGTTTACTATGAATGGGGACTAGTGCTCTTTACTTGATGGCAATAGTCGATATTTGAGTACTCATCTGTTAAAAAATAAATCGGTTTCACGTCGCCGCATTGAACATTAAAAAAATAAGTGAAACTATCGAATGCGGTGAATTGTTTATTGTTAGTTGCATAGCACAAAAGCCAAAAAGCGAAAGAAACTTTAGTGCGATCTTACATAAACTGGCGATGCTAAAGAAAATGGCGTACTCAGACTTCACCTAGCACGTCATAAATTTATGTAAAAGGGACTTATAATCTCAAGCAAGCTCAAAATCTAAAAGAATTTATTTTATGTTCAAACTCATTACATCGACAAATCTATCGAATCAGAGGTTATCTTAAATTTTCATGATTTAAGGATATGAAAATCAAAAATAATGTGATTTTAAAAAATGCAATTGGTTTCTATTTGAAAATCCTTGCATTCATTTGTATCACCGTGCCATATTTATTGAAAAATATTTTGCACAAACATTTTCGCACACGAAATAAAGCACACTATATTCATGTAATACTAGAGGAAAATGATAGTGAAAATGCATTCTAACATTTTCTCTACACCACTTCCAACTGTAATTCAGAAGAAATCATTTGAAATTTAAAAAAAAAATCAATTAGAATTAGGAAATTCCATTTGAAATTCAGACAAGATGAATTAAAATTTAGAAACCGTCAATTGAAACACAGAAAAAATTTTTTGGTATTAAAAAAAAACTACAGTATAGCGTGTATACAGTAGAGTGGGTCGAAAAAACAGTTGTAAAAGTCCGCCTCTCATATGAAAGCTTATCTCGAGATAATTTCAGAACACTCAAAATTTTTGCCTCTGAAACGCCCTAAAAGCCGCCAAAATCGTTTTAAAGGTATAACTTTGGTACTTGATGTTCGATTTTTAAGAATGATATGTCATAATAAAGGTGGTAATGAGTTCAACACTTCGGTAATTTTTTTATATAAAATATATTCTTCGGTAATAAAGTTAAACTGTGAATTCAGTTTGTATAAAAGCTTTAAAGTGCTGTAACTTTTGTGTTTATGAATGGATCTTAGCGCTTTGAATGCAAAAACTAAATAACTTTTTGAGATCTTTTGAGACTATGATAAAATATTTTGGGGGTAAGTATGAAAAGAAAAATAATTTCATAATTTTGACTCTGATGACGAGGTCAAAGGTCATTAATA
This sequence comes from Dichetophora obliterata, assembly GCA_963920525.1. NCBI lineage: Eukaryota > Metazoa > Arthropoda > Insecta > Diptera > Sciomyzidae > Dichetophora > Dichetophora obliterata. Next base: position 112,244,401 of record OY986439.1, on the reverse strand, counting down.
CCTATTATCGAAGTGTTATATACATTACCACCTTCATCAAGACATAATTTTGTTAAAAATCTAACATCAAATACCAAAGTTATACTTAAAAACGATTTTGATGATTTTTAGGGCGTGGCAGAGGCGAAAAATTTTAGTGTCCTGAAATTGTTTCAAGATAAGCTTTCATATGAAGGGCGTACTCTTACAACTTTTTTTTCGACCCACTCTAGTATACAGTACAGAAGTGAAGCTTCTAAAAGTTGGGAATTAGAAAGATTTTTGTGAAGGCGACAGAAATAAAGAGAGTTAGAGAGCATCTCAAAAGATATACAATAGAAAATTTTCGTAAAAATATTTTTTTTTTAATTTTTACACTGTCATGGGTTGGTGCTTCAATTGGTTATACTGATTTTAATCGTTTGTGACAACTAAAATATGCGCAATTCCGCTAAAAGTGCCCTTCTTTCAATAGAAAAATAAAAAAATAAAAAATGAAGATAGAATTATGGTTTCTTTATACTACTTGGCCCCAAAGTAAGTTAACATTGCTTGAGGCCACACAGTATGACGTCATGAATTGATTTGTATGATTATTGTGTGTTTTTGAGTGGTTACAGGAATGACACAAATCGATTTTCTTTTAATTTCTCTCTTCATTTCCTGACTTTTTATGGGTTTTTCTAATTTTATTTTTTATGCTTAGCTATCCAACGAACTTCTTACAATTAAGAATTAGAAAGATTTTTGTGAAAGTGACAGAAAGAAAGGGAGTGAGAGAGCATCTCAAAAGAAATACAATAGAAAATTTTTATGAAAAATATTCCTTTTATTCAATATTTACACTGTCATATGTTGGTGCTTCAATTGGTTATACTGATTTTAATCGTTTGTGACAACTAAAATTGGGATATGGGCAATTCCGCCGAAAGCGCCTTTAATATAGATAGAATTATGGTTTCTTTATACTATTTGGCCCCAAAGTAAGTTAATATTGCTTGAGGCCACACGGTATGATGTCATGAATTGATTTGTATGCCTTTTGTGTGTTTTTGAGTGGTTACAGGAATGACACAAATCAATTTTCTTTTAATTTCTCTCTCCATTTCCTGACTTTTTTCGGTGTTTTTCTAATTTTTCTTTTTTATGCTTAGCTATCCAACCAACTTTCCTCGCTGGTAATATGTTGTATTTTTTTATGTAGAGCCATTATAAATTTTTATACTAATATTAAGAAAAAATAAAATAATTAAAAAATTACGTACTATATTGCGCGGAAAGCATAAAAAGTGAAAATCGATTTTTCAAATAAAATTAAGAGAGTTTATGAATTTTTTACTTGAAAAATCGAGTCGGAGCAAATGCTCACTTTTTATGCATTCCACCCATTTTGGTCATCAAAGGAATGAAATAAAATAAATTTTAAAATAAGTTCAAGTTCCACTGACGGCCACAAAATTCGTAAAATATCTGGAGCGAGTTGCGTAAGGGCGCGTTTATAGTGGTGACTTGTTTTTTTGCCTAGCCGAACTGAAAGCGCGCCAGGCTAAAAGCAGCTGATAGTGCGTATAGTGCGCGCTTACCGCCGCTGACTTGTTGCAGATGGTTTTTGACTACTTTGGGTTTGTATATATTAACTTTCTTTTTTGTTTATTTTTTCGTGTGAGCTTCTTGCTTTCCTCAAACTAGCGGACAACAAGTCAAGAGACGAAAATGCGAAAAACTATTAACTAACACACTTTAGGCCACTGTAAGTTGCTTTAAGTCACTTTAAGTAACTTTCTGTTACAGCTTGTTTTGACTTTTTTGCAATTGTTTTGTGCTGTTTTCTATTGTCTTGTTGCTGAGTTTTTATTTTGAATTGTTTTTTTAGACAGAACAGGAAATAAAGCAATATAAAAAATATTGGAGAAAAAAGTCAATCGGTTAAATAAGCGACTCATCGAAAGGCTTCCTAAACATTTTCCCGTTAATCATTGTATATCAATTACTTATATGTATTAGTAAATATTTGTTTGTATGCATTACACAGATTCGTTAATGACCAACATTAATGATATTCATTGACCAACATATAATATTTTGATATTTTGCATACACATAAAACAGATTGACGTCAAATGCTTATTTTTTGAACAACAAACGATAGCTTATTTAAATTTTTTCACCAAGAAAAATCGAAGAAAAGACGAAACAGCAAAAAATATATCGTCATATGAAATCAAAAAAGCCGTAAGTTATCAAAAATCCAAAATCGACTCTTTGATTGATTTTGATGCACCGTATCAAATTATACTTTCCTGCAAAATTTTACTACAACTAAAAACGACGTTTTTATTAATAAAATTTTAAAAGTTCTCGGTGCAAGCAATTGTGAAATTTAGAAAGTTTTTTTGCTTGCCCAGTAAAATTTTTTAAAATATAACTTACGGCTTTTTTTTATTTCATATGGCGAATTTTAATAATTATATATTATGTTATACAACTTAATGTCAACTTACAATAAATAAGCACAATAATCTGCTTTAAAAAAAGGACTGTTGTGGTAACCAAATTTGCATCAAAATTCAGTGGAATTAATAGATCTTTAAACTACATCGGTTTTATTAGTTCTTTGGAACTCACGCACAACTAAAATAAGAATGTTATCATATATCGAAAAACCCAGTTACAGGAATGACGATTACAGGAATGACAAAATCGTCTTTATTTGGAGATTGCAGGCATCAGAGAAAACTAACACGCTTTTCCACACATTTTTATAATTTATTTGCTAACTACTTTGATGTGTTATACTCAATTTCGTTTAAGTCTATCACTAACTGAATACACAGGTGGTTACAGACATTGCAACTTTTTTGTTTGTTTACATATTATTAATATAACAAAAAAGTTTAATTTCGCACTTGAGCAACGCACTCAAAACCACTGTTGCATTTTTAAAATTTTAAAAGTAGTGTAAAAAGCCACACTGAGAGGGGGCTTTAACGTTCCTTGTCTCTTAGTTTCGCTTACTGAAAGACGCGCAATTCAAAAAGTGATTAAATCGAAAAAATTATAAATTATTTATAATGGCAGAAATTGCACACATTATGCGTAATATTTTAACCTTAACATCTAGAACAGCGATGCCCAGCGCCTAACTCTTTCCACTCTTTTACAACAACTTCAATTAGTTCAGTTAGTAGTAATAACAGTAATTCGCCGAATTCAGTTTGCAACTTCAGCCTCGCTTCTTAATGTTATTGATCCGTTTCTTTCACACCATCGATCGCCGGTGTTTTGCACTGTTTTTGGCATTTGCATTATAAACGTTAACAGCATGCGTCGTACTCTTTATGATTTTCGTTGTTCGAATACACATTGAGAAAAAGTTATTGAATATTTGCAGGTGGGTACTTTTTTATATTACATCAGAATAAATTATTTTTGTAGGTTATTATACCCTTGAAAAATGGCAACAAAAGATTTTGCGAAACACTGAGAGTTTGCCTATTTTTTAATAGATAATAAAAGATTAAAAATATTTTAAACTAAATAATATAACAGTTTAGTTAATTATAAAACAGTAAGATAAAAAATAATATAAAAAATTAAGGTTAAATCAAATAAAAATCATTATAAGAATAAAAAATGACAAAATGACTAATAATAAAAAATTCACAAAAAAAAAATCATAAAAAAGAAATTAAAAAAAAAATAAAAACAAAAAACTTAAAAACTATAAAACAAAAATAAAAATAGGATATCTGAAAGCCTCCAGGCGGTTAAAGCAGGGTAAATCAGAATGTATTCTGACTAGCAAAAAATGGAAACATTTGGAATTACTTGATTCATTATTTTTACAGTGTACATATGCATAAGTTCGCTGTCGTGGACTCTGCCAGCACTCGTGTTATTGGTAAGTCTGCGGACAGAGTGAACGCTGAAGCAGGCAGGCAGGCAGGTTTACATACTTTTCTCAGGCAGGCAGGTGCGAGAAAACTCGCTTCATACGATTTCATATAAACCTGCTCGAAGTGAGCATAGTGAAAGAAGGCAGGTCAGATCAAATCAGATCAGGTTGTTGCGAGAAACCAGGCTGGCGCAGGTTTCTCGCAACTGAATTTGTTATTTTTGGGTTGTTTTTTGTAATTTTTCAAGGAAACTGCGTTTTAACTATCTTTAAAATACACGACCAATTACAACAAAAATATTCAACAACAACAACTCGTTGAACGAAACCAACATCAACAGCAGCGACCGCGCACATGTTTATGCGAGTGTGAGGGTTGTTTTTGGTGGGTATTGATAAATTTGGTTAACGTCGATTAAGATTGTGTTGTTGTTAGTGATAAGTTGTGCACGCGAAAATGATAGAATGGGCAAATGTTGGGCATGTAAAAACAAAAGAAATACATATAAAACAAATAAAACAATAAAAATTAAATTGCTTGATTTAACATATTTTTTTAATATTTTGAACAGGGTCTGTATGTCTCAAGTTCCAAAATTTTTGTAATACAAAAATCAAAAATATTTAAAAAGCATTAATTACAAAGTCTTTTCAAATGAGATATAACCTTTTTATGATTTTCCTATGACTTTTTTGTGTTCGAAATGCCAGAAACAGGCACTTTGCGGGTTTTTGAAAAAAAAAATCAAATTTCACCAGCTATAACTTTTTTCTTAGGATTTTGGATTTTACATTTTTGGATTTCTGAGAATTTGTTCGTTAAAGTACTCAAACTCGACATTTTCAAAAGGGTACACTTCTAATTAAAAATTCCATAACGACCAAGTTATTAAAAAATTAATAACACAACATTTCATTGCAATTTATTAAAATTTGGATTTTTACAATTTTTTTTTATTTTAACAAGAAAGAAAATAGAATTTTTGTCGAAAAGTAAAATATCACAACTCTGGTAATTTTCATGCGATTTTTCTCACCTCTGACACGTTGTAAAGGTATTTGAATCTGCTATTGATTAAAATTATAGAATGATTTAATCAGTTTACAGAATTCTAACACACATTTTATTGACAAAACACCTCATTTTCACCCTTTATACCAATGCAATGAGATTAAATCGCAATGAGCCTTACTTTATCGGCGTCCGATTTAAATAAAATTTCTGGAGAGTTATCTTATCAGCCAATGAAACATTTCTAGCCACCGAAGTAAACGCTAATTTTAGTTTAAAATTCTCAGTTCAATTCTGAGATGGTTAGTGGCACAACATATCGCACACCCTCTTCAAAAGTGTCACAACTCAAAATGTTTGCATATATACTTTTTTGTGTAAGACTATTTTTAGTGATCATATACATCGGTTATCTTAATTTTGTACACATATTCTTACAGCCCTATTCTGGCAAATTAACAAATTGTTAACCAGTATTTTGAATATTTCTATGTGTTTTTTGTAATTTTGTTATTTCAAAACAAAATTTGAAACGCTAAAATAAAAAAATTTGATAAAAATTGTCAACTGCTTTTCAGTTATTAACAATTTCATTAACAAATTTTCTTTTTTGAGCTTTAAATTTTGTATTGAAAACAACAAACATATAGAAATATTCAAAATACTGGTTAACAATTTGTTAATTTGCCAGAATAGGGCTGTTAGTCTTTAATTAAAAAAATCGTTTTGTCTTTTTTTTATGGTATGTAATATAAATTTTTGGAGTTGTAACTCTTTTGAAGAGAGTGTGCTATTTATGTATGGAAAATAAAAATTGTTCATAAACGCCATTAGTGGAGGATGCAAAATAGAAAGAAATAGGCGAAAAAATAAATAACAAACTTTTTCTCGCACTGATCTGATTTGATCTGCTCGCATTTACTCTGCACGGCCTATTTACTGAGCAGGTACCTGCCTGCCTGCCTGCTCGCATCAGCGTTTACTCTGTCTGCAGACTAATTCGTCATGCATTCCAGATTAAAAAAAATTTTTGATGTTGTTGCTTATTGTTGTTTTTGCACTCTTCAAATAATTTTCATGGGCATCGCTGATCTAGAACATGTAGAAATATAAAAATGGGGAAGCTACACTCTTTGAATTGTTACAATTTTGATTGGTAACAATTTGATCGGATAGAATACAGAAATGTTATTTTACCTTCAAAATTAATTTTTTAATCATCTGTATCTACATAAACTGCAAGAAAAAACTTTTTAATAAAACTGGAGTATTTTAAAGTAACAAAAATTGTTTTTTATCACTCAAGACTGTGAGGACACGTAGATGCATGGGCACTTTTGCTGGAATTGCAAGCATAAGTATATAAAGATAACAACTATTTTTCAAAGCTAACAACTTTTTTTCAAAGTGTACTCCAATTAAATAAAATTGAAAAACAAAAAACTAAATTCGTATCAAATACATCGGACAAAAACGTGTGACAAACGTTTAGCAGTGTTTGAAAACCGTTGTTACACCATTAACGTGCAACTCTGTCATTTTAGACATACCAACGACGAGTTATAATATTAAATGGACTGCATAAAAATAGCCAAATACCAGTCAGAGAGCTGACACATTGTAAGTCAAACAACAAAAACAATGAGCTGAAATATATTACTTCAAGAATCAACAGAGCCAGTCTAACTAAGCAGTTAGACTGGCTCTGTAAGCGGTTTGAACGGAATAGTAAAGCAAAAATTGTGCTGTAAAAAAAATTGATTCTATGACATTAATTCAATGACCATTAGTAGAGTTGATGTGCAGTCAATCGAACAGAATGAGTTGCTGCGTTGTTGTTTAATGGACTGGCGGTGTTCAACAGCGACTAAAGTTTTTTGAACTCAAAGAGCTTTTTGTTTTTATTGATCTGAGGTTTCTAGATTATTTTTTTTCCTGCAGTCCTGCCTTTAGTTCAAACATTTAAATTTTACTTTTTTAACTGGTTCAATGGAAAAATTTTCACATCAATGAAAACTTATTGCAACTACATATTAAGCAAAAGTCAAAAAGATTACCGCTCAAACGACAATTAATGATTTTTGTCTCAAGTGCTATTTACTGCTACTTTTTTAAGGCACAATCCGACTGAATCCCTGGGGGCATCATGTGCCATTAAATTTTATAAGCGTTCGCCGACGGTGCCAAAATCACTGACTAAATACGCTTGCGCTTAACTGCTTTTGGAGCCGACTGTCTTTTAAGTTGAAACCGCCATGAAATCTAGCCAATTTGGTCATAATATAAATGTTCCACTGTGTAGAGGCACGCTTTGACTAACCAAAGTTAAGCAAGATCTTGGTTGTTACTGAATTTTCCAAGCATTCAAAATAAAAGCCCCCACAAACTGTTAAAGTTTTCAGAAAATTTTGCAAGCTCATTAAAATAACTTGAAGCGAACACAATCGAAATCAACCGTAAAAATGTTTGCTCAAAAACATCCTTGCATCAAAGCCTTGCCAAGCAATTATATCCACGACTACCCATTGTGACGCAACATCATGCTGACAGAAGCAAAGCGATTGCATGTTGCAGGTTCGTCTCCAGCTGCGTAAGCTTTCTACGCTTTGGATGATGCTACATAAAGTGCTCCCGCTGTGGCTGCACATCTTATAATGAGTCGCAGCTACATGTTGCTGACTCTTTTGGTCTACTAATCGTTGTTGGCCGCAGTCTCATGTGGTGCTGCCGTGCGCCGCAATTTTTTCAGGAATCAAATAATTTTTTACCAAGCTTCAGTTAATGCTGATGATGTATGAAGGATTCCCCCACAAGTTTAAGTTTATGCTATATCTGTTGATTACTGCGCATTTCTTGACAACAGATCAACAAGTATTTTTTGTCTGATCTTTGATGATCTTGCGTTTGAAAAGAAGATTTGCTTGAAAGCCTTAACTCATTAAAACTGGTTTTAATTATGTTAAGTAAATGAAATATGAAATGATGTGATAACTTTATGTTTAAATCACCATTTTTAAAGGGTCCGGCAGAATTCAAAATATTCTTATATATTTACGGTTTAGTTTCTTCACAACATAAGCTCAAAATAAAATAGGGAGTGTTCTTCAAGAACAAGATCCTGAGCACATGCCTCAACAAAGTTGTTGGCCAGGGCGAAGCTGGAAAACGTACTAGTGTTTTAATATTTTCTTACGAAAAATCAATATACCAATTTAATTAAATGTGTGTGTGTTTAAATTAACTGCAGTTCAAAGAACACAAAAACAAATATTCGCGTCAATTCCGTCCCCTGAATTTCACTTGGTCTTTCTGAATTTTAAATAGGGAGTATGCAAAAAAAAGCGCGCATTTTTTGCTGAAATGGTGACCTTATTGTGAATAATTGGTACAATGTGTTTTATTCAAAGTATTGTCCATCCATAGCCACTACTTTTCCCATCTCTCTGGTAATTTACGGATTCCGTCTCGAAAATAGGACTTTGTCTTTTGAAGGCTATCCACGAATCGATCCACTTTTTGGCATCTTCATAAGGACAGAAGTGCCACTCAGCCAGGCCATGACGATCGAAATAAGTAGTAGTCGGAAGGTGCAATTTATGGTGAATACGGCACAGTGGTTTATGGGCGGAAAAAAGTTAATTTTTAAAGTTTACATTTCTCAAAATATAAACATGCTAGTCTTTAGAAAAATATTTAAATATTAATTCTCAATTCACAGGTGTCACGTCACAGAGGAGTTAATGTTAATGTTGTGTGGTGGAGATGCGTACTGCGACCTAAATGAGATCTATTATACCTCCTCCTCAAAGCTCCGCTGGGTTTGCGGATTACAGAATTTCATCCAGCCCTATTTCTCTAATGAATTTGAGAATATTCTTAGGTTCAAGGGATGAAACCTGCTCTAGACTCAGCTCATAATTCCCCAGTGCTAGTTTACGTCTGCGAGCCACGGCGTCGCAGTTTGTAAGTAGGTGTATTGGAGTCTCCTCTGCTTCTTCACAGAAACGGCAGTTACTATCGGTCTCTATGCCCAATTTCATCAGGTGGTATTTGAGTTTACAGTGTCCTGTAAGGAACCCCGTTAGAATCCTAAGATTCGGTTTGCCTAAGCTTATGCACAATTTTGCTCTCCGAGTGTTAAAATCTCTGAGGAGCAATTTGGATTGTCTTAGCTTTGGGAGGCTTTTCCAAAGGTTTGATCGTTTATGCCTCTCTTCCCTTCTTAGTTCTTCTTTTATAGAATGTGTGCCCAATCCGCAGAATGGTTCTGGTCCTATAAATTTTGTGGCTGCACCCTGTCGCGCTAGTCCATCGGCTTCTTCGTTACCCTATATTCCTTTGTGTCCTGGGACCCAAAGTATAGTAACAGTGTTATTCTATTCAGTGTTATTCAGTGTTAACAGAGGAGTTATGTGAGTAGCCTTGAGCTGATTGGTCAAGATGGCAACCCGGGAGAATAGAAGTGAGGGTAGTTGAATCTTGATGTCGAAGCGGTCGGTCGCATCATCTTGTCGTGTTTCATTGTTAATAAACAATATTTAATTAAAAAGTAAACTTTGGATTGCCCAATAAATGATTCTTGGACATTCGGAATTTGATGTAGGACACAGGTTTTTATTTAAAGATTTTGTTTTTTTTATAAAATTCACGATAGTCAGGCCTATTTGAAATTATAAAAAACGTAGTTTCTTCTCTAAAATTGAACAAAGAATTTTCTAAATAATTTGACCTTTTACAATTTGATACGTTCACATAATCTGTGTCTTTGTTATTCATTTCCAAAAAAAAAATTATTTTCTTAAGTTTTTATATTCATTTGATAAATTTTCCATTTAGGTAAATTTTAAAACAAACTCTAACTTTAAAGATAAATATCTTTGTCCGGCCAAATCCATCGAAGGAGTAAATGGCATCATCGTGAATGGCAGAATGTGAACTTTGCATTTGTATAAAATGTAGATGCGACCACTTTCGACCCCGATACATTGGGTTGGGGAAAAAGTATTTGGCGTTTTTTTAGTAAAAATAAACAACATTTTATTTTTAATAAAAAACTAGCTGAAACCCGGCGCGTTGCTGCCACTCTCCCTTGTCAAACGCCCATAAAATGTTATCAGTTAAACAGCATGTCTAAATTGAGGTCAAATACTGAATTCCGAGACTGTGCGACCTATATCCACAAAGCTATTCGATATAACAATTTTGGGTTGTATAGGAAGTGCCACGCCCTATTGATCACCCCTCATAGCACTTAATCAATGAAACTGCATGTGTACATGGAGGTTGAATACCGAATACCAAAACTGTTCGACATATAACTCCAAAACTATTCGATAACACAAATTTGGGTTGTATGGGAGGTGCCACTCCCCTTTCCCTACGCCCATAAAATTTCGCCAATGAAACTGCATGTGTAAATTGAGGTCGAATACTGAATTCCGAGGCTGAGTTACCTATAACTCCGAAGCTATTCGATATCGCAAATTTGGGTTAAGTTGGTGGTGTCACACCTCCCCGAAAAACTCTAAAAAAATTTATCAGTAAATCTGCATGCGTAAATTTTGGTCAAATACTGAATTCCGACGCTGTGCGACCTTGAACTCCAAAGCTATTCGATATCACAAATCTTTGTTGTATGGGAGGTGCCACTCCCCCTTGATCAACGCTCATAAAATGTAATCAATTAAATTACATGTGTACAATGAGGTCCAATACTGAATTCAAAAACTGTGCGACCTATAATCCCAAAGATTATAGGTCGCTTGATATCTTTAATTTGGGTTAAATAGGAGGTTTCACGCCCCCTTTTCGTACGCCCATAAAATTTAATTAATGAAACTGCATGTATAAATTGAGGGCGAATACTGAATTCTGACGCTGTCAACCTATAACTTCAAAGCAATTCGATATCACCAATTTGGGTTAAATGAGAGGTGCCCCTCCTCCTTGTCCAACTCCCATAAAATTTTATCACTGAAACGGTACGCTACACCTGCACAGCAAGTTTCACTATAAAAATGAGTAGAACTCCGGAATTGCCATTATTTCGAAAAAGTGGGAGTATATTTAATGCGACCACGCCCATTTTTTGTAAAGTTACTGACAGTAACTATCTGAACAAAATTACTAAATCTTAGTTTTTACGATCGAAACCGTCTGATATATATCCTTTATTTGGTTTGTGGTCGATAGCGCAAATTTGGCTTGTATGGGAGGTACCACGCCCCCTCGTCGAAAAGTTACCAAACCTCACAGGAACACTCACTATCCTCGGCAGACATTGTTCTGCCACAGACCACCTTACTGCCATATACGAAAATGTCAAGAAATGCAAAATATATTCACCATTTCCAGTATAGCTGCCGAAAGTAGCCATACGCACTAAATAACCAAATTTTAGTCTAATACGATCAAAACCATGCGAAATGTAGCATTTTTGTTGTTTTGCAAGCGGTAAAAAGGGGTGCGGGAAAATATTTCCCTTGAACCATCTCGTAATCGAAACAAATCGACTGCCCAAATTTCAGCTCAATTTAGGTTAAGACTGGCGCACTTTACTTCACTCGACGCTAACTCCCTGAAAAGTGAGTTTAACTAAAGTGGGACAGGCCTATTTTTAGTGCACTTGCCGAGAGTAATTTTTGTCCAACACGATACAAACCGTTGAAATAAAACGTTTTCATTGGTTTGTGGGCAGTAAAAGGGGGGCGTGAAACCAATTTTTAGTATAGTTGCTGACAGTAACAGTACAAACTAAAGCAACATTTTAGCTCAATAGACCCAGTAGTCAATTTTAATGATTTCTCAAAAAGTGGGTGTGGGTGTGGCTATATAGCGATGACGCCTTTTTTTAGTTCAGTTGCCGAAAGTAGCCATACAAACTTAGGTATCACATGTTAGTCTCATACGGCCAAAACTGCTTGAAATATAGCATTTTCACTGATTTGTGGGCGCAAAAAGGGGGCGTGGAAACCAATTTTTCGTACAGTTACTGTCAGTAACTACACAAACCAAAGTACTAAATTTAAGTCTTATACGACCAAAACCGTCTGAAATAAAGCATTTTCATTTCTTTGTGGGCGGTAAAAGGGGGCGTGGAAACCCATTTTAAGCACAGTTATCGACAGTAACCGTACATACTAAATTGCAAAATTTTAGCCTTATACGACCCAAACTGACTGAAATATAACATTTTTTTGATTTGGGGGCGGTAAAAGGGGGGTGTGGCACATTTTTCCCCTCAACCATCTCGTACCTGAAACAAATCGGCTGCCAAAATTTCAGGTCAATCGGTTTAGTAGTTTTGGAGTCTATAGACATCACACAGCCAGACACACATCGTTTTGCTTTTTATATATATAGACATTGATTTGTGGGCGGTAAAAGTGGGCGTGAAAACATTTATATATAGTGACCGCCTCTTGGAGCACCTATACAGTAAGTTTCACTGTAAAAGTGTATAGAACTCTGGAATTGCCATGATTTCGAAAAAGTGGGCGTACTTATTTTACGACCACGCCCATTTTTTGTACAGTTACCGACAGTAACCATCTGAACAAAATTACCAAATCTTAGTTTTTTACGATTGAAACCGCCTGATATATATCCTTTTTTTGGTTTGTGATCGATGGAGCAAATTTGGCTTGTATGGGAGGTACCACGCCCCCTTCTCCAATCGTTACCAAACCTCACAGGAACACTCTCAAGATGTGGCTTTATTTTCTCTGAAAATTTCATAAAGATCGGTTCAGCGGTTTTGGAGTCTATACGTGATATAGCCACATACCCACATACCCACATACCCACATACCCACATACATACATCCATTTTTATATATAAGAGATTATTTTATTAATCCAATATTGTCCATTCTTTTCAAATACCTTCTGCCATTTTTGGGTTAAGACCATGATTCCTTTATTGCAAAATTCCGGTGGTAGGTGGTTTTCGCAGTCATCTTTTGAGGTTAATTTCTTCCCAGCAAGGGAATGTTGAAGAGATCGGAACAAATGATAATCTGACGGTGCAATGTCAGGACTGGTGAATGCATTAACACTTCCCTTAAATTCTTTAAGTTTTTGTCGGGTCAATAATCGCAGATAGAAATTCGGTCCATTACATTTTTTGCACAAAGTTCATGAGGCACACAAACATCAAGCTTTTTTTAAATCCAACTTTTTTCAAATGGCTTTAAACTGTTTTGAGGTCGATCCTTAGTGATGTCGTGGCTGCTCACATGACGGTTTTCTGGAACCTTATCCATTATTTCATCAACTTTTTCGGTGATGGGCCCAGCAAAGCGAGGAGCATCTGTGACTTCAAAATTTCCAGAACGAAATCGAGCGAACCATTTCCTGGCAGTTGATTGGGATAGAGTACCTTCACCATAAATCTCACAAATGTTTTCACACGCCTGTGACGCATTTTTCCCTTTATCGTATTAAAAATGTAAAATATGACGTATTTTTTCTGAAATTTCACACATCTTTGCTTTGCAATAATTTTTAACACGATGCACCAATATCAGCAAAATGATCCTAAATAATGAGCTGATTTATCTTCTGTTAAGAGAAAAAAAAGAGTGGCCAAATGCTAAAATAAATAATCAGCTGATTTGTCTTCTGTTAAGAGAAAAAAAAAGAGTTGCCAAATGCAGCTTACCGTTTTAATGTTATGAAACTTTGAAATCAAGCGAACTCGAAAACGCCGAATACTTTTTCCCCATCCCAATATATATATGCAGTTTTTTTTACTAACCCTGAAATAATGATGCGTTTTGACCATTTGTGATAAAAAGACATGAAACCGTCACGTAACAGTGAAATTGCTGTGTGTGTATGCATGCGAGTATTGAGCAGACTAACAAACGAGTAGGAGAGTGCAGAATTCTCTCCCTCTCTCTCTCTCTCTCTCTCTCTGTTTCTTTGTTTCTGACACGTAGAAATTTTGCTAAAAAGTATTTGTTTTTTATTTGTGTGTTTGTTCTAAATCACACGTGAGAATCTCTATTGCAATTTATTTTTCAGAAATGGAAACTGCAGCAAATGTGTATAATACTGTGTAATCTGATGTTAGAATTTCAAAAAGTTTGTTCACACTATTGTGGACCATAAAAATGTGTTTTTTTTCATTATTTTGTGTGGCGGCCGTAGCCTAGTGGGTAGAATGCGTGGCTGCTAAGCTAAAGAACCGTGGTAGCTCGCGTTCAATTCCAGCTCAGACAGAAAGTTTTTTCAATTGAATTAATTTTTCTGTTCGGTCGTCACCTCTCTGCAGACAATGGCAAACCTCAGAGAGTAAAAATTGCCATGTAAAGCTTCTTGAGAACATAAGCCGTTCGGAGTCGGCATTAAACTCGTAGGTTCAGTTCTCGATCATTTGTGTTCAAACATTTAATAACACGCACAACACACTTGATCAATAGAAGCTGGGTTAAAGTCCTTCCAAGGGCTGAAATGGCCACTTTATTTTTTTTTATGTGTTTGTTGTAATTTTTGTTTTTAAAACAAAACTTTTAATGAAATTATCACTATCTGAAAAGCAGGTGACATTTTCTATCAAAATTTTTTTATTTTTGAGCTTCAGATTTTGTTTTATATCACAAAACTACAAAAAACTCAAAAAAAATGTTTTTTTCTTTGGAAAAATTCGTTAGAGCAATTAATTGTTCAATAAACCTTGAATAAACCTTGAGCTCAATAAACGATTTTAAACTATCAAACAAATAGAATTCGTATTTTAAATCAAGTATGATTTAAACTATCAAGCATTTAGAATTTGCATTCAAATCATAGAAAATCAACACAAAGAAATAGTAAAAATACTGGGTAAAAATTGTTACTTTGCCAGAATAGAGCTGTAAATCAATTTTCAAGTTCAATTAAAATCGTTCCTATGAAATGTTGAAAATTTCCATTTTTGATAATTTTTTAAAAATAATCTGTTTACTTTTTTAATTTTTTTAAAGATTATAATGCGCGATTTTTTTCTGATTCTGATAAAAAAAATTTAATTTTTTCTGATTCCAAAGTTGCAGACTTTTTCCAAAAAACACCTTTTTTTAACCACTGTGCGGCGGGTGGGGTAGGATATCCCATTTTAGTGTTTTCAAATGTTTCAATTTGAATTTCAATGGATCTTTTCTGAATTTTAATTGATCTTTTGTGAATTTTAATTGATCTTGTCTGAATTTCAAATGGAATTTTAGAACTTTAATGGATATTTACTGAATTTCAATTGGCGTATTTTGAATTTCAACTGATCTTCACGAACTTAAATTGATCTTGTCTGAATTTAAATTGATCTATTCTGAATTTCAAATGGAATTCTTCAATGGATCCTTTCTAAATTTCAATCGATCTATTTCGAATTTAAAATGGAATTTCTAAATATCATTTCATGTTTTCTGAATTGCTATTGAAAATGGTGTAAATTCAAATATGACCAAGTCCAAAAAGAAATCTGAGATAGTTTACTAAGTTCAAAAAAATTTTAAATACGGCTACAAAATTTTTCTACAATTTGTAGCCAATTTGTAGCCAATACGGCTACAAAAAATGTACAATTCTATAATAATCATCGCTAAGTTTTTAATTACAATGCTAAAACAGTAAAAAGTAGATTTGCTCATTTGTTTACTTGTATCAATTAGTATTATAATGTGATAATTATTTGTAATGTTTAAAGTTTTTTAATATGATTAATTTGGGGTCTCAATGAACATTCAACACGTCGTTTCTACACCGAAAAAAATATGCGGAGTTAACCCAAGTTTTTTCGTGAGTTAAAAGAGTTTTTGAGAAGTTAAAAAACTTTTGTTGCAGTTAAACTCAAAATGAATTGTATCAATATTTTTTTTGTTAATATAAAGCTTTTTCTGCTTGAAACAATTAATTGCCAAAGCTTGAATTGAATTTCAACCAGTTTCAAATTAACTCTGAATTTTCTCCGAAAATTTGTTCTTTAAACTCCGTTAAAACTTATTGCAACCATCTACGCAGATCATACTTTGTATTTTAAAGCTGAAACAGAGTTGTGTTAAGCACGTAACAGAGTTTGCTCGAGCAAATATTTCCGTTGGCTCGTTTTACTTTGAATTAAGAGAAAGTACTCATATATTTTTAACATGCAATTCAAGTGTGCTGTAAAAATTAAATGTAGCACAATGATAAAAAAGGGATCTTTATTGAAGTGAAACCACTTATGCGGCGATTTGATATTGAGGGTAAAATTTTTCGAGTCTCGTAACGTTTTTGTGTTCACGGGTAATGATATTTTAAATTTTTTGTGTTTTTTGTATGGGGACCCAAAGAAGGGTGACAGAAGGAGTGTAGGTGTGTATATGTTAATATTCTTAAAAATTCCGAGAGAGAAACATCTTGTGATTATATCGCGAGTAGTCCTGAGAGGTCCATCAAAATTTTTTAAAGAACATTTTTAAGTTAAGAAGTAGGAGTTCTGATATTACGACTTTTAACAATTTTTTACATATGCTTAGGTTGTTAGAATTTAATAACAAAATGCACTTTTGTTCAATGAAATAAAACGTAAAATGTTACTGTGCTAAAAGATTTTTTAAAAATATACAAAGTGTGTTTATTGCAATGGAGAAGTAAATTTTTCATAAATTTTGCACATATGTTAGTGTTTCTTTATGTTTTTATATATAGGAACCAACAAAAATCATTGATTGTTTTTACAAGAATCAATTTAATAAAATATCTTTCCAAAAATTATAAGATAACTGAAATCAATTAAGAATTGGGAAAGAGGTACTGCCCTCTAAGATGTTTTTTAAATTGACAATGACTGATTTTTCTTAAATGCATTCGCAGCATACAAACTGCTGCCATTTAACAAAGTGATAACGGATTTTGATCATCGATTGCTTGTTAGAATGGACAAAATAAATGCCACATTTTACGATTTTAATTTTTGTAGAAAATAAAAAAATTGATATATAATGACTTTATCGATTAATATGATTTGCGGTGTTCACTCAGCTGTATCTCAGCAGGAGATTATCTGAAAAGCTTAACGCCAAATATATTCATGAATTATCTATTGCATTAACACCAAATATAGTATCAATATAACTATAAAAAATTATTTATATAGAATTAAAAATATATAGTAATTAAAACATGCCGCTATTAATTTTTATTATTTATTTATTCTTTAAATTTTTGGTGGATATTTAAACTCTTTTTCAAGAGATTCTTTTCAAGGTCTTGAGAAAACGCGTTGAAACATAACCTTCCCCACTTCAACAACTCTCATAACCCTAGCGATCACGCTGTTGCTTAATCCTGACTACATTTTGATAGATGTTATAAAAATATCTTTCCCCTCATTCAACGAACCAAACTACAGCAAACAATTGTAAAATCAATGCAAATATTTATCTCTTTTTGCAGATATATTATAAATAAAAAATCCCTATTTTTAAAAATTTCCCTTAAAACTAAAAAAATTAAACACTTTTTTCGGCTAAGATTTCAAATGATTTTTGACAGTGGAGCGCAATTGAAGCTTAAAAGTTAAAAATAAATAAAAATTTCTGTATAAAGATATTCAAATATTTTGTGCAATGGAAAACGGGGTAAATTATAGACTTTGAAGATTGCTCAACCGTGGAACGTTGTAAGTATGGAGAAGGCATTTACTCCATTGAACCGGGTGAAGACGAAGAAAACATTGAATAACTTCTTCGGAAAGCGATGCAGAGGATTCGCCTTACTGAAATCAAAATAAAGTAAAATTTTTAATTCTGGCAAAGCTGGAAGTCACAATAAATTATTTGGACAAAATTGAAAAAGAAGACATCGGCATCCTTATCACAGACGACCAGCTAGGTGTTTGGATTTTATTTTAAAATAAATTGAAAAATAAATGAAATTGAAAACATAAACGAAATAACGAGTTCTTAATATGACTCTTTTGTAGGTTGATTGCGGCATTTGAATAAGTTGGATCAAGTTTTTTTTTTTTTTAGTAAAAACCAAATTTAAAAGTTTCCAATACAAGACCGTAAAACTTAATATAACTCAAAACGGAGTCAGCACGACTTCTCAAACAAACTAAATTTTCGGAGTAATTTAAACGCATAAACAGAGTTAATTAAAGTTTTTACCGCTTTGGCAAAATACCATACACGAAAAGAGTTAAATTGACCCCGAATATTGTTTTATTTACTCCGTATTTTTTTGGGTGTACACTATTGCAATAATTCAGATAACCTTTAAAGAACCCAAAATGATGGGCATCAATTCTTAGAAATCCAAGCCATATCCTAGTAAAATCCAATACACTTATATGCTTAAGAAATCCTTCTGAACTTGAAGATTTTTATATAATTTCTCATACATTTATTGAGAAAACAACACAAAAACTCATAAGTTTAATAATGATTTCTAAAGAAAAACACTGCAATTATTCCCATCCCAAACCCAAACCCAAACACAAAATCAAGGTCATCACATAATCGCCAAAATCCATCTTGCAAAAAAAACCGATGGCATTTCGTCAAATAACAAACTTCAATCAAAACAATGGATAAATCGCTCAACTTAAAAACTTCCTTTTTTTTCTGTTGAAGGGATCAAATGCTATCCATTGTTTATGAGCGTTTTTTTAAGCTCCACTTATGTTTAAAGCTACAATACGAAAAAATTTCAAGCCTAAAATTCTGTCTGGATTTGCTGTTGTTTTTGCTCCACATATTTCCGTGGAATTGCAACATTTGTCTGCAACTTAAGACTGTATCCTTGATCGAGAGTTAGCATTAAACAGAAGATGAAAGAGCAACAACAAAACAAACTTTGTTGCTTGCTGTCATTTTTAAACGTGACGTGGCTCATCATCATTTCTTGTCCACATAAAACACAAAAAATCTACCTGTTTTTTGGCTTCTTAACTGCTGCTGCATCCTTAAGATTGCTTAAAAATATCCGGACAATTTTATGTTCGTGTGTTTAACCCTTATTTATAAAAACTTAACTACTCGCCATCGTTATGCTGTAAAGTAGTACTTGCCCATGACATGACATTCCTGTAAAAAGTCATCTTGTTTCTGTTGTCGATTTTAATTGCAATTCTTCGACTGGGCTTGTACAATGTACAACCTTTTATTCCCAACATGATCTTATTTCAGACCCAAAATTATTCAATATTATAGCAAACATTTTTGTTGGTCTTATTTGCTTCTGTATTTTCCAAGAGCTTTTTCGTTAATGTGGCTTCTTATAATGGTAATTACAAAAAAATTAACTATATTATTCTCTCTTAAAACACTTAGTTATTTAGTATTATCAGCTCTCCACATCCACTCAAATATTTTCTCTCTTTTCTCATTTCAGATCGCCAAACTTTTGCCACTCATCGAGTCAGGCTGCTCGAATCGCGCTCGCTTCCTACTCTGCTCATCGCTTTTTCCACTCTGCACACCTGATGTGCCACGCCCCGTGACGCCCTGCAAGTCACTCTGCGACACGGTGAAGTCCGAATGTGCCAATCAGGTAGAGCTCATTCAGCTGTGGCCCGATTTCCTTAATTGTGATGCACTGCCACAGCCGGAGAAGCATGAACTTTGCATGCAAATACCACAGGAGTCGTTGAAGCAACATGAACAGCGTGCAACGCTGCAACAACATCAGCCGCAGCCACATCCCGTGCAACAACAGCAATTCTCTTGGCCTTGGACTAGCTGGAAACTGCCAGCTCATCTCTCCAAGCCCATCAGTCCGATCGTCATTTGTCCACAAAATTTCACCGTCAACCTGCTACAAACTGATGACTGCCTGCCGCAATGCAACCGTGATGCATTTTACTCCACCCAACAGAAAAAAATCGCTGAGGGCCTTATACTCGGTCTCTCCGCTGTATGTTTTGTTTTGACGCTATTTGCACTGGTCACGTTTTGGGCAGAGCCTACACGCTTTGGCTACCCGGAACGTCCTGTGCTCTTCCTGAGCCTGTGCTATAATCTCTTCAGCATCTGCTATCTAGAACGCATTGCCTTTCATAATTCATCTCGTGCTCTTGCCGAGCTCGCCGATCCGGTTGAAAAACAAAGCCAACCTTGCATACTCACTCCACCGTGCCTGGCCTCTTACATTACCACCAGCTATTTGAGTTTATGTGCTGCCACCTGGTGGCTCATCTTTGCTCTCTGCTTCTTTCTATCCTCGCACAAGAAGTGGTCCAGCGAGGCGCTCGAGAAGAAATCCGGTCTATTTCATGTGCTCGCTTGGGTTCCGCCACTGGTACCGCCCATCGCTGCCTTGCTAATGGAACGCGTACGTCCCAATGAACTAACTGGCATGTGCTCCGCTCCAGGATTTGTGGAGATACCAGCCGCGGTGCTACTTTTGCTTGGACTCTTCTTTACGATTCGTGCCTCCCACTCGCTACACTCACTGCAACAACAGATGCAGCAAGCTTTGGGCAACCTGCGCTTCTCACAGATCCGCAAACGTTTCATGGTCTTCTCCTTCGTGTTCTTTGTGCCCACTGCGGCAGGAGTAGCTGCTTCGTTTTTTGAGCGCTATGTGCCGTCTGTGCCCGCCTGTTCAACTGCCGAAGATTGCGCGATGCCGGAGCAGGTCACATCATGGCCCACCTTGGTGCGTATCTTCTTCCAACTCTCGGGTGGTACACTGACCGGCATGTGGGTCTGGTCACGTAAAACCTGTGAATCATATCGAAATCGTCTTGTAACCACGCCCACTTCCTCGGCAAGCAGCAAATCGGTGACTTCGTTGACGAAAAAGCATCAACAGCACACGGTTAATGGCAAATCGGCTAGTGGAGGACCACTCTATAGCGGTATCAACTTCCATAACATTCCTGTCTACAGTTCAAATCATTCGCGTGTGTAGCTGTCAAGGGGACGTGCCCTTAATGGGATGGATGGGTTTTATTTTTAAGTTTCTGTTTTTTGAAAACTTCTGTAAATATATCGTTAAAATTCAAGCTTTTTGCAGGCTCGAATGTTTGGTCGCTGACACTGCTTTTGTATTTGTAAATATGATATAAATGTGTGTGGTTGGTTTAAAGCTGTTATACAGTGTTAACCTTTGGTATGGTTGAACTTTTCTTAGCCTGTTTTGCTGAAAGTAGAACAAAAATAAACATTGTGTTAGTAGCTTTAAAAATTAATTTAAGTAAATAATTTAAAATTTTAATTAAATAATTGTTAAGATTATCTAGAACTTGCTGTACATAATTAAATTATAGTTTTAACACATATTTCACAACTTGTTGTATATATATTTGATATTGAAATACGTAGTAAACTGTTATAAACACTTAAGTTAGGAATATATTTGAAAGATTTATTTAAGGTTGAATCAAATAAAACAAAACAAATAATTGTTAAAAAAAAAATGGTTATGCATTCTTTATTCCTGAACCTGAAGGTAGGGGTGAAATAATTTGTACAAAGGTAACTGAAAATTATTCCTGAGCTTGATGGAACAGGAAAAAAGAAACTTAAAGAAACTTTATATATAGAAAGGAAAGAGAGATTCTATATATTTTAGCTCAGCCTCAAACCACTAACCGCGGCTCCCAAGCGCTTCGGTCGATTTTTTAAAATTTTATGTTAGACCGAATCGCTTTTGTAGGGGGGAAAAAATAATCAGGCGTTCAGGGTCTCAAAAGTTAGAGGAACTCATAAAAACGATTTCTGCATACTTTTTATCAAATCGGAGAAAAGTTATCGGAGCGTTTTTGATTCTCCTGAAGGTCTTTTTTGATAAAAGAACATGTAGTCTAGTCAGCTAAGTGATTGACTCTATACAGAGTTGTTTTTGTTGTTGTTGTTGCCTTCTTGATCTGAAGCTCTTGATCTAAAGCTGACTTACTTGATCTAAAGCTCACAATCTTAATTCATGTAATTATTCAATAGATCATAAAAACTAATTAACATGTTTTTTGCTTGTAACTTTTTATTTTTCAAAGAACACACACCCAAATCTGCAAAATATATAAAATCCTTACTCATACCAACATTTAGGCAAAAAAACATTTTTTTAACTTATGTTTTATTATAACTCTTATTGACCTCCAAACGTAGAATTTTTTGCTCTTTTTAAAACACATTTTGTTAAAACCTCTGTAAAAGACACATTTTCCATTGAATTAACGTAAAATTGATCTTGTTGAATAGGAATTAAAAAAAAAAAGATAAAAAAAGAAAGCCACTTTAAAATCTCTTCAAAAGTACACAAACTTGGGATCACTTCAAAATTTATTATAATAATAAAAAATACTTTTTTCCAGCAGTTTTAAGGATAAAATGTTTTTCTTAAACAATAAAAAATCTATTTCTATCTATCTATAGGAGTTATCATTTTATAAGCGTTGGACAAGGGGGCGTAACATGCCGAGTTTCAGCTAATACGAGATAATAACTAATTTTTAAAATTTTTTTACGCCTAAAAGAAATTTATCTTTTAAGCAGATTTCTAAAGTCGATTACTGACGTTTAGTCATTTTTCATACACAGATTTGTTTTAACCGATATATTAAAAAAAATTATAATTTAATTCCTTTTTAATCCTTCCTAAAGAAGATCAATTTTAGGTAGATTTAATGAAAAATGTGTTTTTTAACTTTTGAGACCCCGAACGGCGGAATCCAAATTTTGATCCGGTCTATTATATGTGCTTTCTTGTATTTGTCACAGGAACTACCATATCAAATTTCAACTTGATATCTTTCACCGTAGTCGAGATATGAGTTGAGTATAAAAATACCCAACCGTCGTTAATGTGTTCTAAATGGGCACGAATTCCTTATGCAATGGCATCACAGTTCAATATCAGGAATTTTTAGCAGGTATAGTTGGTAAGAGAGCTTTTCCATTTTTTAAAGTATAAAATTTTTTACAAATGATAATAACACAAATTTTCTGATCTTTAAACTAAAAAACTTTTAACTTTGAAAATGTAGTAGTTTACGTAAAACTTCTATAGGAACTATAGGAACAAACTAAATTGTTTTTAAAAACAACTAATTAAAAAACTATTTTATAATAAACTAGTTTATGAACTTACTTACTTACTTAGTTGGCGCTACAACCGTATGTCGGTCTTGGCCTCATCTAAGAATTTGCGCCAGCCATTTCTGTCTTTCGCTTGCTGGCGCCAGTTGGAAATTCCAAGCTTCGTCAGGTTGTCCTCTACTTGGTCTTTCCAACGAAGATGCGGTCGTCCTCTTCTGCGTTGACCGCCGCTGGGTACCGAATCGAATGTTTTCTTCACTGGAGCATCGTCTTTTATGCGCTGAACATGACCAAGCCAGCGAAGCCGCTCGATTTTAATGCGCTTGACTATGTCGATGTCAGCGTACAGCTCATACAGTTCATCATTCCACCGTATTCGGTACTTGCCATTGACGTAGATTGGTCCGTAGATCTTACGAAGAATCTTTCTCTCGAATGCTCCTAAAGTCTTTTCATCTAAGCTGCTCAGCGTCCAGGTTTGTGATGCGTAAAGTAGGACGGGCATGATGAGCGATTTATAGAGCGTGATTTTCGTTCGTCGAGAGAGGGCTCTGCTTCTCAATTGCCTACTGAGCCCAAAGTAACACCTGTTGGCAAGAGTTATTCTTCGTTTGATCTCAATGCTGATGTCGTTGGTTGAATTAATGCTGGATCCCAGATAAACGAAGTTCTTCACAACCTCGAAGGAGGTATTGTCAACGGTAACGTGGGTTCCAAGACGCTGGGACTGTTTGTTTGTTGACACTAAGTATTTCGTCTTATCTGCATTCACTGCCAGACCCATTCGACTTGACTCTCTTTCTAATCTGGAAAATGCTGCACTGACTTCGCGCGTATTATGGCCAATGATATCTATGTCATCAGCATACGCAAGCAGCATAACACTCTTGTAGAATATTGTGCCACTACGTCTTAGATCAGCAGCTCGGATGATCTTTTCCATCATTAGGTTGAAAAAGTCGCACGATAAGGAATCACCTTGTCTGAAACCTCGTTTGGTAATAAATTGTGGGGAGAGGTCCTTCCCGATTTTAACTGCGCTGCTGGTGTTGCTCAGTGTCATCCTGCAAAGTCGTATTAGCTTTGCAGGAATACCAAATTCAGACATGGTGGAGTACAGGTGCTTCCTTATTGGGCTGTCGAAGGCGGCTTTGTAGTCGACAAAAAGATGGTGGGTGTCGACTTGTTTTTCTTGAGTCTTCTCCAAGATTTGTCGTAGCGTGAAAATCTGGTCGATGGTGGACTTTCCAGGTCTGAAGCCACACTGATAAGGTCCGATCAGTTAATTTACAATGGTCTTCAATCTTTCACATAAAACGCTCGACAGGACCTTATATGCGATATTAAGAAGGCTTATCCCACGGTAATTGGCACAGATAGTGGGATCGCCTTTCTTGTGGATTGGGCAGAGCACACTGAGATTCCAATAGTTCGGAATGCATTCTTCCGACCATATTCTGCATAGAAGCTCGTGAATGCATTTAAGTAGAGCTTCGCCTCCGTTTTTAAACAGCTCAGCAGGTAAGCCATCAGCTCCCGCGGCTTTGTTATTTTTAAGCCGAGTTATAGCTGTCAGAACTTCATCATAGTCGGGAAGCGGAACCTCAACGCTGTCATCCAAAATTGGGGTTTCCGGAATATCATCTCTATTGGCGGGATTGTTGTCAGCGTCGCCATTTAGAAGCTTAGAGAAGTGTTCCCTCCATAACGTCAGTGTACTCTGGACATCTGTCACTAGATTCCCGTTTTCATCCTTGCAGGAAGAGGCCCCGGTTTTAAAACCATCGGCAAGGCGTCTTATTTTTTCGAAAAATTTTCGGGCCTCATTCCTGTCACCATACACCTCAATCTTCTCCTTCTCGCGCTTTTCTGCCTCTCTTTTTTTCGCCTGAAAATACGTCTCTCTTCCCTCCTCTTTTCTTTGTATCGCTCCTTAGCAGCGCGCGTTACAACCGACTGCAGGGTGGCTTTGTAGGCGGCGTCTTTCTCTGCAGTGGCGTCACGACACTCCTGGTCGTACCACTGGTTTCGGCGAGGGCGTTGGTAGCCAATCACCTCTGCAGCTGCAGCAGTTTATGAACTGCTTTGAATTATATTACTGCGGCATCCACTGCGATTTTGAATAGTTTTTATTGCATTATATATGAAGTTATTGAAAAACTACTTCAAAACAAGTGGCTTAAAAACTACTTTGAATCATATTAAGGCGGCGACTACTCTGATTTTGACATGTTTTTATTGCAAATTTTTATAAAAATGCTATTTCATCAAATATTATTAACTTTAGGCTTTCACTAATATGAATTTATGTATTTATTTTTTTCAAAACAATATTGTAAAAAAATGATCTCTTTGATGTATAGAAATTTAAAATTTTTATGCTTTTAAATTCATCTTCAGTAAGTGGAATATTAACTAGTTTTCAATTGATTTATTTAAAAGTAATTAAAAAAGAACTTAAGTTTAACTAATTTAACAAAAAGTTGAAAATATATGCGGTTTTCAATTGATTTATTTTAAAGTAGTTAAAAAAAATTATTTAAGTTCAACTAATTTAACAAGTACTTGAAAACATATCAGACGAAAGTTAATTGACTTATTTAGCGGACATCACCATACAAAACATGTTATTTCGTTCTATGGAAAAAAGTCAGAATTTCAACTAGTTGTGGTTGACAAGAAAACTACTTTTTCAACTACTTTTAAATTAGTTGAGTTTCCTACAGGGTTTCTGGACACACTACGAAAACAATTTATAGCTCTATATTTTCTTAAAGCAACAAACAAATAATTCAACACTTAGCTGTAACCAAACCTGAGATATGATCAATTCTGCAGAAGTATTTTCATGGGTAAAAAAATACCCAACCTTGGTTAATCGGTTAAAGAAAATATTTTAAAAACGTGAACAAAGTATGTAGAAAATTGTTCGAAAATATCAGAGAGTGTTGAGCATTCACATCGTTCACCACCACAGCAGTGGATTTGTCGATAACTACTCTAAAACTACCATTTAACTCATTATTTTTCTTTCAAGAAGATGCGACAAAGAAAGGTCCATTGTTTGAGTTTGAAAAGAGCATAGATACTGGTGTAGTTAAATAAATTAAATAAATACAAATACTGATGGTAGTACATTATCTTCTTCAAACAGTTTTATGTTTATTAGTGTGTATCGAAAAATTAACACCCGATATCTGGCCTAAATAATTAAATAGGAAGAAAGATAATCCAGAAAATATAATTTTTTTTTATTTTAAATAAGTTCCTGGATCCTTAAATAGATATTTTATATGAAAATCGTGTTTTTGCACTGCATCTTATGGTACATTTTTTACAAAATGCACCATACAACGATTCATCGTTAAAAACAACTTATGCATGCACATTTTCAAAGAGACGGATACCCTACAAGAGTGAATATATATTGTGATTTAGAAATTTATATCTTCTCAGTACAACATATTTCCTTGAAGCAAGGCCTCGGAATGAGAAAAAACTATTGAAATTTCAAGTTTTGACCTTGCAAGTTATTTTTTAATCGATTTTCAACAAATTTTCTTTGTCTGAAAGATCAATCAAATGACTTTGGCGAAATAAGAAAAGATTCACCGTTATCCCATCAATTCAATGTTTTATATTGATTTAAAAAACCCCTAAAATATTTAGGTTTTGCTCAAAAAATAAGACAAACTATTTTTTGTTGTAATTTGTTTTTTTCTTATTACATTTTCTTTTTTCACACTCTTTCATATGACGTATCATTTATTTGCAAAAATTGTCTCATTTTGACACATAATTCAATAAACAGTTTCTATCATCGAAATTTATGATTTTTTTAATGTAAATTTAATTTTTCAAAATGTTCTTTTTACATTTTTTACAAAGT
Organism: Dichetophora obliterata; assembly: GCA_963920525.1. NCBI lineage: Eukaryota > Metazoa > Arthropoda > Insecta > Diptera > Sciomyzidae > Dichetophora > Dichetophora obliterata. Next base: position 112,217,618 of record OY986439.1, on the reverse strand, counting down.
TCTACAACTCAAGAAATAATTTTTGTGAAAAAAATTTTTAAATATCTCAAACTACTCCAAAGTTTATATACACATATCTATATTTTAAGTCATTTCGTTATATATAGAAATAGACGTAGGAAAAATAGTTCTTCGTGTTTCTGAACCGATTTTGATAACTTTTTTAAAATTAAATAGAGTAGGGAGAAGTAATTAACCGAATATTTTTGTGATCTTTGACCTAAAATATGAGCGAAATTGAAATAATATTTCTGAAGTAAAACCTAAACTATGAGAAATGGAAGAACATGACGTAAGAGGAAATTTTAGACATTAATGCAATGTACAAAAACCTTTTTAGCTATACGGATACCCTACAATAAGCATTTTTTATGTAACATGTGTGAATATATATTGTGATGGTGAAATTTCTTACATATAGTAAATTCTGAAAAACTCCCTTTATTTTGACATCAAAGTTACGACGATATCTTGAAAACTGTATTTTTTTTCTCAGTAAAAAGTATTTTTGTATTGAAACTTAAGATTTTCTTAGTACAGTACATTTTATTAAGGCAAGGTCAACGCCTCAGAATGAAAAAACTATTGAATTTTCAGAAAGTAGGTCGAATTTTTGCCAGCGGCGATACTAATACATATTATTACGTGGCAGTCCTATTATAAAAAATTACATAATTTGGAATTCTGACAACGGATTCGGATTCGGATTCAGCGACCCATTTTTACCTAGTGTTCGCGCCAGCTCCAAATTCGTAAAAAATAAAAAATTAAGGTGGCAACCCTATTAACCATATTGAATTTTTAAACTTTGACTTCAGATACGAAATCAGCGACCTCCTAACAGTGTTAAACTATGTTTAAAATTCTTAAAAATACATATTATTAGGTGGCAGCCCTTAATATTTAATTCATTCTATACTTATTTTATTCACTTTGCTCTGAATCAATCACATATGAGTACCACTTTTGAACAGGCCTGTAGCCAGATGGGAGAAACGGGGGGACAATGCCCCCTACTACAACCGTTTCCCCCCTGGCCAAATCAGACAATGAAGAACTTTAAATGAATAATTAATATGCATTTTGTTTATATATTTGTTTATTGATTTAAAATTTGTTTAGTTTAAAATAACAAAAAATATACACAATCACCTTATTCATGACTTGAATATGTATATGAAATTTGTTTAACAAAACATTTCAGACAAATTGTTACAATTTTTCAAATTTCTACTGGGTCGCCAACATTTGCTACCAAAAAATAAGATTTGAATTTTAATAATTTTTTAACCCGCATCCATAGGAACTTTCTAGAAATGAAAAGCACGTTGTGCACCAATTTGATGCAGATACAAAAAGAATATATAATTCATTGAAATGTTTTTAATTTTTAATTTAAGAAAAAACTGCAAATCTTAATTCTAGGCAAAATTTAAAGAAGCAAAAGATTTAAATCAAAACATGCATGTTTGTTCTTAATATATAAATCTGAATAAAAAATTTACATCAATTTGATGCAAACGACGGATGCGGGTTAATTCAATTTTTTATTTGTTTTACTTAAAAAATGTCTTATACATATGTTAGCCTATTTCGCTACTCTTTCTTATATTTCTAGCCACTTTAAATAAATTTTGTATTTTTACCTTCATTTTATTACAAAGACCTGAATTAATTTTTATATTATTTTTTATGTATTAATCTCATGTATAAAAAGATCTGCATATCCATGTAAATATTATAAAATTAACTGTTTTTTAATAAATATGTGTAATGTATTCATTTCACATGTTAAAAAATTGTTTTTTTTATTTAAATGAAAAAACAAAAAATTTGTCCCCCCCCAAGATTCATTCCTGCCCCCTTTGTCTTCTTGGTCTGGCTACTTATACTTATTCATACTCATTTTTGAGTAAGTGGTTCATGATTCAAAAATGTGATTCATTGCAAATCTCGGATTTGAATCACTAACTTGTGAGCGAATAGTACTCAGATAGTACTTATTTTTAAGTATACGTTTCAGATCTCTAATGGGTTTGCAAAAAGATAGAAAAAAAAAAAAGAGAAAATAGACGAGAAAATAGGTGAGTCGGTTGAGTGAAGCTAGTGTAAACAGTCACTTTGTAAATCTTATTGTACATTTGAACAGATCTTTACACTCTGGAATCGTTTGAAAATATTGCGATGGAACCCTTCAACGGAAAAGTGCCTTTGGAACAAAATCTAAAAACAAAACTAGAACTTTATGCAATTGCCTGGCCAAACACCTTCAAATTGTAGCGGCATTGTTGCCCAATTTGAAAAACAATTCGGATACACTGAAAAAACTCTTAAATGAAGTTAAAGAACTTTTTGGTTTGGTTTTGACTGTGACTGCATCAGCAGCTTCATCTGAGCGTTCTTTTAGTGAACTAAGACGACTTACAACGTATCTTCGATCAAATATGACACAGGAACGACTAACTCATGCAGCATTTATTCACACACATTCACAAAGATACAAATGAAGAATTGAATTTGATGGAGGTGGTGAAAGAGTTTGTTTCTCGCAAGGACAGAAAAAAATATTTTGGAAGAATTTATATTATAATTTTTTGCTTCAACTTCATCCATGTAAAGATATGCCTAGTCTTGCTTTATAAAAGCAACAATTATTTGTTATGTTGTCATATTACCTTATGCCGAAATAGGAAAAACTTTTAAAAATAAATAATGGAATTTTTATAGTTTTTTATTTAATTTTTCTTTTTTCTTGAAACTGAAATAAAAATTTTGTTTATTTATATTAATGTTTTTTTTTTATTTAAGACATTTTAGTGATTTTTTCCCCCTTTTGTACTCCCCCAAGTGAAATTAGCTTCCGTCACCACTGATATTTAAGTTTATTTGTTAATAACAAGAAATAGAACCAACAAAATTGTCGCGACCTTCTTACCAAGGAAAGTTCTAGAGATTGTGGTATTTTCTGTCAAAAAATTTGCCTATTTGGAAACGCTTTTAAGATTTAAAAGCGTTTTAAAAAAAATACTTTCTTTCGAAACTCTTATGTTTTGTAGCATATAGAACAAAATGTAAAAAAGTATTGTGAGAAAATCAAAGCCTTTAAACCAAGTTCAGAGCGCTCATAATTTGGACTCTGAAAAGGTCCTTCTTGAAGAGGAGTTAATGAGTTCCCTCCTGTTTATGAGTTTTTAAAGTGTGTTTTTTGTGTTTTTATAACGTACACTCCTGAAAAGAACATATTTCGGATTGTTTTTGGAGTACTCCAGTGTAGGGCTCTGAAAAAACTCGCATTTAAGAATGTTTTGTGAAAAGCCTCCTGAATATGAGTTTTTTAGGTGTATTTTCTGAATTCACAAAAACGAGCCACTAAAATCCAATTAGGAACATTTTCAGAGTAGAAATTTAAAGACAAAAAACATGCTTTTAAATACCGTTCATTCACTTAAAATTTTAAATATTTTATATAAATAAAATATGCGTACAGCTTACTATTTAAGCAAAAGACAAGCGCATCATTTCAAGGATTAATCCGCTTTTCAGAAAAAAATTCCAACGTAGCAGTTGATAAACTGAGCTTTTTTCAAACACATTAAGAGTGACTAGATTCGTCACTTTTAGAAGTCACTTTCCTTTACGAAACCTTAAAATTCTAAACAAGCTTCATAAAAAAAGTCTTTGTGAGCAAGTTCAATGGAAAATCCATTTCTCGGTGTTTTTTTCGAAACTTGAATTTCAAAAATTTGGGTATTTTTTTCCAATAAGTTTTTGTCTTAGATTAATATAGCTCATTTAAAAGAAAAATTAAATAAAAAACGGGGCGCGTTTTTTTTAATTTACATTTAAATTGCTCTTATTGGCATTTTTTTGAAAAAAGAGTGCTTATACCCATATAAATTATATTTTCATTTAAAATTGCATAAAAATTGTACAGTTTACTTCTGTTTTGTGAAGGAACAAAACCGCGGTACGTAATTCATTACTTTCGAAAGAAAAATAAGGACCACTCTGACGCGCATATTTAAATTTTAATTTATTTTATACTACGAGTAGTTTTGTTTTTGTCTATTGAAAAATAAAAATTATATGATATTAAATTAGAATATCTCTGTGCCAATTTTTTTAATTTAAATTTTAATATATTATTTTTTACAACGTTCCCATAAGCGGACATCTCTCATATGCGGACAAAAAGGAGATAATCATCGGTGTCCGCACTGTATATAATTTTTTCAAGGCAAATAATGTATTGTAAATGAACAATCAAATCAAAAGGTTCAAATTTATTTTTTAGAAAAAAAAATTATTTATTGAAAATTAAGATGTAGAACTGTTATGAGAGATGAAAATAGACAATTCCAGTTGCCAGCGATGCTTTTTTCATGACACAACAATGCGTTGAGCATTGAACATTCATCAGTTCCTCGAATTAATTGAAAAGTTGGATTAAAAACTGAACTAACTTTAGAGTATAAAAACAAAAACATATTTTCAGGATCGACCCTAGTGTCAAAAAACTTTTTGAAACTCTTGCATCAGATTCTACACCAGATTCTACAGCTTGTCTACAAAGAGTACAAGTCAAAAACACACATTTTTAGGGTCCACCCTAGTGTCAAACAAACCTTTTTACATTCTCACATAAATTTGAAATTAGCGACCCCTTAATACTGCCAGCACATACATACAAAAAGAGTATAAAGCAAAAAAATACATTTTTAGGGTCCACCATAGTGTCAAAAAAACTTTTTGAAATTTGAACATAAGATTCGAAATCAGCTTCGAACTCAGTGCATCTACAAAGAGTATAAAGCCAAAAAACATTTTTTTAGGGTCCACCATAATGTCAACAAAACTTTTTGAAATTCTCACTTCATGTTCGAAATCAGCAACCCCTTAATACTACAAGCACATATACAAAAAGTATAGAAACCCCATTTTCAGGGCTTACCTTAGTGTCAAAAAACTTTTTGAAATTTTAACATAAGGTTCGAAATCAACGACCCCTTATATTGCTAGCACATATACAAAGAGTATAAAATAAAACAATACATATTTAGGGTCAACTCTAGTGACAAAAAATTTCTGAAATTCTAACATCAGATTAAATCAACGACCCCTTATATTGCTAGCACATAAACAAAAAGTATAAAACAAAAAGTCACAGTTTTAGGGTTCACCCTAGTGTCAAAAACATTTTCAAATTCTAACATCATGTTACCCTGTTTTACACAAATTTGCTGCAGTATCCATTTCTGAAACCTTAATTGCAATAAAGATTCTCACACAGTAAAAAGAATAAAAGAAAACACATATAAAGATAACAAATGCGTTTTAGCGAAATTTCTACGTGTCAGAAACAGAGACACACAGATGGAGGGAGAGAGAGAGAGACAGAGAGTTTCGCACTCGCCTACTCATTGTTAATCTGCTTAAATTTCAATACGCACTCAGCAATCGCACTGTTACGTGACGGTTTCTACTAAATTCCACAACCCGCAAGCCGCGTAAAGGAATTGTTCCAAAAATTTGTATTATTCTTGCATGGCGCGAGTTTATTTATAAAAGTTATAGCTTAAATTGCAGTATTTGTAAATTTTAAGACGGTTATAAGATAAGAATTACGGAAAGCACGATAATAAAGTTTGGCGTATTGATTCTTCGGGCTGTTATGAACCTATACACATCAGACAATAATACACCTTATTTTGAAATCTCAGTATATATCGTAGTGAAAATCTTACAATGAAACTATTCTTTAGGACGAAGTCATGTAATTATGTTTATTTAAGCTCAGAAAAATCGATGGAGTCCTTGGATTTTCAATCGAATCAATATTTGTTCCGAAAATTGATTGACAACTCGATGCCGCTTAATATGCAAAGTATCGTAGAATAGCTTATATATGCAAGTACACCCCAGCTTTGGTTTCAAATATAATATTTGCGAAATAATAGAAAATGATTTTGGTAAAGCTTTGGTTTTAAATTTAGTACAGGTTTGGATTAAAATATTAAAAAAAAAATTACAAACATCGTGAGACTCGAACCTACGACATCCAGTTTGTAAGCTCACTAGTCTTACCACTGGGCTACTGCACTATACGTAACGAAAGCAATAAGCAAACTTATAAACTGAATCGCCTAATTTGGAGTCATACTGCTTTGTTTTGTATATCGAAAACGCAAACCAAAGACAAATAAGATGAGAAGCAATACTCTTTTCTTTTCGAAACTCAATTGCTTCTCGTGTCTTGCTTGTCGTTGGTTTGCGTTTTCGATACACAAAATTAGACTCGTTTGAAATGATTCATTCAAAAGTGTTTACATTGGTTTTTTTGCGAAATCATCTCATTTGGCTTGACAACCGGTTGTTTATTGTTGTTTTTTGTGTTTGTTGTTTGACGTTTTCCTTTGTTTTTAGTGTGTTCGGTCTTTTTTTTATCCATTCTCCATTGAATGGGTTCGAAATAGTTTGTAATAAGTTTAAGGAACGTATCCAATCTCATTCATTTGTTGTAAATAAGTTGAATTGCAACTGAGAATTTGTATGGGAAATGAGATGATTTCGTTTAGCATTTGGCTGAATGAGCTGAAACGAGTAAATTGGACCCAATGTAAATGAAGTATTCTCATTGCCAGGCTAACTTTTCAAAGGTCCAAATCCAAATTTAGTATCCAACTGTACTAGAATTTAGTCTAGTCTTGTATTCAAAACAAAAAATAATACAGAATTGTTCTCAAATTTAAACCAAAGAGCTAAAAAGAACGCTGTAGTATTTATTTTTTACATAAATTTTAGCTAAAACCTAAAAGGTAAGCTGTAGTATTTGTTTTAGTTTAAATTTTAGTACAGTAAAGTTTTAATTATGCCTTGTGGTAAATTTGCAATTAACCACAAGATTAAAAAATGCAGTATATTTTAGTTGGACTAAAATTAATTAACTGGGAAACTGGGAAACTGGGGGCGATGGATCAATGTAACATGTCTGACTGTCTCAACCTGGCGAGGCCAGCATAATCTTTGTGAAATCGCCTCAAGTCGACTCAAACCTCCACGTGGTGTTTCCTGGGCAACGTCAAAACTGACAACCGTTAGTTTGGCGGCTAATCTGAGCGGCGGGCCTCCCTAGGCTTAAAATAGGTTGTGCGTCGGGTTTGAAGCCCACCCGTAAAAACCAATTTCAATGAAAACATATAAGAATAGAAGAAAAATGATCCCCAAATCTGATGACGACTACCGCAAACGAAAAACTGATAATGATTTACGGATATGCACCTGGAATGTCCGAACCCTTAATTGGGAAGGTGCATCTATCCAACTGACTGATGTCTTGGAAAGATACAAAGCTGATATCACTGCTATCCAAGAAATGCGATGGAAGGGACAGGGTTGCATTCGGCATGCACCCTGTGATATCTACTACAGCGGCCATGCGGAGAAGCACGAGTTTGGATGCGGATTTGTAGTTGGCAAGAGACTACGGCCCCACGTCCTGCGATTCACACCTGTGAACGAACGACTTGCCATAATCCGCATCAAGGTTAGATTCTTCAATATAAGCCTAATATGTGCGCACGCTCCGACAGAAGACAAGGACGATGAGATCAAGGAAATTTTCTATGAGCGCCTTGAAAATGCTTACGAGCGCTGCCCCCGCCACGACGTAAAAATCGTGCTTGGTGACTTCAACGCTAAGGTGGGCAAGGAAAATATTTTTGGTCCAACAGTCGGAAAGTTCAGCCTCCACGACAACACCTCCGATAACGGAATGAGGCTGATTGACTTCGCCGCAGCACGAAACATGGTCGTAAGTAGTACTAGATTCAAGCATCTCAATATTCATAAAGCCACCTGGATGTCCCCTGATCAAAAAACAAAAAATCAAATTGATCACGTTTTGATCGACGGAAGGCACTCTTCCAGTGTATTGGATGTACGCACGATCCGTGGTGCAAACATTGACTCGGATCACTATCTTGTTGCAGCCAAGATCCGTACACGTCTGTGCGCAGCTAAAAATACACGCAACCCTACACAGAGAAAGCTAGACGTCGACAAGCTGCAATCGAAACAGACAGCCGATGCTTTCGCCACTCGACTCTCACTCCTGCTTCAAAGCACTCCTCCAATCGATGATATATGCGCGCAGTGGACACACATTTCCAACTCCATGCGTGCGGCTGCTGAAGAGGTGATTGGCTACCAACGCCCTCGCCGAAACCAGTGGTACGACCAGGAGTGTCGCGACGCCACTGCAGAGAAAGACGCCGCCTACAAAGCCACCCTGCAGTCGGTTGTAACGCGCGCTGCTAAGGAGCGATACAAAGAAAAGAGGAGGGAAGAGAGACATATTTTCAGGCGGAAAAAAAGAGAGGCAGAAAAGCGCGAGCAGGAGAAGATTGAGATGTATGGTGACAGGAATGAGGCCCGAAAATTTTTCGAAAAAATAAGACGCCTTGCCGATGGTTTTAAAACCGGGGCCTCTTCCTGCAAGGATGAAAACGGGAATCTAGTGACAGATGTCCAGAGTACACTGACGTTATGGAGGGAACACTTCTCTAAGCTTCTAAATGGCGACGCTGACAACAATCCCGCCAATAGAGATGATATTCCGGAAACCCCAATTGCGGATGACAGCGTCGAGGTTTCGCTGCCCGACTATGATGAAGTTCTGACAGCTATAGCTCGGCTTAAAAATAACAAAGCCGCGGGAGCTGATGGCTTACCTGCTGAGCTGTTTAAGAACGGAGGCGAAGCTCTACTTAAATGCATTCACGAGCTTCTATGCAGAATATGGTCGGAAGAATGCATTCCGAACGATTGGAATCTCAGTGTGCTCTGCCCAATCCACAAGAAAGGCGATCCCACTATCTGTGCCAATTACCGTGGGATAAGCCTTCTTAATATCGCATATAAGGTCCTGTCGAGCGTTTTATGTGAAAGATTGAAGCCCATTGTAAACGAACTGATCGGACCTTATCAGTGTGGCTTCAGACCTGGAAAGTCCACCATCGACCAGATTTTCACGCTACGACAAATCTTGGAGAAGACTCAAGAAAAACAAGTCGACACCCACCATCTTTTTGTTGACTACAAAGCCGCCTTCGACAGCCCAATAAGGAAGCACCTGTACTCCACCATGTCTGAATTTGGTATTCCTGCAAAACTAATACGACTTTGCAGGATGACACTGAGCAACACCAGCAGCGCAGTTAAAGTCGGGAAGGACCTCTCCCCACCATTTATTACCAAACGAGGTTTCAGACAAGGTGATTCCTTATCGTGCGACTTTTTCAACCTAATGATGGAAAAGATCATCCGAGCTGCTGATCTGAGACGTAGTGGCACAATATTCTACAAGAGTGTTATGCTGCTTGCGTATGCTGATGACATAGATATCATTGGCCATAATACGCGCGAAGTCAGTGCAGCATTTTCCAGATTAGAAAGAGAGTCAAGTCGAATGGGTCTGTCAGTGAATGCAGATAAGACGAAATACTTAGTGTCAACAAACAAACAGTCCCAGCGTCTTGGAACCCACGTTACCGTTGACAATACCTCCTTCGAGGTTGTGAAGAACTTCGTCTATCTAGGATCCAGCATTAATTCAACCAACGACATCAGCATTGAGATCAAACGAAGAATAACTCTTGCCAACAGGTGTTACTTTGGGCTCAGTAGGCAATTGAGAAGCAGAGCCCTCTCTCGACGAACGAAAATCACGCTCTATAAATCGCTCATCATGCCCGTCCTACTTTACGCATCACAAACCTGGATGCTGAGCAGTTTAGATGAAAAGACTTTAGGAGCATTCGAGAGAAAGATTCTTCGTAAGATCTACGGACCAATCTGCGTCAATGGCGAGTACCGAATACGGTGGAATGATGAACTGTATGAGCTGTACGCTGACATCGACATAGTCAAGCGCATTAAAATCGAGCGGCTTCGCTGGCTTGGTCATGTTCAGCGCATGAAAGACGATGCTCCAGTGAAGAAAACATTCGATTCGGTACCCAGCGGCGGTCAACGCAGAAGAGGACGACCGCATCTTCGTTGGAAAGACCAAGTAGAGGACAACCTGACGAAGCTTGGAATTTCCAACTGGCGCCAGCAAGCAAAAGACAGAAATGGCTGGCGCAAATTCTTAGATGAGGCCAAGACCGACATACGGTTGTAGCGCCAACTAAGTAAGTAAGTAAGTAAGTAAAATTAATTCAATATTTTTAACCGCAGTCTTGTAAAAGCTTAATTGATTTTTTTTCTCCGTGTGATCAACATCCAACGACAATTGAATAACTTTCATGCCAACTGCTACTGGTGGCTTGAGCAGGTGTGACTTGAGTGTGAGACTGAAATTAGACTGGTGCGTTCACGCACACGGTTGCACTTTGTGTGCAATTAGTCAGTAATTCGCGCATCAGATACTTCTTCTGATGGCGATGACCATCAAGCTTAATTTTTTTTTCGTTTTTTGTCACCAGCCAAAACAGGTTCTTTGTACGATATTTTAGATACATAGGTATATGCCACTTACTTACAATGTTACAAAAACAAAACTAAATAAAGCTTCAACAAACAATGGCTTATAAAACGTTTATCAATTGCGTCTGCGCGGCACCTGTGGTCATGCCAAAAGCAATAGTCTGAGACACATGCAACAAAACGTTTTGTTTACATATGCTAGTGTATTGTAGTGGCAAAGCGGATCAGCAGCTAGTCTTGCTTTATAGATTTAAGGAAAATCACACGAAGTCTGTCTCATGGTCGCTGATGAGCTCTTAAGATTTCTTTCAGCTTTTACAAGACTGCAGTTAAGCATAAAAGCACATTTTTCTTTCATCTGAACATAAAAAGTCTGTCCATGACACTTAGGTGCCACTACAAAAACAAACATACAAAAACATAAAATGCTTTATTTTTAAAATACCAAAAAAACACAAAAGGCAAAAAGCCAAGCGGAACAATTAATTTGATTGAACTGCTACCGCCGATCGGTGGTGCATTTGTATCCAGACAACGTCATCTTGATCCTCCCCAGCGTAGCTAATTGTCCCCGTCCGTCTGTCCGTCTGTCCGTCTATCTGTAGTACTCGCGCATATTGTTCGCCAGCGCATATGTCTGTCTGCTTGCACGTTTTCTTTTTATTCTGCATTCGCTGTCTCGAAATCGTGCAATTAACTGTGCGCTAAGATCAAAGCGATTAAGGCGCGCATGCGCATCAGTTGTATACGACTTTTTAAGGCTCAAAAGTGTTTTCATTACGTCGTTGCTGTGTCTTTCGTGTTGTATGAAAATGATCCGGGCTTTAAACTGTTGGTGCGCAAAAAGCCACAGAAACATACAACAATTATGATAATATTGGGACTTACAACTTTTGCTTGTGTGTCCGTCCAATGATTGGGAGATGAATTTTAATTTTCATGGCTTTATAAAATTTCATATTTTCAAAGAAAGTAGCACAAAGTCGCTTTTCAAAACTGTTATCGAATAAAGTTCAATGTTAAATTTTAATAATGATTGTACTAATAGCTCAAGAACATTATACTTTTATTTAGTATATAAATTTACGAAAGTTACTGATTCGCCTGTCACCAATTGCTTGTGATGGGCACTATCGATGATTTCAACTATCGAACAATTCGATCGAATTTTTTGTTCATTAATTTACTTTCAAAAAATAGTACCTACAAAGTGCTTGAAGCTTAAACTATCGAATAATTCACTCATTCATTCGAATTCAAAAAATAGTATCTAGTACAAGAAACTATTGTATGATTTTTACTATCGAAGAAATTATTCATTCATTCAAATTATAAAAATAGCTTGTACAAAGATCTATTGAATGATTTTTGCTATCAATTCAAGTATTCATTCATTCGACTTAAAAAACCTCTAAATAGCTGTTAACTGGTGTGATTTCATTATAATTTTATTTTAAGCAAAAATCAAGCAGTGCTGTTAAAAGTAGTTTTCCAGTTACATTTCAGCAAGCAAATGAAGTGCAAATGAAAAAACTATCGAATGAATGAATGATTTTGAACTATCGAATAGCTAATTCGAATATTTTTATTCGATAGTTTCCATCACTACCAATTGCCAATATTGGAACAACTTTAGTTTGAAAAATGTAGGTTTATTCTTAATTATCTCCTTCCTTAATGCAGGAGAAAAGGCGACATTAATGTCTGCTTAATTTTGTATACACAGGGATTTTCTTAGTTTACAAATTAGAGCATTTCTCCTAAAACTTATCTTTACTACATTAAGGCCACCTTCAATGTTTGAAATTTTTGAAGTGAAAACTCCTTTAGGCGCGTTGAGCGATTTTGGTAAAGGGTAAATCTTTGGTTTGCGTCATCAATGTAGCGAGTAGCTTTTGTCGTCAAGACATCGGGCAGCATTCGTCATCAAGACAGTGAGTCGCTTCCGGCAATTATCTTGGCACTGATTATTACAGTGCTTCCACAACGTGGAATGTGTAATTACTCCAATGCTTACTCCAATGCTTGTCAAACGATTACTGCAGTGACTTTCAAACTGTTGCTCTAGTTACTTTTAAACTGTTGGTTGTAGTGATTCTCAAACTGTTGGACTTTTCACTTTGTGAAGGGTGTCACGGTCATCACGATACGATTTTAGAAAAAGATTGCTAAATTGATTAAAGTCACTCCTCATTTATTTACAAAAAGCAAAATTAGATTAAATTCAAGCAATTATTTCCTAACCTAAGTTATTATAAACTGATAGCAAATTTTTACTTAACTCAAGCAAATATTTTTGCTAAGTTATTATAAATTCAAATAGCAAATTTCTACTTAATTCAAGCAAATATTTGCTAGGTTATTATAAATCAAATATAATCAAATGCAAATTTTTACTTAACTCAAGGGAAAATTTGTTAAGTTATTATTTACTCAAATAGCAAATTTTTTCTAAATTCAAGCAAATTTGTACTAAACACACGAGCACACGCTTATTCTTAATGAAGAAAATTAGGCGACAATTGGTTAACAACTGCAATGGTCGAATGGATAAGCCCATGGATAAGCCCATCTCCAAGTGTTGGTAAAAAATTATGCTAGATTTCAGCAAAAACTAATCCAAATTTGCTATTCCAATTTGTAATAACTAAGGAAATATTTGCTTGAATTAAGTAAAAATTTGCTTTTGCAGTTTCAAAATCACTAAGCAAAATTTTGATTAAATTCAAGCAAATATTTGCTTAGTTATTATAAACTGCAAAAGCAAATTTTTACTTAATTCAAGCAAATATTTGCTTAGTTATTATAAATTGGAATAGCAAATTTTGATTAGTTTTTGCTGAAATCTAGCTGGAAAATCTAGCAAATTTTGATTAGTTTTTGCTAAAATATATATATTGACATATAAGCTAAATTTTAGTCTTCTACGGTTAAAACCGTCTGATATATAGCATTTTTACTAATTTGTGGGCGATAAAAGTGGGTGCAGATATAGTGCGACCAAACCGATTTTTTGAAAAGTTGTCGAGAGTAAAAATATGAACTAAATTACTAAATGTTAGTATTTAGATATATTTCGGGCTCGCCCATTTTTAGTACGGTTGCCGACAGTAACTATCTCAACAAAATGACTACATTTGAGTTTTTTACGATCAAAACCGTCTGATAAATACCCTTTTTATTGGTTTGTGGTCCTTCTTGTCCAATTGAAATCAAACATCACAGGAACACTCTCAAGATGTGGCTTCAGTTTCCCTGAAAATTTCATAAAGATCGGTTCAGCGGTTTTTGAGTCTATACGTGATATGGAAACATACACACATCCATTTTTATATATAAATCAAAAATGTTTCTGATTATTATTTATTTAATTTTAAAAATTTTGGTGGTCATTTGAAGTGAAAATTTATATTTTTCATGAAAAATTCCACCATTTCGTAAGTAAGAAAGCCCCTTACGAAGAATAACTCTTGCCAACAGGTGTTACATTGGGCTCAGTAGGCAATTGAGAAGCAGAGCCCTCTCTCGACGAACGAAAATCACGCTCTATAAATCTCTCATCATGCGCAGTCCTACTTCATGCATCACAAACCTGGACGCTGAGCAGTTCAGATGAAAGGACTTTAGGAGCATTCGAGAAGAAAGATTCTTCTTAAGATCTACGGACCAATCTGCGTCAATGGCGAGTACAGAAAACGGCGGAATGATGAACTGTATGAGCTGTACGCTGACATCGACATGTTCAGCGCATGAAAGACGATGCTCCAGTGAAGAAAATATTCGATTCGGTACCGAGGACGACCGCATCTTCATTGAAAAGACCAAGTAGAGGACAACCTGACGAAGCTTGGAATTTCCAACTGGCGCCAGCAAGCGAAAGACAGAAATGGCTGACGCAAATTCTTAGATGAGGCCAAAACCGACTTACGGTTGTAGCGCCAACTAAGTAAGTAATTAGTAAGTTGTGCTCTGATTGACTTTAAATATTCTTCAGACTATACTCTTCAGATGTTTAGCTATAAGAAAACACGAAAATAAATCGATTTTTCAGAAGTGCAAACCCTTACACCCATGAAGTTTCCAGCTGGACATTTTCTTTACTGAAATCCAGTGCGTGTAGTAAAAGACTCTGAAAAATGTTACCAGTGAAACTGCATGTGTAAATTGAGGTCAAATAATTAATTCCGTGGCTGTGAGACCTACAACGTCAAAGCTATTTGATAAATCAAAAAGTAACTTAATCATAAAAGCCATAAATTTTAATTGAAAATAGATATTGGGGCAATTTTTTCACATAAATTATTTTCAAAACTTGACGTTTCTCAAAAAAATTTGAAAACAACACTTTGGAAAAAATTAATTTTGTCAAAAAAATCAAAGAGGTACCCTTTGATGATGAAAACAGTAAAATAATTTTTGCGCTTAACTGGAAGATATTTTGCAAATAAATGCCATGTCGTATGAAAGGTAGTCAGATGTACAATTTTTACTTGATTTTATTTTTACAGCAAAAATAATTTTTAAGTCTTTTTTTGAGTAAAAAGTCAGTATTTTTGAGCTTTTTTGAAAAAATCATAAAAAATATATACACTGACCCAATAGTACAGTTCAAACTATTTTTGAGAATTACCTCTATTAGTCTTTTGCACAAAAAAAAATTTGTGTGAAATTTATTTTTGAACAGAGGAGATATTTTCATAGCACATATACACAAAGTTTCATTATAAAAATATGCACAACTCAGGGTTTATAATGATTTCTGAAAAGTAAGTGTATTTATAGTTCGACCACGCCCACTTTAGGTTGAGTTGCCGACAGTAACCATACAAACTAAATTAAAAAATTTTAGTCCAATACAACCAAATTCGTCTGAAGTATAGCGTTTTTATTAATTTGTGGGCTGTAATAGGGGGTGTGTCAGTTTTTGATTATTTATTATTGGAGATATAGGCCTTGCTGTGGGACAAATGCTGTTAATTTGATGCCCTTAGGTATTACCGTTCCTGAGATCTTATTGTAATAGACACCAACCCGCACGAACGATTTGTATAGGAGTATATGGGCAAATTTTTAAAATGCCATATCTTCGGAACAACTATATCGATTTCGTGCAAACTTCACATAAAACATCTGCTGACTATACCCAACGTACTCTGACATTTTAATTTAAATCGGTCGACCTGTTTTTTCAGTCTGTGGCGACATCAAAATGTGCACTTCTTTTTATATACATATAAGACTAGCTTAAACCCGGCACGTTGCACAGTGGCCCCAAATAAACTTTTGCGTCTCAAAATCTGTAACTTTTTTGTGTCTTGGTGTAATTAAACCAAACTTGGAATATATTATCGTTGATATTCAATAAATCGTTTGAACCACTTTTTTTCAAAATCCATGTTGTTTTTAGTACTAAAATTTTATTTAAATTAAGAAATATACGATTATGGCTTGACTTGCGCGTTTCAAAATTCACTAACTTTCTTGTCCCTTGCAATAATAAAACAAGATTTAAAATATATTTTCTATGATATTCAGTAAATTATTTAAACTACTTTTTTTAAAAAATCCAATTTAGTTTTTAGTACCAACATTTTGTTTTAAATTTAAAAAAATACGATTTTGGCTTTAAAAAATCAGTTACTTTGTTGTTTCTAGCCCAATTTGGAATGTATATTTTTTGCTATTCAATAAACCACTTGAACTCCTTTTTCTCAAAATCCATTTTAGTTTTTAGTACTAATTTTTGAAGTGAAAACTTCTTTAGGCGCGTTGAACGATTTTGGTAGAGGGTTAATCATTGGTTTGCATCATCGTATTTTTCCAAGGAAATCGTCCACAATCGGCCGCAAGCTCACAAAGAAATCACTTGGCAACTCCTGAAATTAATGCATATAATCTGTTTGTTAGTATAAAAATACTTAAGTTAGGTTGCAATAAGATGTTTGCAACCAAAACTTATTATTAGTTCGGTTTATATTGGTATATATATGCCTTTGAAGTTTGGCAATTTCTTTAGTTGTTGTATTTGTCAACATTTTTGAAAAATTTGCTTTTACTCAAACAGCTGCTATTCATGGTGAGATTTAAAAATGGAACGATCTTCTTCTTTTTCTGCTTTTTTTCTGCTGGAACTTCGTTTGCAAACAAGAAAAATAATGCATGGATTGAGTGTTTTAACATTTTAATCTTTAAGTTGTGATAAAGGAATATGTTGAACATTCAAATAATTACATGCATGCTCTTATTTTATTACATATCGTCAAACAAAGTTTGACAATTTTCATACTTGTTGTATTTGTCAGTGGCTTTTTATTTTCACCACTGCGGCTTTTTTATATTCAGAGTTGTCAACTATGGCTGTGTGTCAATCGGAAAGGTTTCAGTCGTGGTAGGATAGAAAATATCAAGTTGAATAAAATTTGTGTGTGTTGTAATAAATTTGTCTTTTTTGTTGTGTCAAATGGACGATGAAATTTTGACGATTACAAATTTTGACGTTTCACATTTCGGTCGTGTTTTAGCGCAAATATTTTATTTTATTTGCATTTTATCAATTTGCGACATATTTAATTCGAGAGCTTGTACTTGCAACATATTTCGTAAACTTGTAATATTGTAAGCTTAAAAAACTTAAAAAATAACAAATTAGTGAAAAAATTAATTGTGTCTGCCTGTGTGTGGGCCAACGGTCTCCAACATCAGCAAGTGCAGCAAAGTTAAATGGGCTTTCTTTGCTGGCGAGCGTCCTCCAAGTGCCACCACCAGCAAGTGCAGTGCAAAATTTGTTGCTAGCCAACATCCTCTAAGTGCCATCACCAGTAGCACAAGCAAGTGCTAAGTGCTTGCTAGCAGGCAAACAGAAAATATAGCATGCAAAGTGCTGTATATTTTACGCCGTCAATTCGGTTCATCCCCTCTAAAGCTGCGCAACCTCTGGGATCTTGTAATTCTCTTTGCGTTGTTGTTGTAAATTTGCTAAGTAGTTATTGTTGTACAGTAAGCTTTAATTTTTTGTGGATGCTTATTTGTAGCTACAGTCAGCATATGACATCGAACTAATTTAGAAAACAGTTTATACATATGAATTAAAGAATATATATAATATTGGTAAATCTGTTTGTTTTTAGTAAAAGTGTTACCGTATCGGAAATACATATATATATATATATATACATATTTACATATATATAGTTCATATATATGAACACTTTAGCTCATTGAGGAAATTTAAAGAATATTTATGTATATTTATGTAATAACAATTACGTATTAAACCTGCGAAATAATTAATATTTTCAGTAGTAATTGAATAACTAAAGTCTGCTTATCCTAAGCATTCTATTTTTTAAAACTGTTTAGCTTTAATTTCTTATATGAATTATATTTAATTTATAAGCTATAGATATTTCTTAATTTTAGAATATTCTATTTTTAATACACAACGCAATATAGATATGGTGAAAATGTATATTGTGTTAGTGTTATGATATAAATAGATATAAATAAGCTTTAATTTTTTATATTAATTCAATAATGAAATAATTTAAATAAACTACTTTAATTATATGTATTTTTGATATGGCTTGAAAGAAATAGTTTCATTAATATATAAAAAATTTAATAAATTGTTATAAGCTCTCAAAAAAAATAGTTCTAATTTCATATGGCGACTGTAGCTACACGATTAGAATTCACAACGTCTACAAAAAATTTCCGGCTAACTGCACCAACAGCAATTACCAAGGAAATCTACAAACAAGGACGCACAGATAAGAACAAAATCAGAGCGGAACTTTTAAAACTTTCTGATTTCATCCTACATGTAGGACGGGCTGCAGTATGAGCTTTCGCACATCCTACATGTCCGTCCGACGTGTCAAATCCATCCTACACGTAGGATAGTCCGAAACCCATTAGCATGAAAATTCTTATATAGCAGTAAGGCGGTCCGTGGCAGGACAACGTCTTCCAGGGAATACTAATATTTTATATATAGGTTTTCGCTTCGGTCGGCAGTCCTCTCACTGCTATACTTTTTTTTAAGTTAAAAAATACGTTTTTGCATTTCAAAATTGTGTAACTTTTTTGTCTCTTGCAATAAGGAATCCAAATTTGAAATATATTGCCAAAAATATTTAGTTAATCATTCGACAAAATTTCTTTTGATCCACATTAACTCAAAGTTAAATTTATTTTTTAATTGATTTTTTTTAAATATTATGGAATGCATTTAAAATTCATAGATACACACGAAATTACAGTAAAAGCAAAATTAATATTTTTGAAGGAGCAGTAAAGCTGCTTCACAAAGCTCTTTTGATTCTACTGTCTGTTGTTTTCTTACACTTGATATGAGTGGATCTGACGTCAATAACAAGCGATTTTTAATACACAACTCAATATAGATATGGTGAAAATGTATATTGTGTTAGTGTTATGATATAAATAGATATAAATAAGCTTTAATTTTTTATATTAATTCAATAATGAAATAATTTAAATAAACTACTTTAATTATATGTATTTTTGATATGGCTTGAAAGAAATAGTTTCATTAATATATAAAAAATTTAATAAATTGTTATAAGCTCTCAAAAAAAATAGTTCTAATTTCATATGGCGACTGTAGCTACACGATTAGAATTCACAACGTCTACAAAAAATTTCCGGCTAACTGCGCCAACAGCAATTACCAAGGAAATCTACAAACAAGGACGCACAGAGAAGAACAAAATCAGAGCGGAACTTTTAAAACTTTCTGATTTCATCCTACATGTAGGACGGGCTGCAGTATGAGCTTTCGCACATCCTACATGTCTGTCCGACGTGTCAAATCCATCCTACACGTAGGATAGTCCGAAACCCATTAGCATGAAAATTCTTATATAGCAGTAAGGCGGTCCGTGGCAGGACAACGTCTTCCAGGGAATACTAATATTTTATATATAGGTTTTCGCTTCGGTCGGCAGTCCTCTCACTGCTATACTTTTTTTTAAGTTAAAAAATACGTTTTTGCATTTCAAAATTGTGTAACTTTTTTGTCTCTTGCAATAATGAAGCCAAATTTGAAATATATTACCAAAAATATTTAGTTAATCATTCGACAAAATTTCTTTTGATCCACATTAACTCAAAGTTAAATTTGTTTTTTAATTGATTTTTTTTAAATATTATGGAATGCATTAAAAATACATAGATACACACAAAATTACAGTAAAAGCAAAATTAATATTTTTGTAGGAGCAGTAAAGCTGCTTCACAAAGCTCTTTTGATTCTACTGTCTGTTGTTTTCTTACACTTAATATGAGTGGATATGACGGCAATAACAAGCGATGAGAGACATCTTCGTTTGTTGCCTTTCTTAAACATTTTCTAGAATGTGACATCCTTATTTTTTTTTCTAATCTTTATTACGTGCTTCTTGGGCATCTTCAGAAAGCTGACCTATTTGTAAAACCCCAAAATGCTGAATTATGGCTTCACCATGATTAAGCAATTTGTGTACCGAAGATGACATTTATTATGCATTTATATTTCTCAACATATATACTAGCAGTATGCAATGCATATTCACCAAATTTCTTAGGATTGATAGTCAAACCAGATGACAGTGTTTGCAGAATAATATAAAATCTCTTTATAAGCTCTAGGTCCACTCCAGTTATATTGACAGTATTTTGAAAATTTTGAAAAATCTCCGTACAGTGTTGCCGTCATTACTGTTCCCAGTACCTTGCCGAGGTTTATCTATCCATAAACCTAATTTAGCTCGAAAACGGCTTTGAACATGTCTTTTTTTCTCTTCCTTGCTTTTTTTATTATCGAGAGTATTCGCAGACCACTTAGAAAAAGAAAGATTGTAAGATATATAAAGTATCAACTCCATGCAACGAATCCAAGCATGAAGAGTAGATAAACCGTACTTAAATGTGTTTTCACTTGTAGGCTTGGCTTTTACTTTATTCAATTCGTTCATTTCACTTGGTTTTGCTCCACAGACTGTGCATACAGCACTAGAACTTGTTTCCGTGTTGTATTTGAACAATTTCTTCCTTTTTTATTAAACATAGTAATATGGAATTCTTTGATTTGATCTTCTTTGTCGTTCACAACTTCTTTAGTTTTTTCGGGTGTTTCTTTTGAAAACTCAATCAAGATCGGACGACAATAGCGGACAGAAAAGCAAGTTGGATTTTGCCACAAAACTGAGTTGATATTTTGGTTTATAAGTTTAATTGGAACAATTGAAGCAATGAACAAGTTGAAATCAGATACAACTGCATTTGCTCCCGATAATCTTTGTTTAAACTCACTTTGTCCTGAAGATCCATCACAGCCCCATTTCGTTAACAGCTTCAAAATCTTGGATCCAGGCATGTAAACTGATTCAATTTGCATTAAACGTGTAGCAGTATGGTCGAGTAAGTCTTGTAAGCGAACTTTAGCTCCAATGTCAGAAATAGTTATGCTAGCCTCTGCTGGGTAACACAGATGTTTTGCTTTTGCTAGACTCTGATAAGACTCAAAAATCGAGATGTTTCTTTCAATTAAAAAAAATCTCAAATATTTATATTGATATTTTGACAAATCTAAATCAATAAAGATTCTCATAGCCTCTTGTATGCAACAAGGAATCCAAGTTCCATTTTTTTCTGATAATTCCTTTACAAGTCTTCGTTTTTCTTCTCTACTTGAATTATGGATCATGGCCACAATAGATGCTTCTTCTAACTCTCCCATAGACCTAAGGCATTGGATATATGCATTTTGTATGTGTCCAAGCCCATATTCTTGTATTAATTCCATAGTTTTTTTTTTGTTTTTTCCGCTGTTCCTTTATAAATTTTTAACGGTCGTTCATCTTCTTCTTCATTAAATGTGACCTAGAATTCACCATTAAGCCACTGTTCGTTATTTTTTCAAAGCGGTACTAAATTCGGATTGCCTTATTCCAGCGATCGTTAAATTTCGAAAGAAAGTTTCGTCTGATACTTTTCACAACTATTTCAAGTTTTGCACCTGTTGGATATCATGTTTTTTATAATTTATTATCTCCTTCATCGCGACTTTTTTTTCAAATAGTGTTTAATCGCGGATTACATATCATACATGTTAACTGGAAGTTGCTTTGCAGATAGTTCATAAGATCTACACTATCATTTCCGTTGCTTATTAAATAATTACTCAAAACAGATTTTGAAACCACAAATTCACCCAAATTTAAATTTTTTTTAATCATGTATTATATATTATATATTATTTGGAGCGTACGACAGGATTACTTTTTCAAACTTATAGAAATTTTTATAATTTTTGAAATCTTAAAAATAATGTCTTATATCTAAACTTTAAATTTAAAGTAAAGTAGTTTGTGTAAAGTGTTTTGTTGTTTGTGGTAAAAGTGGGACACCACATGCGTGAGATTATGAGGCAGACGCCACACTCCACATATATAAACATGATCACGGAAAACACACATCAACACAAAAATCGTATTTGTTGAAGAATTCTGATATAAACCAGAAAACATATATTATAGAATAATACGATGCAGGATAAAGGCATAGGAATAATAAAAAATTTAAAGAAATAGTTGAATTGTGCAAAGTTACTATAAAAAATGCGATGAGTTAGAAAGGGCAGCAAGGTCCCCTTTTGCATTTCCACGCAACTAGTTTCTTCTAGACAAATATGTATTTGAGAAACATGCAGATTTTAACGGAACTATAAGTTGCGACTGCATCAACGGAGTTTAACAGCAGAAAAAAAATATAAAGTTTATGGGATATTTTTTTTGCCATGCACCTATGTTATGAAAATTTATATTTCTCAAAAAGGGCAAAATTTGGAGCAACTTATTTTTGTTGTCTAGTTACCAATACACTAAGTAACCAAATGCACTATGAAAGAAAACATCGCAAGGCAGCGCAACTATTTAAACCTTAATCAAAAAAAAAAAATTAAAAAACAGGTTCATAAAAATATGCAATCTATTAAACAAAACAGTTTTTTGGTTTTTTTTTTTCATTATTTCAAAAAGCTTAACTTTAAGCTTTCCAACAGTATATAATACTTATATGATCAATTCAAAACGAGTTGAAACAAGATTAGATTAAAAAGTTCTTCATTTCGCTGCTTATATAGGACTGTGTCTTGGTAACACTTTAGCAAGCCATTAACTGAATCGTGTCAATTTTTTTTGTAAAATTTTCTTTGTAGTACAAAATTTCACCTTTTATTAGACTATTTTAATAATAATACAGGCTGCAAGAGTAATTTTTAAAAAATCATTTATTAGACGCAAACGTCCATTTGGGCCCAATGTGCCTTGCTGCCGCGGCCCCGTTGCCAGACGCGAATAAAATGTTAATTGTGAAACCGTTTATGTAAATTGTGCTCGAATACTGAATTCCATAGCTGTGCGACCTATAACTCAAAAGCTGTTGAATTTCTCAAATTTAGGTTGCTTGAAAGGTGACACGCCCACTTGTCCAACGCCGTACAAAGTTATCAGTAAAACTGCATGCGTAAATTGAATTCGAATACTGAATTCCGAGGCTTATAACTCCAAAGCAATTCGATATCGCAAAATTGACTTGTATGGGAGGTGCCACGCCCACAGCGGGTAGGATGGTAAAATATACTTTACGAGCTATTCTCATACCTACCAAATATACATACAAAATTTCATGAAAATCGCTAGAGCCCTTTCGGAGGAGTTCTGCCTCAAACATCGTGACACGAGATTTTTATATATCAGATTATGGGCCGTTTTATTCACTTTTTATAATTCGAGCTAACTTGAGCAGTTTCAATAACTTTTGTTAACTTGACTTTTTGTACAACTAGCGAAGTTAAAAATTTAAATTTCTCAAGTTAAAATTTAATTTCATTCAGTTCAAGTTGAAATTTTATGTGTTGAAGTTAAGTCAAGTTATAAATACTTAAGTTATAAAACATCCCAGGGAATTTTTTGATATTTGATGGGAAATGAGAAAAGAAATGACTTTTATAACTTATGAAATGGAAATTTGTTGATGTTGAAGGCGACACAATGTCAAAAAAATATTTTGTTATTAAAATATATGTGTGCATAATATAAACAAAGTGATTTACAAATTATGGAGGGTTTTCAGTTGACGGTGTTTCGAATTAAGATATGTTTTAATTCACTTCGTTAAATAACGAAGCATGATATATATGTAATTTAATAAAAATATTTTTAAAAGACATGCGCTTTCATTAACAATTTAAATTAGCCTGTGTTAGGCGTGTTTGATATTTTTAGTTCTTATTTAAAACATAATATAGTTCTTTGACAATCGAAAAAAATGGTGTTTAGAATTTTGTCTTTGTATTTTGATAACAGAAGTGGATAAATTCGAGTCCTTCAAAATATGGTCGACGGTTAATCTGAGTTAATCGGCAAGACCAATTTTTTATTAGTTTTGTTTTATTTCGTTTATTAACATGAAAGCCATATATTCTTTTTTTCTTAAGAAATCGACTTTGGCGCCTTCTAGCATATACACACAAAACCAATATAAAAAAAATAGTTTCTTTATGTTGACTTCTAACTAAATATGTTAAAATAAACCCGACTGTGATATATAATAAAATAGCTTGAATATAAATAGTAAAAAATTTAAATTTTTTCCGCTTGAGGATCTAGAAACCTACTTTAAGCGCAATCTTTAAACGCATTTTTTTGGAACGTTTGCTCTTTGCAATTTGACATAGCTCTTTTTTAGAAAACTGTTTTAACCATTTTTTTATTTATAAAAGAATAAGTTGATTTTTTTAAAGTGGCCTTAAATGTATTATGTTATTTTACGTTTTTCTTCGTCAAACTAATATTTACTAAATCAAACGAAAAAAGTTCCATTTTCGACTTAAGTAGAGGTTTGTGGCTTGCAGGCTGCACGAGTATTTGCACATGCTCGTTGAAATCCTTTCAATGATGCAAATTCAGTCAGTAGAGCTGTTAAACATAAAAAGGCTTATACAAAAATTAAGTAACTGAAATTAAAAAGATTCATCAGAAATGGTGCCTTATTTCGGAATACTTTAATTTACTCTCTATGCACTACTACTTCTTAAAAATCGAATGACCACCAAACTGAAATTGGCAAGCTTCATATTCCCTTCAACAAACAGCTCCAGCTGCACGTAGAAGTTCCACGTTGTGAACTCATGAAAAAATGTAGGCACTGACTACACTTATAATTATGCATATAATAACATCACTTTCATATTACTACACATCGAAGTTTCTTTTGGCCAACTAATGATTGTAATCTTTGGAGCTGACATCAATCAGCGGAAATTAAATAACGGATATAAAGTGCAATTCATAGCCGATACACATTGACTGCAACAGTCGTCCACCGACAAAACGAAAACTTGCCGTCAGAGAGAAATGTCGCAGTATTCTCGACGACTTGATTATAATGAACGCAACAGCGACAATCTGCATTTCATACAAAACATAAACAAACTCTGCTATGTTCGCTCTTGTCGTCTATCAAATTAGAAATAGATTGAAGTCTGCGGCAGCAACAATTGTGGTCGTGTTCTCTCTTTGTCGTGCCGTCTTCAAAAAATACATCTTCATAAGAAAACATGCGTTCTATTTTTTGACAATTGGCGTTCGTCTCAAGTCGCAGTCAATATGTATCGGCTATCAAGCCCTTGCAAGGACTTTGATCGATCCTCTTTTGATTGTGTTCTGCGTGTTATTAAATGTTTGAACACAAAGATCCAGAACTAAATCAACAAGTAATGCCGACTCCGAACAGCTCGTGATCTTAAGAAGCTTTACTTTGCAGTTATTACTATTTGAGGTTTATTTTATAATAATTATTAATTGAATACAATAAACATTCTGTCTCAGAAGTGAATTAAACCCCTGCCACCACGGTTATAAATACTTTTTTAACAGTTAGCGGAATATAAATCTTTAATATTGTGCATAAGAAAGTTGTGAACTGTATCAAATGTTTTTATAGTAAACATTTTTTTTGTCACAGCACAAACGTTTGAAAACTTGTGAATGAAGCAAAAATCACAAGTTACATCAAATATCCCAAGTTAGAATTTATAACTGGTAATATATTTAGAAGTTAGATAAATCACAAGTTGACAAAAGTTATCAAACGAAAGTTATATCAAATCTTCATTATGTCAAAATATTTTTGAGAAATTCAAGTGAATAAAATGGAATAACTTTTGAAATCGAATAAATCCCAATGTTATTCCAACTTCTCAAGTTAAAAAAGTGAATAAAACGGCCCTATGTATTCTTGTGAGGAAACTTTTTTAATCTTGTTTTTTAATCGGTTCTCTTTTGTCGCAAATAGATTTCGAAAAGAGAGATTTAAAACAAATATGTATATAAAAATTCTTGTTGTAAAAAAATAACGCTTATTTAGACAATCGTACCTAAAATTTTGTATGACTTTTTTGAAAACCGCATCTTCAGGCACTTTGCAACTAATTTTTTTTGAAAATCAATCATCCGATTTGGATGGAATTTTTCTTCATGATGGTCAGCACACAAATGCAATTTATTATGCCAAAAACACTTACCAAAACTTAAAATGCGTTGATCACAAAAACACGTTTTTACATTATTTTAATTATTACATTAATTATTATCTTCAGAACTAGAATCATGAGGGTAGTTCCAAAAAACAACAGAGCTGGACCCATTTTAATTCCTTAAGAAAAACCTTTTTTGAAATTTAACAATTCGGAAGTTACAGTTCCGCTATTATTTTAACGACCCTCTTAATTCTAGTTTCGACGATAACGGTATTAGTTCTAAACATGTTTGCGTGTAGCTTTTTATTTTCAGATGATGCACAAAAATTTTTCTAGCATACATCAAAACAATAGACATAGCATACAATAGACATAGCATACATCAAAAACAACAAAAGCAACAAAAACAAAAATATATTTTTAATAAAGGCTTTGAGGCTTTATCTATTCTCTTGTAATTTAATATGCAATTTAGTTTGTAGCGAGGCATTACTATATGACTGGCAAATGTAGAAGATAAATTAAACGAAATTTTTAAATTTTACGAAGTTTTATATAGTAAAAAATGCATTTGCACCCTGTGCTCCTTGAACGTTCGGAAAGAGAGCAGAGCTACAGGTTTGTGTATAGTATAAATGTATACTTCGAACTTGCTGTTCGAAGATTAAGCCAAGTGGTTTATGCCTTCACTTCATAAGTACAGGTTGTTGTCAAGGAACTGTTATGCTTATTACTTTGTTTCATAGAGGCCGCTGAATAGGGTTGACTTGTGGCGTATACCTTGCGTATATGTTCCGTGTCTAGTAAGTAGAGACGACGTGAACTAGAGGCGCTCCACTATTGTTTCATCACGTCAGAATCAAAATGCCTTTCGTATGTGTAATTGAACAAACAGACTTTTATTATTATTTTAACTAATATTATAATGAAGCGAAATAAATAGTAGGAAATAAATGAAATTAATTGTTGCGTAAAGATTGAATTCAAAAGGAACGCGCTAGAAGCCAAAAAATGTGTGTGTATTAAAAAGTATGTATATTAAAACGATAGAAGCAATCAGCTGTTTTAGCATCACCGCACCAGGGAGGCCACAGTAGTCCCCCCGGAGTGACTTTGATCAAGATGAGAAGTCACGGATATGTTGCGTCTTTTATTAACATAAGTCCGTGGATTAGCAGGCCATCGACTGCTAGTTGATACCGATGGCTTATCGCTGTTATCTGCAGTAGTTGACTCCTTAGATGTTGTGGAAGATTCGAAGAACGCTGGCTTAAGTCGTTCAGTAGATATAGTTTCTGGGATATCGTCTATATTAACTTTGAAAACGTAATCGCTAATTCGCTCCAGCACCTCGAATGGTCCACGGTAGGGTTGTTGAAGAGGCTTTTTTACTTCGTCCACTCTCACAAATACGTGCGTGCATGTACTAAGTGTTTTATGTGCAAATGCTCGTGCTTTGT
This sequence comes from Dichetophora obliterata, assembly GCA_963920525.1. NCBI lineage: Eukaryota > Metazoa > Arthropoda > Insecta > Diptera > Sciomyzidae > Dichetophora > Dichetophora obliterata. Next base: position 112,190,129 of record OY986439.1, on the reverse strand, counting down.
TGTGATGAGCTGATGGTGTCGAGCGTACGCTACGCATAAATTCTCGAAACTTTTCAATAAAATGTTGTGGGTCAGGTCCTACTTCTTCACTGTCAAAATATTCTCCTGGAAGTCGAAGCGTAGTGCCGTACAACATTTCGGCTGCACTGGCTTTAATGTCATCTTTAAAACTAGTGCGAAGACCAAGCATAACGACTGGGAGTGTGTTGACCCAATGATATGAAGAGTGGCACATAATTGCTGACTTTAAAGACCTATGCCATCGCTCAATCATTCCATTTGATGAAGGATGGTATGCCGTTGTTCGAGTGCGGTTGCAGCCAATGAGTTTTGTAAATGCATCGAAAAATTTGGATTCAAATTGGGAACCTCTATCACTCGTGACTGTTAATGGTGTTCCAAAACGACTCACCCACCCACTGAAGAATGCTTTTACTACGGTATCAGCGTAAATATCTCTCAATGGTATGGCCTCCGGCCAGCGGGTGAACCTATCGATTACTGTTAAGCAATATCGATAATTATCACATAGCGGCATGACTATGATATCGATATGAACATGTTTAAATCGTTCGCTGGGAATTTCAATGTGTTGAGGTATATTTTTGACGTATCGATGAATCTTACTTCGTTGGCAGGCTAGACAGGATCGTGTCCATCTCAATATATCTCGATTCATGTGTGGCCAAACGTAGCGTTGATTTATGAGTTTTTTTGTAGATCGCCCATTTGGATGAGAAATATCATGCGCCTTTTCAAAAATTGTTTTCCGGAGCTGTGTCGGTATATACGGCCTAGATGTGCCGGTAGAAATATCGCAGTAAACTTGCGTATTCGAATCATCAATTTTTAATTTATGAAGCTGTAGTGACGTCGAATTTGATTGAAGCAGGTGTTTTAATTCTTCGTCCTCGTCCTGATGGCTTGCAATCTCCTTGGCTGATAAGCTGACTGGTAGGTTTATGGTGCTGATTCGTGACATTGCATCTGCTACAACGTTTTCATGACCTGGAATATGCATAATGTTAGAAGTAAATTGACTTATATATTGTAGCTGCCTTTGTTGGCGGGGAGAAGCTTTGTCGGAGCCCTGAGTCAAAGCAAAAGAAAGCGGTCGGTGATCAGTGAGAACCAGAATGTTTCGACCCTCCAGCAGATGTCTAAAAAATTTTATGCCTTTGAAGATTGCAAGTAACTCGCGGTCATAGGCGCTGTAATTTTGTTCTGTTTTGCTTAACTTGCTCGTATAAAACCCAAGTGGCTGGATTACGTCATTTACTGTTTGATCTAATGCAGCACCTATAGAGTGGTCAGAAGCATCACAGCGGAGTGTAAGTGTTGAATCTGGTGCAGGATATGCTAACTGGACAGCGTCACTAAGTAACTGTTTGCATTGACTAAAGGCCAGCGTTGTAATGTTATTCCAAATGATTGTGCTCTTATCATTTTTCTTAGCGCCAGCGGTTAGTGCAATGAGCGGCGCATGAACTTCTGCAGCATGTGGCATATTCAAACGATAAAAATTCCACGAACCTAGGAATCGTCGTAAATCGACAATTGTTTGCGGCTTTGGGTAGTCAAGAAGGGCTGCAATTCGTTCTGCGGTGGGTTTAATACCGTTTGAATTAATTGTGTGGCCAAGATACGTAACCTCGTTCTGTGCGAAAGCACATTTCTCTATATTAATAGAAAGTCCATGTTTCTGCAAAAGTTCTAAAACAATTCGAAGGTGCTTCTTATGCAGCTCTATAGATTCTGAGGCGACTAGGATGTCGTCGATGTAGACGTGACAGAAGTTCAAACCACGAAATATGGAATCCATTAGTCGCTGGAAAGACTGCGCTGCATTGCATAACCCGAAGGTCATGACCTTAAATTCAAAGAGGCCAAATGGTGTTATCACAGCTGTTTTTGGCCGATCTTCTAGGGCCACAGGTATTTGATAGTACGCTCGCGTAAGGTCCAGTGTGGTAAAAACATTGCAGCCGTGAAGCATGAAGGTGAAATCACGAAGATGAGGTATTGGGTACCTGTCTGGCACTGTTACCCTGTTAAGACGCCGATAGTCGCCGCAAGCGCGCCATGTGTTGTCTTTTTTCTTTATTAAATGTAATGGACTTGCCCATTCGCTGTTAGATGGTACACAAATACCTTGTCGTAACATGACATCAAACTCCTTCTTTGCCGCTATTAATTTTTCGCCGGCAAGTCGTCGTGCTCTTTCCGCAACTGGTGTTCCACGCGTTGTGATGTGGTGCCTTATTCCATGTTTTGGTGTTTTGTGATCAGCAGGCTTAGTAACTGCTGCAAATTGTTTTACCAGTTGATACACTGGATTGCTGGAAGGAATTGACCCGATTCTTAATGATTGGACTAGAGATATATTGGAATGATGAACTACAGCTTCGGTCTTTTTTGAGTACGTGGATGTGTCAATACTTGGTATAATTGCGTGCGGATCAAGCAATCTGCGGTTTCGCAAATCGACAAGTAAACTGTTCTGCTTGATAAAGTCGGCTCCAAGTATTGGATGTGCAACATCAGCAACTGTAAACGCCCAGTCAAAAGTTCGGCCGAGCCCAATGTCAAGGGTTAATATTTTAGAACCGTATGTTTGTATCGCTGAACCATTTGCTGCAAAAAGAATACATTTAGTTTTTGCATTAGCTGTTCTTAAATTATTTAGAACTCTCCTAGGTAACACCGAAATGTCGGCACCGGTGTCGACAAGAAATTCAAGGTTGTTTTTGGAATCGATAATTTGCAGGCGTGATGTAAATGGACCCTCAGCGGTGCCCACCAAAATAACTGAAGGTCGTTTTAGTTTAAAGAGTTATTTTTATTGGTAATCTTGAAATTACATGGTTGACGACATTTTTGCGCCTTATTGCCAAAGCGAGCATGATAATAACACAATTTGTTTTCGGTGTTAACTACATCGTCACGTTTTATGTGATTATTCATGCGCTCCATTTTATTGGAAAGTGCCTGAATTTCTGCTTTCAGTTCATCGAAGTTTGATGTTGCTCCTGTAGCTGTATGCACGTTGACCGAAGCATCGCTATTATGCGTTGACAATGCTGCAAAGCCTCTATCAACAGACATTATATTCTGCTGAACGTCGAAAATCCTGTCCGCTTGCAGAGCCAAATTGTGCAAGTCCTTGGAATCACTTATTGCTAAGATACAGCGCACGTTTTCCGGAAGTTGTTCAAGGAAAATCATGCGAAGGAGCCCATCAGATACCTTACCAGCATCTTAATCGCTGCAGAAAATTTGATGGCTTACCATCGATGTACTCTACTCCTCGAAGTAGTCGGCGAAGCTTGGTTTCTTCAGTTTCATCAAAAGTGGTGATAAGTCTGCATTTTAATGCATTATATTTGCCATCATCAGGTGGTGACGTAATTATGTCAGCGACGAAAGGTAGTGTCATCTCATCCAAGTGAACAAGTACGTATCTGTACCGTGCAGCATCGGTACGAATTTGTGCTATCTCGAGAGCAGCTTCCACCTGTGCGAACCATAGCAAACAATTGTCCTTCCAGAAAGGGGGCAGTTTTACTGCACGTGCAGCCCATACTTGGCTACTAGCACCGCCTTCGAAGTTTGCGCTGCCCGCTGGTATGCTCGATGAAGCGTCGACGAAATGTGCATCGTCGTTCGATGCGTTTTGAGTCTCGCTGTTAGTAAGCATTTGATTTTCTTTTTGTGATGATCACGTCGGGGTCACCAGTTTGTGGCGTATACCTTGCGTATATGTTCCGTGTCTAGTAAGTAGAGACGACGTGAACTAGAGGCGCTCCACTATTGTTTCATCACGTCAGAATCAAAATGCCTTTCGTATGTGTAATTGAACAAACAGACTTTTATTATTATTTTAACTAATATTATAATGAAGCGAAATAAATAGTAGGAAATAAATGAAATTAATTGTTGCGTAAAGATTGAATTCAAAAGGAACGCGCTAGAAGCCAAAAAATGTGTGTGTATTAAAAAGTATGTATATTAAAACGATAGAAGCAATCAGCTGTTTTAGCATCACCGCACCAGGGAGGCCACAGACTCTTAATAATTTCATATTAATTCATATAATTTCATAAAATCATACATATTTTTTTTAACTGATATTATATATACGCGAATAGTCTTTTTCTGGTGAGCATTGAACTTTAGCATTGATATTAATATCTCTATTATAATAAAAGGCAAAGAAATAAAAAAATGTAACTGTCATGGAACAGAAGTAAAAACAAAAGAGGTAAACATTTTTAAAACAACAAAACGCATTTGTTTTTATCTTCACTGTTACTTTAATGTTACTGTTACTGTTTTTTATTTTAATTTTTATCTGTCGACCACTTATATAACTTTAAAGAATTATATCAAAAACATGGCAGAATGGGTAAAAAGTCCGTTTTACCATTTTCTATCCATTGAGAAAAGGATCAAGTAATTAATGTCGGAAAAAAACATTCTTCCAGAAAGTAAATAATGGCATTATATTACAAAAAATATTCAAATTTTGCAAATAATTCCTTGAACATCCATTCAAAAATTAGGTTAAAATAAGCGCCTTCTGTGTTCACAAGCAATAATCGCTTAAGTCGACTTAAGACAGAACTGAGTATTGATGTAGATGTGTTCCACGCATATATCTTTATTAACACACAAAATCTGGAGCTTCTAGCATGACTAATGCTACCAACTCATGTAATTAAAAAATAAGTATATTTGCTTCTTAGAACACTGAAAAGTAAGTATTAGCAAGTATAATTTTTTTAAATAAGTATAAATAAGTATTTTACCTCAGAAAAATAAATTAAATATTTTTTTAATACAATTTACTAATTTTTGTTAAAATCAATAGAACCCACAATATTATTTAAATATTGTCACACCATCTTTTTGTTCTCCTTAAAAAGTTTTGTGCATTCAATCTATCTAAAACCAAAAAGTCTTCAGATAAAAAAAAACAAAATATTAATTTTATATATTTGAAATTCATATATATTTCTAATACATAAAATAGTTTAAAAACAAACAAAAGCATAACAAAAAGTTAAAAGTTATACGCACTTTCAAAGTACAGTATAGTCTCGCTTATCCGGACACTCGCAATTCCGGACTTTGCAGTAATACGGACATCTTTATACCTCGTACATTTTAGATATTTTACCTCTATAGTTTGGACAGAAAACAAAATCGAGCATGTTTGGTCTACAAATATACTGTCGCTATGTAAATCAAGTGAAAGTTGTCTTTTCAAATGTATTTCGTACAAAAACCACATATTTAACAAAAAACTTCTTACAAAATAGACTATAATCGTGTGAAAAGATTGATTATTACTATATTTTTTACAAATAACAGCGAAAAAAAAAGAAATTTTTCATTTTTTTTTTATTTTTGTTACTTAAAGTTAACAACAATTGCTAAAAATTAATATTAATAGTCTATTTTATAGTCCTTGTCATATTGAATCTAAAACACTTCGGCTTTTTGTTTCAGATAAGCAGATGCCGGGATATCGTGTGGGAGCCGACCTGCCTCCAAATTATTAAAAAACATTAATGAAATTTTTTTGTTTTTAAATTAAGACTTAATTTATCATTCCTAACAACTTATTTAAACATATCCTTCATAGCAAGCTCACGAGAAATTCCCAAAAATAGCCTATTTTTAGCCGACGAACTAGACTACACCCTTAATATTTCAGGTCTTGTCTTTAAAAAATTGTAAAATTCGACACAGCTGTTGGTTACAATTTTCAAACTTTTTCCGCTTTTGCAAAAAAAAAACGTTCAACCGAAGCTGAAAATTAAGCATAGTTAAGTATAAATCTTAAAAGTAAGTATACTTATAAGTATGGAATTTTAGTAAGTATATGAAGCTGAAAATAAGTATGATACTTACAAAGTAAGTATAGTTGGTAACATTAAGCATGACCCTAGCCAAAGTTATGGCACAAAAACCAAATATCATTTCATATAACTCAGATGGCGATTTCTCGAAACTTTAGAATCAGACCTTAGCTGTTATCGCTTATCGACACAGCTTTAATATTGATGTCGCGAAATATGTCAGTATATTAATGTTTGATTAAGCAGCATTAACTTAAATAAATTATGAAAAATGTTACATTTCAATGTTTAAAAATTAAGCATTAACCATTTAATTAAGAAGTGCTTTACAAAATCGTTTGCAAAATTTTCAATAATTTAATGTTGTCTTAATTCTTAGATTTAGATTTTAGATAAAAGAACACATATTCTATTTACTCAACCGACTTTTTCAAGTTTGAAATAGTGAAAATAGTGAACTTTGGGCTCAAAAAGTAGATTTAAAATTGTTTTTGAAATTTTTTAAATATTTGATTAAGGGAGCTTTTAAGCAAACAATTTTTTGAAAATCGAAATTTTTTTTTAGTTGATTATTGTTGTACAACTACTCAAGAATATGTAAACAATCCCAATTTGAAATCAATCCCGCTTACAATACAGATTCTACAGCGCTTAAGACCCGGTGCGCCAGAGTAACTTTAAACGCGTTTTTCTCGAAACACACCTTTTTAAATTAGTCTTCAAGCAAACAAATCGACCGATTTAAATTATTTTTTTTAATCTGTTCGAATTGTAATTCTACAAATTTTTTGCCAAAATAGGCGTCTTTGGAAAATTTGCCTAACACGCAACAATATGGTACGAAAATTTTTCGACTTTTTTTACGCTTCATAATTTTTCCATATTTTCATTCCATTTTTGGTAAAAAATGTGCATTCGAAGGTCTTTTTTCGAATTAATTGTTGTTTTTTTATTTTCAGACGATCTGGAGCCGAACTATGGTGTGGCCCAATTTGAACCTTTTTAAGCACACCACCAAGAGAAAAAACATGTTTTACTTAAACTGATGATGCTAAATTAACCTTTCTAAGATTTCTAAATTAAAAATTCCACACAAATGTCTACCATGACAAAAAAAAATAAAACTTATTGATATTATTTAAGAGAAACATTTTAATTTCAAAACAAGTCGTGTTTGTTACACCATTCATAACTCAAGAACGACTGGACCGATTTTATTGATCTTTTATTTGTTGAATTTGTGTTCATCCCGAATAGCAGAATAACTTCTAAAATATCTGAAAAACTCAGGGCGCGTGGCACCTCCCATACAAATCAAATCTTCTATATCGAATAGCTTTGGAATTATAGATCGCACAGCAACAGAATTCGGTATTCGACCTTAATTTTATAATACAGGCCGGGTAGGAAGGGCGTGGCACTTTTTCAGCAGCCCAAATTTTCAGTATAGCTTTCAAGCTATAAGTCACAAATTAATGAAACTCGGTTAGAACGTACTATTTAGTCGTGTCTTTCGACTGCCAAAATTGAGCAAGTATATTCCAAAGAGGTGTGGCACCGCCCATACAATTCAAATTTATGATATCGAATAGCTTTGGAACTAAATGTCGTATAATAATGAAATTCAGTATGGAGTTGCCACTTGATGATATCCTTCTACTGGAAAACTGGGATGGGCTTTGGAAAAGGGGGTGTGGCTCCACCTATACACTTTAAATTTATGATATCAGATAGCTTTGAAAATAATTGTCGTATAACAACGAAATTCAGTATGGAATTACTATTGCGTGATATCCTTCTACTAGAAAACTGAGATGGTCATTGAGCAAGGGGGTGTGGCTCCGCCCATATAAGTCAAATTTTTTATATCGAATAGCTTTGGAAATAATATCATATAACAATGAAATTTAGTGTGAAGTTACTTATTGGTCAGGCATTTCTATTGAAAAACTGGCACGGGCATTGGAAACTTGGCGTGGCTACGCCCACACAAGCTAAATTCATTTCTGCACAAACTAACTTTTTTTTTGGCATTTAATAATCAAAATCAAATCTTCTAAGCGAATAAAAATTTCTTCATTTTTAATTTTAAAACCGTAACTTTTGCAACTGAAAGAGATTTTTATCTTCATTACTTTTTGGTAAAGTTGGTTTTGTTGCATTTTCCCTAACATAAAAAAGAATTAAAAATAAAAATAAATTATAAAAGAAATCATTTGCTCCTCTCATTGTGGGAATTGAGCCCACTACCTCAAGGCTTCAAAACTGATGGTTGAGCCGACTGAGCTATCGAATGTACATTTATTCAAATTGAAATGTACTAAAATAATTTCCTAATAGAATTTGCTATAAAATTAAATGACAACAGTGAAATGACAATGGCCGCATTCAGCGCAGACAACTGTTGTGAACTGTAATGGTAGCGCTACCTTAGTTCACGATGTTTTTCTCTGAATGTGTTGCTACTCTACACGTCAGAAAATAGATTCAATTTAATTTTTATGTAAATTTAATTCAATTGCAAAGGTTTCTCACTTAAATTTGCTGCGTTCTTTCTGCGTTTATTAATTTAACAGCGTCAGGAACAGCATCTGACAGTTAAGCAAACAGTTGTGTTCATGTAGCATAGAATTTGTTCGCTCGATTAAAAGGCGTTCGCTACTTTATCAGTTTTAGTTAGAGCTACCAAATTTGTACCATTCAGCGAATTTTTACACAACAGTTGCCAACTGTTGTCTGCGCTGAATGCGGCCAATGACAGCAGTGTACTATATTTTTCTTAGACACAAACCAATCGTGTTTGTCATATCGTCTCCCTAATTCTACTACCTAATTCTAATAGAACGTATGTCAAAATTGGTCAAAGTAACGTTTATTAGCGGTTTAGGTAGATTGGTCAAAGCTCCTCCAAATGTCCTTTTTTAGTTTTTAATGTTTGTATGAAAAAAAGGGAGGTAGAACGTTTGACACAATACATTATCGTATGAACTTCATACAAATAATAAACAGTTTTGAATTAAATTGTGAGCTTAAGATCAAGTAAGTTTTTAAGCAGGCAACAACAACAACAACAACTCTGTATAGAGTCAATCACTGAGCTGACTAGACAGTCTGTTTCGGAAATCGCTGCATTTTCCTCTTCAGTAGTCTTTGAGTGATTAAGCTGTGATCAACTCACTGTTTAAACTAGTATTGTATATGAGTGCGCAGATTTTGGAATTCATTCTTTTGAATTGTATGGCTGCTAATCATATTACATTTCAAAGCAGTAGGCTATTTATAGATCACCGCCATCAACTCTATCAAGGGTTGCCATCTGTTCTAGTTGCTTCTTTATTTATTTCAATATTCATTGGTGTTACTTACTTGATCTAAAGCTCACAATTTAATTCATGTACAATAATAATTTCATAGATCATAAAAACTAATTAATTTAATAAACAGTTTTCTTTGCCTCCTGAACAATAGATAATTTTGACTTACGTCGTATTAGAATTAGGCCGACGATATGCATATATATTAATAAAAATAATTTTCTGTAAAATAAAAACAAGAGCCTCTCGGAATATTTCGGTGCCGCTTCCTGTCAGTAATTAGCTGTAAGTCGCGAAACTGTAAATTTTTTTGTTTCATGTTGTCTGTGGTTTGTTTTTAAAAAAGCCTATTTAAGGTTACCGGTCGATTTGTTTGTTTTGTGCGAGTGTTTTAATAAATCTTATTGTGCGAGTATTATTATTAACATTGCCGCGACCCAGAAGATCTAATCCTTCCCAACAAAGCCGTAATGCAATTAGGCTTCAAAACATTGCGAATCAATCTATTGAGGAAGAAAGAGAAATCGCACGAGAAAGCGCAACGTAAGTATGGCCCGACTTCGGGCTTCTAAAACACAAGAGCGCAGAGAGGCAGCCCGTTTATATGAAAGTTAATTATCTACATTAATAAAAATCATTTTCTGTTTGTTTGACCAGAATACAAATCTTAACGGCTGGACGGATTTAACTCAAATTTGGATCACATTTTACTTGAATCATATATTATGCTTTGGCATAATTAGTTTTGACCACGTCTCTTTCACCCTTTTACATACTTTTTTAGCAAAAAGCTTCGTTTAATTTTAAAAAAATTCTGTAATTTTGACACCAAAACAATTTACACATCTTCAAGATTGCACAAAATTTAGTACAACGTCTTTTTCTAATAACACCGTTTCCTTAGAATGACAAAAAACCATTTTGCATATTTCCATACGCTTTACGTCAAAAGCTTATTTTTTTCTGGCTAAAAATCATTATCTTCTGAACGAATAAAAACTAAACATCAAAATTTTACGTTTTTTCCCCCGAGTAACACCGGGTATACCAGCTAGTTTCTACACAAGTTCAATCGTCTGCACTGTTTCACAAATGTTGTTTTTCTCTTTTGTAAGTGTTTAGTAAATGTTTCGTAAACTTTTTGTTTTAGTAAAAATGTAAGGCATTGGCCTTTCTTTACAAAAATTTGTGAAAAAGTGATTTAGGCAAGGAAAGAACAATATATTAAATTTGTTTCTTAATTACTAAATTACTTATATTCCTAATTACTTAATTATACAATTAAACTGCAATGGAAATTTAAGTAACGTAATGCTATTAAGCCAAATCAAAAAGCCTAGTAAAACAAATCCAGAGAAAATTTTTGAATTTAATCACTTGCAAAATAAACTTGTGTTATGTCAAACCCTTCTAAAAAAGTTGATTCAAAAAGTCTTGCCCAATTCAGAGAATTTTGCAAATTTTGTAATCCAAGTCAAAAATCACTTCCCCAAACACATATCTGTGAACATTTGGCAAAACAGCTTCTCTCTAAATCATCAACTTTTCAGAAGAGCGGAAAAACTGTTAAAATGCCTAACAAAATTTTTTGTATAATAATCGAAAGGAATCTTATACTTACACATTATACACAAATATAAAGGAAACATTTTGCGATATTTTTTTTTCCTCTAAGAGCTATAGTTTTTTTTTGAAACTGTAAATGAAAAAGATAAGATAATTTGTCAAATGGATTCTTAACACAAAAAATAGCTTTTACCACACAAATCGTTTTGTCAAAACTATTTTTATTAAAAAAGGAAATGATCTAAGTGACTTGATATGATATGATATGAAGACAAGTCATTTTGTTAAATTGGAATGTAGAAAAATGTTCGAAAGAAGTTAGTTTGGCAGAAAACTTTTTAATTTAATTAAAAAGTTGTATTTCATTTAATTAAAATATAACATTATAATTGCTACCTTCGTTTTATTTATTTTTTTTAATGCTTAGTTACGGTTTTAAAACTAAGAAAAAACAAAAAAAAATTTATTTACATGTGTCTTAGTTGCTCTTTGTCTGTCTTGATGTCCGTATATCTATCACAGACTGTCTGTCTTAAAAAACTCAAGTAGCCAAATAATAATGAAAAATATTATTACTTTTTAATAACAAGAAATATTTAGTTAAGTTAAACTTTTTTTTATTTTTTTTTATTTTTTTTATTATTGAAACGTTATAAAATATATTTATAGACTAACATTCCTTATACTGCAACTAGTAAAAAAATACTAACGAGCAATTTAAATTTGATTTAAGAATTTTTTAACGACATAACATTAATTTAAATGAAAAAAGGAATAATGAAATATTTCCTAGCCTAGATTGTTGCCAAGAATATCGATTAACTTGATACGCTTCAGTCTTCGAGTTGGACCAGTGTTGACTGCAAGCATGGCTGCTTCATCGTTGACGTGCTGCCAAAGTCTGGTGTTGTGGGCCCTTGCGAACTTGGCTGTAGTTTGTGCAAAAGTGTCCATCCGTAGATCTCGTAGGATGTCCTGTTCCTCGAGTTGGACCAGTGTTGACTGCAAGCATGGCTGCTTCATCGTTGACGTGCTGCCAAAGTCTGGTGTTGTGGGCCCTTGCGAACTTGGCTGTAGTTTGTGCAACAGTGTCCATCCGTAGATCTCGTAGGATGTCGCTGTTCCTCGAGTACCAAGGCGCATTTACTATGCATCGTAGCACCTTGTTTTGGAATCTTTCAATGATGTCTCTGATTGTTTTACTGGCACAGCCCCACAGGGGAATGCCATATCTCCATACTGGTTTCAAGACAGTGTTATAAATTAGCATTTTGTTGTATACGGATAATGGTGAATATTTTCCAATTAGCCAGTTTAGTTTATTGTATTTTATATTAAGCTCTTGTTTTTCATTTTGACGTGCTCATTCCATCGCAGCTTGGCATCCAAGGTCATACCAAGGTCTTTCGCTGTGTTTGAGTATGGAATTTGTGAACCAAAAACGATCACTGGCAATTGCACGATTTTTTGTTGGTGAAATCTACATGAACTGATTTACTGTGGTTTAGTTTTATACTCCACTTGATTGTCCACTTTGCGATTAAATCAAGAGAGTGCTGAAGTTTTCGTACTGAATCTTCTTCGTTCTTTCTCACTGCGAGGATCGCGGTGTCATCGGCAAATGTTGCAATGGATCTTGCTGTTGAGGTTGGTATGTCACTTGTGAATAAGGTATACAAGACTGGGCCCAGGATACTTCCTTGTGGAACGCCCGCGTTGATTGGCACTAGCTCTGAATAAGAGTTCTCTTGTTTTATTCAAAAAAATCGATGTGTGAGATACGATTCTAGAATAGCTGTGTATTGTGATGGAAAAACATTTTTCAATTTATATAAAAGCCCTTCGTGCCAAACCTTATCAAAGGCTTGGGCAACATCCAAGAACACTGCAGAACACACGGTTTTGTCTTCTAGTAATTTTTCTATTATATCTGTAATTCTATGGACTTGGTCAATGGTGGAGTGTTTATTTCGAAAGCCAAACTGGTGATCTGGTACTAAGTTGTTGCGGTCAATGATTGGCTTAAGTTTTTCAAGCAGGACTTTCTCGAACAGTTTCGACATAATAGGCAAAAGAGATATGGGTCTGTAGGCTGAGACCTCGTGTGGATTTTTTTCAGGTTTACCTATCATTATAACCTCAGCCACTTTCCAATAGCATGGTACATATTTTAACTTTATGCATGCATTGAGTATTTTGGTGAGTTGGCAAGCGCGTCGGAAGCGAATTTCATCTGGGGGGCAGAACAAATGGGGGGGCAGTACAAATGGTGGTGCAAAAAAAGTTCACCAAAATTTCTTCAAAGAAACATGAATGTGAATAAACAAGTTTTTTATTTTAGTTTAAAATAAAAAAAAAATATAAAAAAAATATTAAAATTTCATTATTTTTAAAAGTTCTTCCAATTTCAATATTAGAGATCATTCTTTAAAGGATCTTTCATATGGTTATATGAAAATATAAGAAATAATGGTTGCTTTTATAAAGCAAGACTAGGTATATCTTTACATAGTTTAAATGCAATAAGGCACAAAAAGTTATATCAATTTAAATTATTCCAAAATGTTTCTTTCTGTCCATGCGAGAAACAAACTCTTTCACCACCTCCATCGAATTCAATTCTTCGGTTTTATCTTTGTGAATGTGTATAAGTGCCGCATGAGTGAGTCGTTTCTGTGTCATAGTTGCTCGAAGATACCTTTTAAGTCGTCTTAGTGCACTAAAAAAACGCTCAGATGAAGCTGCTGATGCAGGCACAGTCAAAAGCAAAGCAATAAGTTTTTCAACTTCATTTAATAGTTTTTTTACTGTATCCGAATTTTTTGCAAATTGGGATACAATACCACTACAATTTGAAGGTGTTTGGCCAGACAAATGCTTCAGCATTTTAAGTTGCGCGTGGAGGTCGCTCCCATCAAAGTCATCTGCATAAAGATCTAGTTTTGTTTTTAGATTTTGTTCAGAAGGCACTTTTCCGTTGAAGGCTTCGATTACAATATTACAGTATTAAGCTACATACTTAAGAGTGCTTTTAAACTGAAGTGGTGGGTTTGCAGTAGAAACTCTACATTTTGTTCTATCTTTTTGCAAACACAGAGAAAGAAAATGGTTACCCGCTAGCATGCTTATGAAGAAGAAAGAAAGAAGAGGAAAATATATAATACAAAAATATTATCGTTGTAAAAAAAACTGATATTTTGAATAACTTTTGAAGTTTTCTTCTTAAATTGTTTGTCTAGCTAAAAAAGTGGGGGGCAACTGCCCCCTTTCTCCCCCGCTTCCGACGCCAATGTGAGTTGCCTGAGTGATTAGTTTGGCGGTTGACCTAGGACTTCAGATGTAATCAAGTCAAAGCCCGGGGCTTTTTTCGGTTTGAAGCTGCGAATTTTATGCCTTACTTCGTTGATTGTTATAGGATCAATTATGGCGTTAGACTGTGTAATGTTTGGAAGCTCTTCGACAGAATTACTTTCATAAGGTTGGAATGTGGTTTTCAGATGTTCTGAGAATAATATTGCTTTGTCCACGTTGGTTTTTGCCCAAGTGCCATCTATCCGCTTTATTGGCGGAATGTGCTTAATTGGCCTTTTAAGGTATTTTGTTGATTTCCACAGAGAGTAGTCTGTTGTTTTGTCATTAGTTAGCGAGCATAAATATTTATTCAAAGCTTTGTTTTTTATTTCTTTTAGTTTTGTTCTTAACTCATTAGTTAGGTTATTAAGTTGGGTTTTATAAGCAGGATATCTTGTTTGATGCCATTTCTTTCTAACTTTCCTTTTTGCATATATTAGATTTCTGATCTCTTCAGGATATTGCAAGCCGACTAGCTTACTTGGAATGTTAGGTGTGCTTTGCCATGCAGCGTTCTGTATCAGCTTCGTGAGTAACCAGGGCGAATGATCAGAATTTAAGTCAAGGCCTTCTTCAATTTTTAAAAAGTTATGCGAAACTTGTCTAGTTATAAAGAAATCTATGAGATCTGGGGTTTTACCCAAGTCAGTTGGCCAATACGTTGGCTTTCCGGTGGATATAAACTCACATCCGGTTTCTCTCGCTGCCTTTAGTAGCTCACGACCTTTTGTTGTTGTAAGACGCGAGCCCCAGTGGGTATGTTTAGAGTTGAAATCTCCTCCCATTATAAATTTGTGGGAGTGTTTTAGTATGATTTGTTTATATTGTTCTGCTGTAATTGCATTAATGTACTTTAAAATATAAAAGTAATATACCGAACAATAAAAAATTACATTTAGCAGTTTTAGTACAGATAAACTTATTTAGGATATTCACAAGGTGTGCTATCATGTCAAAATGTCATATTGTCCTAAGATTTTATACTAATTTAAACATTTCATTGTTCGCTGTCATATAAAAAAGTACTTATATATTATAACTCTGAAAGCCATGTTCATTGAAGTGTCGTAATCAAACAGCTGTTTCTTATTTGCATTTATTTATCTTGTAAATTTTAGTTGTAAAATTTTAGGACAATATGACATGATAGCATACCTTGTGAATACCCTAATTGTAATTATATATCTTCTTCGTTAATATTCGGATCATTTTCAACTGGACGTTCTCCTTCGGCCTTAATGTTTTGAAAATTGTTTCTAGTACTCTAGTGATTGACTCTATACAGAGTTTTTGTTGTTGTTGCCTTCTTAAAAATTTACTTGATCTAAAGCTCGCAATTAAAATTCATGTTATAATTTAAATAAAAGATCACAATATATATTTTGATAACTTAAATCTAAAAATTATTTAATGGTTAAAGTGCAAATAACAAAGTGTTTTTATATGTGAAGATGAAAATGTGATTAAGGATGTGAATGAGAATGCAAATAGGTGTAAATGCGAGTATGTATAAAATCATGTATGAGAACCAGGGACCGAAAATAACTGTTATTTTACAATTTTCAGATGAAAAAGGCATAACGAAAAAGTTGCCGGTGGACTTTTTTAAATAAACCATTATAATTGTAATGTTAGCAGCTTCGAGAATATGAAACGTCTTTTAAATTTTCGACTGTTACTATAAAAGTTAAATTAACCTGTTATTTTTTGCCTTTTATTTTTCGGGCAAAAATAACTGTAACTTTTGACTTTTATTTTTTAGGTCAAAAATAACAGTTATTTTGTGCCTTTTATTATTTCGGTCAAAAATATCAGGCAATTTGTATTTTTTCAAAGACCGCTTGACTATATAAAATACTATTAAAACTAAAAAAGTGTTATAGCTCAAAATGTGTGCACTGCTGAGACAATGAAAATTGCATTAAACTTTTTTTGTCGTTCAAGCGGCCTTTAAAAAAATTCTAATTGCCTGATATTTTTGACCGAAAAAATAAAAGGCACTTAGTAACTGTTATTTTTTATCTAAAAAATAAAAGTCAAAACTAACAGTTATTTTTGCCCGAAAAAATAAAAGGCACAAAATGACTAGTATTTGTGTCGGAAAAAATAAAAGTTAAATGATAACTGTTAACATCTGATTTTTTTGATAAAAACCATAACCGGTACGGTCCCTGAGAGAACACTACAGTCTCGATACTTATTTTGTTTTGGTGCTGTTGCAATAGTGTACATATCCACAGTTTGGTGCGAGCGCTATTCGTACAGTCGAAACACTTTTTCAGCACAAACGAACGAAGAATAGATTTGTTGAAATGGTAGTTAATAACGAAAAAAAACAAAAAAGGAACAAAATAAATTAAAAACTTAAAACAAAAGAAAACTGTTTTATTTGTGTCAAGTTTTCTTACTTTTTAAGTTTTCAATATCGCAAACATTTTAAATTCAATGCATGAACGAACAAGATGGCGACTTACCAATATTCGCTACTTGTGTCCGGCCAGTGGAAACGGTTGAAGCGAACGTAGAATTCATCGCTACGTTTTGTTCGCGATGAATTCTTCGTTCGTTCAGGCAGTGGAAACGCTCGGTAAGGGAAGTTGTTGTAAAACCATTTTTTAGCTATGAAAGGAATTTTGGGAACTCCATCGTTTCCAACTTTCATATATGAAATTTTCATCGTTGGCAACATACCTTTCAGCCGAAGATTTTTCTATTTTATGTTTTTTGGCCGTTAATAGAAGAGCATTTACGGCTTCTTTTTCACTTTTTTGACCATGGCGGCTAGTTTTTTAATTCGCTTCATTTTTACGAATATTTTTTTAATTGGTTCTAGTTCTATTTTAGCAGCAAAACAGCTTCTTTTTTCTTTTATTTATTTATTCCTTTTTACAAAAAGCACTTGTGTTAAGATAAGATTAACTTTTTTTTAAAATTTCGTTTTTACAAGAGAATTTGTACCGACACAGTAAGTTTTGTCGCAATGAACGCACGCAATGAACTGATTTAAAACTCAACTTGTCTCAGACAAGTGGTGAGTTTTTCAAAGTTTGCTTTTGACAAAACGACTTCTTTTGAAAGAAACTGTTTTGTCAAAAGGAAATTATTGAAAAAGTGCTTGCACTAAATGGAGACAGGTTGTTTTGTCAAATGGTCGTTAAATGGCCGTTTCAAAATTTTTTGAATTGTCTGAAAGAAGTCGTTTTGTCATATTGCAACTGAGAAAAAAATCTGAAAGAGGTCGTTTTGCCACTTTCGTAATTTATCTTCTAAAATTCGTAGAAATACGGCGATAAGACCAAAAGAAGCGCTTTCAATTTTTATATATACTACAAAAAAAATGGGAAAATTGTCTTTTTTATTTATTTTTTATTTATTTATTTTATTTATTTATTTAAGTAATCATAAGTACAATACGAGCTATGCTCTTTTATAGTACAACATAAATGCATAAATATAATTAATTTACATTAAATTTAGTTAAAATTAATATTAAAATTGAAATTAAAATGCAAAATGAAAAATAAAAATGAAAACGAAAAATTTTATATTAAAAATTTGAAATTAAAGTTCAAAACTAATAATGAAGAATAATAAGAACTGTTTAAAACAGAATCAAAAATAATGACCTTAATTTTTAAACAATATTGGCTTTATGTTATTTTGTTATTTTAAAGAATATAAAAAATAAAAAGAATTAAAGATAAGTTAAGATTGAGAAAAAAAATACTAATACAAAGAATAGATAAAGAATGATAACATAGAGAAGTAAGGAAGTGAAAAGCTATTGAGTAGAGAAAAATTAAAAGATAGATTGCCTAAAAGGCTCTCTCCCAGTGACCTCCCTAAGCCATCTTGGCAAAGCATTCCACAACCTAATGGCGTTAATGAAAAACAGGTGGGAAGAGTTTAATGAGTTGTGCCTCGGAACTATCAGAACATGGCTTCTACTTGACATACAAAACTGAAGTTTTTCATGCAGATAGCAAGGAGTTTTCCCCATGGATTAGTTTGTGCAGGAAAATACAGTTTCTAGCATTTAGGTAAGCAGTTATGTCGCATCCAAGTATTGCATTTCGGAAACGAGACAAACGATCGTATTTGCGGAGACCATACACATAGCGCGTGGCGTAATTAAATGCAATTTGAATTTTTAACTGGGAAGATGCGCCAAGTTTACTATAAACTATGTCTGAATAAGAAATGATTGGTAAAATTAGCTGTATGACTAATCTACGTTTAATTTCAGTAGGAGTGACACTAGCAGACATTCTTAAGTTTCGTAGGACATAATAAACTTTTTGGACTATACTATTAACATGGTCTACACAAGACAAAGAAGAATTAATGTAGAAACCTAGGTTTACTACTTTCGACACCACAGTCAGTTTGCTATTGCCAATAAACAGATCAGGGACATCAACGACACAAGTTTTACTTTTACATATAGGAAGAACATACGATTTGGCAGCGTTTAGTTGAAGGCCATTACTTTTGGCCCACTCATTGATGCTACTGAGATACTCATTTAACCTACAACACAGATCATCAAGAAGCCCAGTTCGTCGCAAAAGATAAAGCTGGATATCATCTGCATAAGCATGAGCAGATGCATTCCGGCAAACAATAAAGACGTCGTTTATAAAAATTGAAAATAACAGAGGACCTAGTATGGAGCCTTGTGGAACACCACTTACTACTAATTTGTATGACGAGGATACCTGACCAACCTTAACTCTTTGCATTCTATTACACAAATAACTAGACATTAGATTAACAGCACTATCACAGAACCCAAAAAGATACCTAAGCTTTTGACACAAATAACTATGATTGACTTTATCAAAGGCCTTGGAAAAATCAAGTAAGCAGAGTAAAGTCATAGAGCCGGCATCATATTCGGGTCGAATATCATCAAGAACCTTTACTACCGCTGAGGAACACCCATGCCCTGCCCTAAAACCAGACTGATAGCGGGATAGCAGTTTTTTCTCAGAAAGATATTTGCTAATTTGTTGAGCCATAAGTTTTTCACATACCTTTGACAATGGTGACAGTATACTTATAGGCCTATAATCATTCGCACCAGATGGATTTTGCTTTTTAGCTATAGGTGTAACGATGGCAATTTTCCACATGTCGGGAAAGGAGGATGTTATAAAGCAATGATTTATAATGTGCGTAAGAGATGTTATTATGTGAGGTAGTAAAAGTTTAAAGAATTTGATGGGAATGCCATCTTCTGCAACTGCATTTGATTTTATCTGCATAACACAGTTTCCAACATCAATTTCACTAACCGTTTCAAACTTAAAAGACTGTGGTATAGTCAGGTTGTCACTGGAAAGCGTAGAGGTGTCATTAGAGGTAGAAAAAATGTCAACAAAAAAATTATTTAGAATCTCAGGATCTTCATTGCATTCATTACGATTTTTATTACATAACCCAAGTCTTTTTATGTTGTACCACAACGTTTTCGAATTAAGGGATAAATCTAGTTTCTCAGAAAAAAATCGTGTTTCGGCCTGTCTTACTAACAGAACAGCTTCATTTCTAGCCAAGTGAAAAGATTCCCAGTTTTCAGGAGATGGTCTGATTTTCCATATTTTCTGTAATTTGTTTCTTTTTTTAATGCTATTAGACACGTATTGGGTGAACCAGGGACAAGACACATTTTTCACGGTTGTCGTACGTAGCGGTACATGTTTGTCAAAAAGATATTTAATCGGTGCTAAAAGAGACTTAAGCTTATCGTTTATATTATGGTGAAGCCAACATTCATTAAAAGATAACATTGACACATCGAGGAACAGGGACTGATGGTTAATATTTTTGAAATCACGAAAAGAAAAGTTATAAGAAATTGCATTACGAGACAAATTAACATTTAACGAACAAAAGATTAAATCGTGGTCAGATAGAAAATAGAGTTGATTGAATAGAGAAACTACTAAAGGTTCGGAAACAATAAAATAATCAAGTAGACTAGGAGTGAAATTATTGCAGTACCGCGTGGGTACAGTATCATTTGTTTCGAGAGAAGTCGTTTTGTCAAATGTTCACGGATATTTTTGCTTATATCGTTAAATCCTAAGGGTCGATTGTTGTCATTGTTTTTACTTAATATAGTGCTACTTAATTACTACGCAAATATAAAAAAAGCCTTTTTAAAAATTATAAATTTTTTTTATATTTCTTCGTTCTAATCGTACGTAACGCCAGTTGGAAATGCCCATATAATAAACGTTTTTAGAAAACATCATATAAAATGTACCTTGATATTAGACGCTTTTGCCGAAAACCTCCCTTAATTGTTTTTTAAGAATTTTTTTTTTCTTAAATTAATCTTTTTTTTCTTAAATTAGTCTTATATGCATCTTTGAGCACTTTGGGGGGGTTTGAGCACTAAAATCCACCCTTGACTACGGGCCTGATAAGAATTTTTTAAAAATTAAAAATTTTATCAAAGTAACTGCTTCATTGATATTTCAATATGTCTTATACTATCGATTTTTTACTACAACTAATAAGCTAATTTTAATTTTTTGTAGAAATGTATTAAAAATGTCAATTCTTCTATACATTCCTTGTGGCCGAATGTATTGAAGAATGTACAGAAGAATTCAAATTGAAATAATGCTGCATATAAAATAAGATTGAAATAATGGACCGAATCTCTAACGAGGTATGTAAGCAAGCGCGTCGGAAGCGAATTTCATCTGGGGGGGCAGTACAAATGGGGGGGCAGTACAAATGGTGGTGCAAAAAAATGTCACCAAAATTTCTTCGAAGAAACATGAATGTGAATAAACAAATTTTTTATTTTAGTTTAAAATAAAAAAAATATAAAAATATATAAAAAATATTAAAATTTCATTATTTTTAAAAGTTCTTCCGATTTCAATATTAGAGATCATTCTTTAAAGGATCTTTCATATGGTAATATGAAAATATAAGAAATAATGGTTGCTTTTATTAAGCAAGACTAGGTATATCTTTACATGATTTAAATGCAATAAGGTACAAAAAGTTATATCAATTTAAATTATTCCAAAATGTTTCTTTCTGTCCTTGCGAGAAACAAACTCTTTCACCACCTCCATCGAATTCAATTCTTCGGTTTTATCTTTGTGAATGTGTATAAGTGCCGCATGAGTGAGTCGTTTCTGTGTCATAGTTGCTCGAAGATACGTTTTAAGTCGTCTTAGTGCTCTAAAAGAACGCTCAGATGCAGGCACAGTCAAAAGCAAAGCAATAAGTTTTTCAACTTCATTTAATAGTTTTTTTACAGTATCCGAATTTTTTGCAAATTGGGATACAATACCACTACAATTTGAAGGTGTTTGGCCAGACAAATGCTTCAGCATTTTAAGTTGCGCGTGGAGGTCGCTCCCATCAAAGTCATCTGCATAAAGATCTAGTTTTGTTTTTAGATTTTGTTCAGAAGGCACTTTTCCGTTGAAGGCTTCGATTACAATATTACAGTATTAAGCTACATACTTAAGGGTGCTTTTAAACTGAAGTGGTGGGTTTGCAGTAGAAACTCTACATTTTGTTCTATCTTTTTGCAAACACAGAGAAAGAAAATGGTTATCCGCAAGCGTGCTTATGAAGATGAAAGAAAGAAGAGGAAAATATATAATACAAAAATATTATCGTTGTAAAAAAACTGATATTTTGAATAACTTTTGAAGTTCTCTTTTTAAATTGTTTATCTAGCTAAAAAAGTGGGGGGCAACTGCCCCCCTTGCCGCCGCTTCCGACGCCAATGTATGTAAGTTAAGCTGAGTCGATTTTTATCTAAGTTGCTGGGCAATTTTCGGTTTGGGTATGAAAAAATATTAAAAAAACTTTGAATTTTGCAAATTATTTTTAGGAATTTTTACGATAAATTTTTTTAATAAAAACATATAAATTTTCGACCGCTTTAAGGTTGAATCGGGTGCGAAGATTTCATTTCTGGCATCAATATTGCTCTAGCGTGCACTTTTTTATACAAAAAATACCTAAAGAAAAAGTTCACAAAACAGAAGGTGTGGTAAGGTAAAGTGCACCCACACCCCCTTATGTTTTTTTTTAAGAACTTTTTATGCCCGAACTGAAAATCGCCCAGGCAACATCAATTTGTAAATCGACCCAACCTAATGTCAGTAGATAACAAGGTAAATAATAACTGAAATAAATTTAGTTTTTGACAAACTAGTTATCAGTGTTTAACTTGCATTAGCGCTTTGTTGGTATTAACAATATACCTGTTTCTTGCCCCAGATCCTAAACAATCACGAACTATGTGTCCCTTACCCTCTCTCTCAACACTACTAAACAACGTCACGAGCGAGTATTTTGTTTTTTTTTTAAGTCGTTCAACTTCTGGCTGCACTGCGAGAGAAGCTTCTGACGAATTCGAGGCCGCGTTAAAAAAAGAATAGCACAAAGCGAAAACAAGCGATCACGCCACTTTCTGAACTTTGGACTCGTTGAAGAAGAATTTGGTTTTTTTGTATTATTATATTCTATGATTGTTGTTGGTGTTGTTTTTAAGTGATAAGAACAACTCATTTGTTGTGATAGCTAGCGAAACCAATGATGTTTATAGCGGCTATGTAATAAATGGAACTATGTATGTATTAGGATTTGGAAGGGGGTCCAAGCGGAAAATAGCGTAAAGTGAGTGTTTACAATAAGGCTTTAGAATACGTTAGAATATATATGTAGTAAGATTACAAGAATAAAAAAATGTATGAGCCTCGAAAAAGATGTTTTTGAAAAAGCTGACGAAATTTTAACTTTAAAGTTGTACTATTTGCAAACCTTGCTGATGCAAGACCTTCACAAAACGTTTTAGGTAAATTGGATATTATTTGGCGAAATATGAAAGCATAGACTTAATTTTAGATAAAAATAATGGTATTCACTACATTTGATAAGCCCTGCTAACTTGCTAAACTTAACAAATTTGTTAACTCTTGTCAAAATTTTGTATGGAAAAAGACTTGCAGCTTGTAAGCAAGTTAACAAGCTCAGCACCGTGTTTTTGTTTAGCAGATGAATGAGTTCTAACAAGTACCAAATTATTTTCGATTTGCAGCTTCAAAATCTAAAAACTGCCCTTTATTAATAAAAAAAAACAATGTAATACCATGTTTGCATCTGCTTGAAATCTTGCGATTTTGAAAAAGTGATTTTAAAGTGCTTCCATCTGGCATGTTGTGACAGCAAGATTTCATTTGACAATGAAGACGTCATTTGATAAATTTAAGAATGACCAAATCGTGAAGGAGCAATTACGTTGTTGCATTTCTTTTGATATTTTCGGAGCTCTTAAACTTTTTCCCCCAAATTGCTGCTAGGAATTGCTCCTCACTGAAGCCTTTTTATTTTTATATTTCCTTTGTTTTGCCTTTTTAGTTATAATTATTGTTATTGTTATTTTTTTTTTAAATAATCAGTTGTCATTGCCAATTGCCAATATGAAAATTTTGACAAAAGCGGATTAGTGCTGGATAGGGCTCGATTTTGATGACCTAAAAAACTGCAAAAAATGACCCAAAAAAATGACAAAAATTACCTAAAAACTGCGAAAAATTTCAGAAAAACTGAAAAAGTACCTTAAAAACGCAAATAATTGCATAAAAAATAAACAAATAATTGAGCCTCAAAAATAAAACATTACTAAACTAAAATTTATTTTGTACCAGCATATTCTGAGTTTTTATCAAACATTTGTTTCATTTTTCTACACACTCTTTCGTCAGTTTCACAACGCGCAGAGCTTTTTTTTTCATTGAAGCCTATAAACAAAGCTACACCTTTGTCGAGAGAAAATGTTTTTGATTGAAGGAACGCTAGTGTTAAAGGAATATGTTTAAAAATTTGCATTTTAATATTTTTTAGTAAAAAAAAAAACAAAAAAAAATATTTGAAAATTACACTGAAATGACCTAAAAAACCGGAAAATGCTCTAAAAATTAAAACGTACAAAAATGACAATAAAATAACTTAAAAATCTCTAAAAATTACATAGAAACGCCCTAAATCTGGTAAAAATTACCTGAAAACTAAAAACGATGAAAAATTACGAAAAAATGTCCTAAAAACTTTTCATATTTGGAATTTGGGAAACATAAATGGACGTTTTCTATAAGCAGGAAATGTCTTAGAAGCAGCAGAAAAAAGATGACATGTCATCGAAATCCTAGCCCTGCTCATGACTTTGACTGAAATCGATCAATTATTAGATTATTTAATTAATTTGACATTAATTAAACTTTTTTGGCCATGCGCTACCATAGCTAGTTAATTAACTTTATGATCTATTAAGTTGATATTGAAATAAATAAGAAAACAATTTAATAGATCATAAAATTAATTAACTAAAATAAACACCGAAAAATTATTCTTTGATGGTAGATCCACCAGCAATAACTTGGCAATTTTTTAAAACTTTTGCTTGAATGCCATAGCGAAGGGCTTACACTCAAAACTATTTGTGTGTAAATATTAATAATAACTGTATCCATTCTACGAATTTTCATTTTACGAATTCGTAGTTTTCAGCTACGAATAGGATTCGTCGAATCGATGCATATTAGTATATACTAGTATCGCCTGTAGACGAAATTCGACCAACCTTCTGAAATTTCAATCGATTTTTTCTAGTTCTGAGGCATGACCTTGCTTTAAGAAAATGTGCTGTACTAAGAAAATCTTAAGTTTCAAATTATCGCAATAATTTTGATACAAAAATAATCTAAATTTTTTTAAATATATCTGTAAAAACATTACAAACACAAACTTTCCTACACCGTTATTTTTCACAACCACGGCTTTTCATATAAAAACACGTTGTACTAAGAAAAGCTATAGTTTTCAAGATACCGCCATAACTTTGATGTCAAAATAAAAGGAAATAAAATAAAGGAAGAAAAGGAAGAAAATCAAAGAACTTACTATCTATAAGAAATTTCACCATCACAATATATATTTACACATGTTACATACAAAAATGCTTATTGTAGGGTATTCGTAAGAGATATTGAAAAATGATTTTTGTACATTATATTAATGTTGAAAATTTCCTCTTACACCATATTCCTCCATTTTTTATAGTTTAGGTTTTACTTAGGATATATTCTTTAAACGCTAATATTTCAGGTCAAAGATCACAAAAATATTCAGTGAACTCCATCTCCCTACTCTAATTTCTTTAAAAATATTATCAAAATCGGTTCAGAAACACGGATGAACTGTTCTCCCAAGCATATTTCTATATAAATACCGAAATGGCTTAAAACGTAGATTTGTGTATATGACTTTAAAGTGGTTTGAAATATTTGAAAATTTTTCACTGAAATTATTTCTTGAGCTGTAGAATTTTGGAAAAAATTTAAAAACAACATTTTGAAAAATTAAATTTTTATCAAAAAAATATCATATCGTAGCTCATGATTTTCGATGATAAAAACTGTTTATTGAATTATGTGTCAAAATGAGACAATTTTTGCAAATAAATGATATGTCATATGAAAGAGTGTGAAAAAAGAAAATGTAATAAAAAAAAAAATTACAACAAAAAAAAAAGTTTGTCTTATTTTTTCAGCAAAACCTAAATATTTTAGAAATTTTTTAAAACAATATAAAACATTAAACTGATGGAATAACGGTTAATCTTTTCCTTTTTCTCCAAAGTAATTTAATTGATCTTTCAGACAAAGATTTTCAACAAATGAAAATCTTTTTCTTGTTGAAATGGTTTGTTCTCATTCTGAGGCAATGGCGTTGCTTCAAGGAAATACGTTGTACTGGAAAAAATATAAATTTTTCAAGATATCTAAATAATTTTAATGTCATTTTAAGGGGATTTTTTTAACATACTATCCGTGGAAAATATTACCAAGAAAGCTTTCGTATACCATTATATTCCTCAACCAACGACTTTTCATACAAAAATACGTTCTACTGAGAACATCTATAGTTTTCGAGATATCGCTATAATTTTTATGTCAAAATAACGGAAATTTTTCAGTCTATTTAAAAAAACTTCACCATCGCAATATATATTCACTCTTGTTGTTTAAAAAAATGCTTATTGTAGGGTATCCGCAAGAGATTGCACAAAATATCGGAAGTATTTTTTGCACAATTTATTAATGTCTAAAATTCCCTCTTACATTATATTCTTCTTTTATCTGTTACAGTCTAGCTTTTATTTAATAAATGCTCTTTTTACGCTCATATTTCAGGTCGAAGGTCACCAATCTAATATGTAATCATACTGTGCAGCTGGATCTTTCATTTGATACCTCATTCACTATTCTACCTCTTCCTAGCCCTGAGATTCCTTATTAAAAATAATACAAACTTTCAACGTTAATATTTCGGGTCAGAGGTCATAAATTTAAATATAAAATGATTCATATTTTTTGAATGATATAAGTTTCATTGCCCTTATTCTAAAAATAATATCGAAAAAGTGTACGACAACATTTGATGTTTGCCTATTAATATATAAGACTACGAATATTTTATTCGTATTCGTACAAAAAGAAATGTATATTGTACGAACATATTTCTTACATTTATGAATCATCATAATATCAAATAACGAAAAAAAAAAATTCTGTCTGAGCTGGACTTCGAACCTCAGCTCTTTAGCTAGTGGGCCACGCACTCCACCAGTAGGCTACAGCCACTTCACGTAGAATGTAGAATTTACATTTGTAGAATGAACGAATATTTTGTTTACGAATATCATTCGCAGACATTTTACTTATAAATGTTTTGAGTGTACAAGTGGACGTTCTTAACACTGATTTTGTCAAAGCTTTTGATAGCTTGGACCACAAGTTACGTATTCATAAATTAAGTAAGCTAGAATTTCACTTAAATTTTTTACAATTGATGAACTCTTACCTTATAAATAAAAAATTAATCGTAAAAACTGATAACTGTTACTCTAGCATGGTCCAAGTTATTTCCGGTGTTCCACAGGGAAGTCACCTTGGGCCACTTTTGTTTATCCTTTATATAAACGATTTATAATAAGTTTAAAGTTATTTACATAACATAACAATCAGCTTAACATGAGCTCCTTAACTATTTTTTGTTAAGCTAACAACCAGAATAGGGCTGTTCATGTTAACCGCACCGCCACCTTCCTTCTTATAAGATCTGTCATTTCTTGCATCGCTTATATTATCAGACAACCACGTTTTAGAAATGCAAATAACGTCAACCGATGATTCTTCAAAAATATATCTTATATAATCCAGTTATGCCGCATTTAAGCTTCGGGCATTAAAATGGACAACATTAAGACCCATTAAGACACCTGAATTAAAGTTTTTTTATTTTCATTAAAGCCAAGAGTCGACCTATTAGGTTCTAACATAAAGTATCACTAAAGGAAAGAAAAATATAGGCAATGTACATGAGAACAGGTGTTTAGAAATGAGAAAGGTTAGAAGTTGAAGTAAATTAAAAGTAACGTTTAAGAAAACAATAGATATAAAATACAAAAAACTAAAATCCAGCAGCATCAGCTTCCAAGGTTTGATTACGTAGTTCTTCAATTCTGGATATACATATTCTATCAGCATTTTTCTCCTTTCTGATGTGAACAGGTCTGTAGCCACGATCAGGTCTGTAGCCAGACCAAGAAGACAGAAGGGGCAGGCATGAATCTTGGGGGGGAGCAAATTGTTTGTTTTTTCATTTAAATAAAAAAAAAACAATTTTTTAACGTGTGAAATGAATACATTACACATATTTATTAAAAAACAGTTAATTTTATAATATTTACATGGATATGCAGATCTTTTAATACATGAAATTAATACATAAAAAGTAATATACAAATTAATTCAGTAAAAATACAAGAAGGAAAAATACAACACTTATTTAAAGTGGCTAGAAATATAAGAAAGAGTAGCGAAATGGGCTTGCGTATGTATAAGACATTTTTTAAGTAAAACAAATTAAAAAATTGATTGCTTTGCATCAAATTGATGCAAATTTTTTATTCAGATTTATATTTAAGAACAAACATGCATGTTTTGATTTAAATCTTTTGCTTCTTTAAATTTATGCTAGAATTAAGAATTGCAGTTTTTTCTTATTTTAAAATTAATAAATTTTAAAATTTATTAATTTTAAAAAATGCATAAAAAAAATTAAAAATTAAAAACATTTCAATGAATTATATATTCTTTTTGTATCTGCATCAAATTGGTGCACAACGTGCTTTTTATTTCCAGAAAGTTCCTATGAATGCGGGTTAAAAAATTATTAAAATTCAAATCTTATTTTTTGGTAGCAAATGTTGGCGACCCAGTAGAAATTTGAAAAATTTTAACAATTTGTCTGAAATGTTTTGTTAAACAAATATCATATACATATTCAAGTCATGAATAAGGTGAATGTGTATATTTTTTGTTATTTTAAACTAAACTAATTTTAAAGCAATAAACAAATATATCAACAAAATGCATATTAATTATTCATTTAAAGTTTTTCACTGTCTGATTTGGCCAGGGGGACAAACGGTTGTAGAAGGGGGGAATTGTCTCCTTGCCCCTCCTGGCTACAGGTCTGGCCACGATAAGTACAAGCGTTGTAGATGGTCTTTTGGTGCTTAAGAGTAATCGCAGCTTGCAGAATTTTACGAGTCTCAGCAGCCAAGCTTTCATGAATGTAAACGTTGGAGTCAGAATTAAGCCCAGCATCTTTCAGATTAACGGCAGACCTGGTTCGTTTTCGATACGTACCAAAAGCTTTTAGAACGCGGTTGCGATCAAACGTAGAAAACGATTGAAAAAATATTTGTGTTTACAGCTTATTTTTGATAAATCTACTTTTTTGAAACTTAAGCCATTACCAATTATATCGTGAAGATTCAGTGAATGACATTTTGCTATTATTAAAAAATTTATTTAAAAAATTTAAAGCTAACTCGAATAAAATTCTGGAAAAATTCGGAAAGAGAATGTTACGTCTTCAGTTTGAGTAGCGGTTACGGTAGTGGGTTTGTAGTTTTTATAACCTAACTAGCAGGCCACAGTTGTTCGCGGATGTTTTTCTTTCAATCTCCTTAAGACAATACATGTCAGTAGTGTTGCCATTTAGATCCAAATGGATCCATTTGATTACTTTCTTCCTTAAAAAATTGATGGATACTTTGTTTTAAGCCTCAGTGTATATTTGGATATTTTTGTTTTGACCTTCATTGGTCCCTTATTTCTAGAAACGAATATGTTCCTTGTGTGTAAATTTTACACACTTTTTTTCAGGAGCAATATTTTCATCGATGAATGAAATACATGAAATCTTCTCGTTAAAAGTAATTAATTATTCATTGTTTTATTAAATAAAAAAAATTCAAATCGATTAATCGAGTACAAATTCTATATTTACAAAAGTATGTGGGTATGACGCATGTATATCGCGTATAGACTCAAAAACCGCTGAACCGATCTTTATGAAATTTTCAGGGAAATTGAAACACCATCTTTAGAGTGCTCCTGGTGGGTGAGAGTTTAGTGTCGATTGGACAAGGGGGCGTGGTACCTCCCATACAACCCAAATTTATGATATCGGCCACAAACCATAAAAAAATTCAATATATCGGACGGCTTTAATCGAAAAAACTAAAATTTTGTTTAGATTATTACTATCGGCAACTCTACTAAAAATGGGCGTGGTCGAACTTTATATACGCCTACTTTTTCGAAATCATGCCAATTCCTGATTTATACAAATTTTGATAGTGAACTTTTTATATAAATGTTACCACGCCCACTCTTACCGCCAAAAAATTAATGGAACTTCTATATATAAAATGGTTTTGATCGAATAAAACTAAAATTTGGTAGTTTAGTTCATATGTTTACTATGATCGCAGTATATCTACGCCCACTTTTTCGAAATCATGCTAATTCCAGAGATGCTCACGTTTTGATAGTGAAAATTGGTATGTAGGTGCAATGGGACAGAATGACGGTCCCTATATATATATACTAGGGCGGGTCGATTTAAAAATCGCCCATTGCGCAGTGAAAATCGTATTCTAGGAATCAAAATAAGAAACTTTGCCCGAGGAACTATACCTCTAAAACGAATTCTAATGCCCCAACTTTTCCGTAGGGTAAAATTTTTAAAAACCCCTCTTTGACCCATTTAGAGTGCCCCAATCGAGTCCAAGTGCATGACCGACCCCCACTTACATTGGAGGGCCGATCCACCCATGCCAGTGTAACACCCCCTGGAGCCCCCTGGGGTTCCCCATACACACAAAGTCCCCCATACAAACAAATGTTTGGACACACACCCTGGAACCCCCCTGTCTGATTTTTTCATGTAAAGTGCCAAAAATTGT
Organism: Dichetophora obliterata; assembly: GCA_963920525.1. Classification (NCBI taxonomy): domain Eukaryota; kingdom Metazoa; phylum Arthropoda; class Insecta; order Diptera; family Sciomyzidae; genus Dichetophora; species Dichetophora obliterata. The sequence goes on along the minus strand of OY986439.1, from coordinate 112,159,665 downwards.
GATTTTTTAAAATGTTTTCGAGGGGAACCCCCAGGGGGGTTCCAGGGCATGTGCCACTGGCATGGGTAGATCGGTCCTCCAAAGTTAGTGGGGGTCGGTCATACATTTGGACACGATTGAGGCACTCTAAATGGGTCAAAGAGGGATTTTCCAAAATTTGACCCTACGGAAAAGTTGGGGCATTAGAATTCGTTTTAGAGGTATAGTTCCTCGGGCAAAGTTTCTTATTTTGATCTCTAGAATACGATTTTCACTGAGCAATGGGCGATTTTTAAATCAACCCGCCCTAATGTATGTGTAAGGACTCCGAAACCGCTGAACCAAATTTTATAAAATTTTCAGGGAAACGGTAGCAAAGTCTTCAGAATGTTCTTGTGAAGTCTGGTGATGATTGCAAAAAGGGGCGTGGCACCTCAAATATGACCCAAAAATTTTCGCTATCGAATAGCATTGAAATAGTAGGTCGCACAGCATCGAAAATCGGTTTCGTGAAGGTATTAAACACATACCAAGGATGGTTTTTGCATTATAAAAAGGGGCGTGGCACCTCCTAAGCAACCCAAATTTGCTATATCGAATGGCTTCGCAATTATAGAGCGCACAGCCTCGGAATTCGGTATTCGACCACAATTCACACATTTCGTTGTTCCACTCAAAACATTTTATGGGCGCGTAGGAAAAGGGGGGCGTGGTATTAACGCGCCGGGTTTCAGCTAGTTAAAAAAAAATTAAAAATTGGGAAAATATCGAAACAAAATTTAACAATCAAGCAGAAGAACAGTCACATTATGGTATGTAAATTTTACACATAAGAACCTATTAGGGAAATTTTTTCTGCAGGATAGCAGCAACACCTAGCGTAAAAAAAGTCCAAAACATAAATTTTGCATACGATTTTTACATTGAGCCAAAATCCTAGCTCAATTTGATGAACTTGTTTCAAAGAAATATCAGCTTGAAGTTCAAAAGTGTGTAAAATTTACACAGAGAACCGATTAAGGTTAAAAATTTTTTTTAATATGAATATATGTTTTTGGTTGCAAAAATATAAAAAAGTAGGCAGTCCCTTAAATGCGACAAAAACTTTAAAATAAATGATGACATTGAGACATTTTGGGCAATATTTTTGTATCAAAATATGCACTAAATCTTTACAAAGAACTTTCAAATTCTGTGATAAATATTTTAAGTTTTCCTCATATCTCAGCTGCAAGATAAGACTTTTGTACTTAGAAATCTTTGGATAGTAAAAAATATTTCATTTTCCAAAATGCTTAAAAATGAATATTTCTTAACGTATAAATTTGATATAGATAAAGTTCAATTGACAAGACTTTATTTTGACTTTAAAGGACTTCAATAAAAGATTTATTGGATTTAAGAAATTTTATTTTCCAGCTATGTATATAACTTTTAGATATGAATTCTCTTGAATTTGAAATTTTATAAAATCTCTCCTTTCAACTACAAGTTTGCACAATTTACAATTTAAATTTTTAATTTTTTTGCTACATTAAACATTTCTGCTACTATAACAATTTATGCTGGCAGACTCATACAAGTAGTATGAGGCTCACAAGGAAAAAAAATAGAAACAACGATCGTCGCTCAACAGAAATTCTCGTCTATTAAAATTCTAGAAATTAAACATTGACTCATAAAATGTTTTAAGAACACGTACGTGTTCCACAATGACCTTTGCAACAATGACGAAAAAAAGTAGAATATTTCATAACAATAAACAATGCCGCGAAGACAAATAGTTTCATTCTGATTTGAAATGCTTTATTTTCTTTAACCGTTTTCATATATATTTTTACAAAGAAATTGTAAAAATATGAGAAAAAATTTACAAAAAATGTGATATTTTTATATTCTGAAAATTTGTTGTGTTTAAAAATATAACATTTCATTTCCGTTGCTAGTTGTATTTTTTAATCGCTTTGTTTTTTGTGTTTGCACTTAATAAATTTTAATGAAAACACAAAACAACAACTCAACATTTACTGATAAGCTTGCCTCTGAATACGCTACATCTCGAGGGAGAGGTATTTTCGTGTCACATAGCAAATAGAGGAGGCAAAATTTTGTTTAACTAATAGAGTTAAAGCGAGTTAAGAGAAATCGATTGTTTCTTAAATACAATGAATCTGAAAGTCCTGCACATTCTCTTCACAATTCTCTATTATATTTAATCGGGTGTGGCCGCTAAGACACTGATGACATCTACCACACACAGTAAGCGACCATAGGAGGAGGTATTTTACTTGCAACAAGACAGTCGAGACCACAAAAAATTTAACAAAACTACTGTCTATTCCAAAAACGAAAGATATGTACAACCAAAAAAAAATTATAATAAGCCAATTAATTGCCTTTTTTGCAATTAATTATTTTATGTACCAAATTTGTTTCAAGTTCAAGATAAACAATAATAATTTTCACAATAACACAATGCTGCAAAAATTTCTGTTAAAACCACGAACCAGCTTCACATACGAATAAGGTCAAACTGTTGCGTTAACAATAAAAAGCAACTGCCGATGCGTAAGAAATAAAATGCGATTTCTTCACATCCCGCTTACAGTTTTGCATTACAATGTCATCACTGACAAACTTTTACGAGCGGGAGAATATCATTTCATTTATATTTTCAAAATCTAAAATTTATAAATTTAAAGATTTTAGAAATACTTGTATTAAAATTGACCGAAAATTAACTATTTTTTGGATGATCACACTAGTAGTGTCTCTTAAGCCACCATATTTCGGCAGCCATCTTGAATTTTAAAGTTGGACACATAAAATTTAAAAGTTTACTCTTCAATAATAATGTCAAGCACATAAATGTTATTTTTACTCATAAACTAGATTGAAAAGGTGGCAGAGTATGACCCTTTTACGATATAAGATTTACGATTTTCTACCTAATTTTTCTTAATTAGTTAATCTGCATGGACAAAATCACTTTTATTGGTGTACGTTTCAGAATATCAAAAACATGCGTATTTTAGCCACTTAATCATCAGAATTTTGTAGCTCATTTAAAATTCGGCGAGGTCTAAGAATACCACTCTCACTTGTTCATTATGTATTTCACTTTAACTTATTTTATATTCTTCTTACTTCTCTTATCATAAATTAGTTTCTTTTTTCTTGATCTTCTCTTCTCAGTTCAAAGTCCAAAACGATCTTGTCGGTGGATTTTTCTGCTATACGACCGGCTTATTTTGCTGCTGATGATGTGGATGTTGTTGTTGCATTATTTAGCATCTGTTGCTGTTTCTTCAGCGTTTACTTCTTCTCTCTGATTTCTGAAGTTCTGAAGTGGACAAAGGAAAAAAAAACCGGTTAAACAAGTCTACATAATCGTCTGATATTTTTATTTTTGCCTACAAAAAAAAAACATCGATCGATCAATGATCATCAATAACATCATCAGTGTTGCCAGGTCACTGAGGGGATGATTACATTTTTTGAAAAAATGATTTTAAGTTTTTTTTTATGACGAATGCCAAAAATTCAACATGTGTTTGCACCGAATCATTCGAAATTGTTTTTTTTTTTTTGCTGTAAGTAAGAAGAGTGCCGTGACTCTACACATATGGTTATTTCTTAGTACAAATCGACGATTTGTACGAATAAATATTAAAAAAATAGAATGAAATAGTCTTATTTTTAAAAAGTTTTTCTTATATTTGCGTAGTAATTAAGTAGCACTATATTAAGTAAAAACAATGACAATAATTAACCGTAAGGATCTAAAGATATAAGCAAAAATATGTGCTAGCGTTACGTTACAAAAATCGGAAGTGATTTCTGACTTGGATTATAAAATTTGTAAAACTCTCTGAATTGGGCAGGACTTATTGTATAAAACTTTTTTAGAAGGTTTTAAAATAACATAAGCTTATTTTCCAAGTGATCAAATTTAAAAATATTTTCAAGTATTTTTTTATTTGGATTTTTGATCTGGCGTTACGTTACTTAAATTTCCATTGCAGTTTAATTGGTTATTTAAGTAATAAAGTAGTCAAGTTATTATGTAATTATGTAATTATTGCCTTCGATTTTTACTAAAACAAAAAAGCTTACGAAACATTTACGAAGCATTTACGAAAAAGAAAATCTACATTTGTGAAACAGTGCAAACGATTTGATCATCATGGTTAATGAATTTCTGTAGAAATTGCTGAAACTAATAAAATTAAAATGTTTCTCTTAAATGATATAATAAAATAATAAGTTTTTAACAAGTGTTAATTTTTTGGTCACGGTAGACTTTTTTCTGGAAATCCTTAAATGTAGCATACATCATTAATGGGCTACGGATGCTTAACACGATGCCTTACTCATATTTTTTTTCAATCTTGTTTGAATTAGATGTAAAAGTAGTAAACAAAAATTTTTAAATGACATTCCTTTTACACCATTTTTAATTGTAAATTAGAAGCGTTCAATTAAAATTCTAAATTTATCTTTGAAATTAAGAAAAGATCAATTTAAATTCGGAATAGATCAATTTAAATTCGGAATAGATCAATTGAAATTCAAAATAGACCGAATGATATTAAGAAGATATCAATTGATATTTAATTATTCCAATTCAAATTGAGAATAAATAAATTGAAATGTAGATATTCTATTTGAAATTTAGAAAAGATCAACTGATTAAAAACAAATTGATGGAAATTCAGATGAATCAACTAAAATTAAAAATTTCTTTTAAAATTTAGAATAGATCGATTAAAGTACAGAATAAGTCAATTCAAATAAAAAAAAAAATCAGTTGAAACTCTGAAAATCTATTTTAAGTTCAAATAATATCAATTAAAACTTAGAAAAAATTACTTTTTATTCAAAAACATTCAAATTATATTAAAAAATATCTATTTTAGTTCAAAAAACATCAATTGCAGTTTAAAAAGAATCAATTAAAAATCCAGAAAAAATATGTTAATTTTTAAAAACTTTTTTAACCTTATGACCTAGACAAAATATATTGATGATTTTAAAATTTGATTAAACTTATAACTTACTGATTTATGGAAAAGGTAATGATAATGGAAATGAAATGGTAATGGATATGGAAATGGTATTATTAATAGTAATGGTAGAAGTAATGGTAATATCAATGATAATGGTAATAGTAATTGCTATAGTAATGGCTATAGTAATGGTAATAGTTGTAGTAACGGTAGATTTGATTTGATCTCTTTTTAATTTCAATTCAGTTAATCTTTTCTGAATTTCAAATAGAATTTCTTCAACTTCAGAGATCTTTTCCGAATGCCAATCGTTTTTTTTTTTTTATTTTGATTGATCTATTATGAACTTCAATTGAAATTTTTTAATTCCAATTTATCTGTTCTGAATTTTAATTGATCTATTCTGACTCTATGTTGATCTTTTCTGAATTTCAAATCGAATTTTTGAAATTTAACTGACCTATTCTGAATTACAATCGGAAATAGCGTATTTTGTTTGTTTTAATATTGTTAAAAATTAAAGTTTTTCCTAAATGACCTTGTTATTTAATATATTGATTTTATATGATTTAATTACAAATTTAAAATGTTTGATAGTTTAAATCATACTTGATTTTAAATACAAATTCTAGTTGTTTGATAGTGTAAAATCGTTGATTGAGCTCTTAAGGTCAAAGTTAGAACAATTAATTGTTCTAACGAATCTTTCCAAAGAAACAACAACAAAGTTTTTTTTTTAAAAAATTCGCATGCCTTGGTTCTTTAATTTTTTTTTTTTTTTTTTGAGTCTTTCCAAAGAAACAACAAAGTTTTTAAAAAAAAAACAAAATTTGTTGTTGTTGTTTCCTTGGAATCTAACGAATCTTTCCAAAGAAACAACAACAACAAAGTTTTTTTTTAAACAACAAAGAAACAACAAAGTTTTTAAAAAAAAACAAAATTTGTTGTTGTTGTTTCCTTGGAATCTAACGAATCTTTCCAAAGAAACAACAAAGTTTTTAAAAAAAAAACAAAATTTGTTGTTGTTGTTTCCTTGGAATCTAAAGAAACAACAAAGTTTAAAAAAAAACTTTGTTGTTGTTGTTTCTTTGGAAAGATTCGTTAGATTCCAAGGAAACAACAACAACAAATTTTGTTTTTTTTTAAAAAACTTTGTTGTTTCTTTGGAAAGACACGAAAAAAAAGATCAAAGAACCAAGGCATGCGCCTTATACGAACAAGGTTTGGTCTTTGGCCTGAAAGGAAAGGGATAGATTATTTAGAGGTATCGATTGGAACCATACGTGAATTATTGATTAGGCGAAACAACTGTGAAAGCCAATTTGAATTGCTTTTGACCGAGGCTTGTGTTATGCTTTAACCTCAACAAGCATTTCCAGCCTTAGTTGTTCCAGTCCTTTAATTCAACATTTTCCACAATTAAGTTGTGGATTTTTAGTTTTCCATAATTCTTAAATGTAGGAAAAAAACAAAGAAAGTGAAAAGAACTATGCCCGCACCCGAATTTGAACCAGGGACCTTTGGATTGATAGTCATTATTTATCACAATGTGATAAATGGTCAATGTGAAACTAATGTCGCCTTTTTAATGTTACAATGATAAATATTGGCATGGTGCTTTATGTTATGTTTGCCAACAATCTTGCCAAAAAATAATTGATATTGGTTTGATTTTAAGAATACTTTTGATACTAACACCTGCGCAAAGTGGAGCACAAGCGCAATTCTCTTGACAAAGTTCGTCTTTTGAACTTTATGTCAAAATATTGAGCTTTTATCGAAATTATTAACCTCTATAAGTTGTTTTTGTCTAAAAACAAACTTTTAAGTATATTTACTGTAAGTAGGGTAGAGCGAGGATTATTTGACGAAAGGATGATTTCATTAACTTTTTGTCGTTGAGTACGCAGTTCAATACTAATATTCTGGGTTTCTGTAAAAATAGTTAAAATTTTGACATGAATATGTACAAAATACTGACTTGTAAGGTTTTTGTAAGATGAACTTATGAAATTTTTGACATTTCGGTGAATGAAATACTATTCCCTCGAACTCATACGAATCATTTGATACCCATTTCATCAAAATCGGTGCACTAGTTCTCATGCTATAGGTTAAAAACTACAAAAAATCGCTAAACCGCGCCCCGCTAAATGTTGTGTTCGCTTTCAGATTTATAACTTTGATGCGCTGCTTTGTTGAGTATGCAAAAGCCTATTAATGTGCCATCAAATTTTTTTTTACCTTTTTCCCTACACCCAAATGTTAAAATATTTTGGGAATTGCCCATGATACAAAGAAAAAATGTCACTTGATGAATACATTCAAAAGAAAATGTCAAAAAGAGACGAAGATAGCAAAATGAAAACGAAGAAACAGTCAAAATTATGTCAAGCACATCAAGCAACGTAGCCGCTTTTTGTGTAATTCGGTAAAAAGGGGAAAAAACACCCCTACAAAATATGCAAATTTTATTTCACAAACAGTACTAAAAAATATATTTCCTTTATTTTGGACATGTGCTTTATTTAACAATATTTATTTCATTTCAGTAAAACAAGTTTTCATTAGAAAATTTAGGCATTTTAAAATCTTTACACCCTATAAATAAATTGTGACTATATTGCAACGTCACAGCAAAGATGGCGGACAAGCGCAATACTTTATCTGTAGTTCTTTGTATCATGGGAATTGCCCTTATGCGTGTTTTCTTAATCTCAAAAATGTTTAGAATGTTAATAGTGTATGCTGAATCCAAACAAATTTTTTATACATTGAAAAATTATTAGCCCCGTTCTGAATAATTGTTCCCGGGGAATTGGAGAAAGGAGTTTTCATTTTAACACAGCAGATAAAGATATCGCACTTTTTTGCTTACACTCGTGAATATTGACGGTTGATAAGCAAATTGGCATTAAAAATCTCCAAAATGTCCTTGAACTTTATCTTAAAAATAAATACTCCTTTTTCCGATTCCCCGGGAAAATCATTCAGAATTGGGCTGTATATCGATGTATCGAAAACGTCAATACAACAAAAAAAACATCGATGCATCGACTTAGTCGCATTGGTGTAAAAAACTTCGGAGTTTTTCGATGCATCGATGTATTTTAGGCATCCCTATTAAAAAGGTACTTACTATTTTTTTTCCTTTAAAGCAACTGCCAAGCTCTCTTGCCCCCGTTTACGTGCCGAAGTTGCTCCTAAGCGAACTAATAAATTTGTGTTAAATCTGTTCCTTCCTTCTCTTACTTCTTTCCGATTTTTCCAAAAATATATGCAATTTTTGAAGTCCCATTTCAGACGCAACTTCTCTCTCCACTTTGGAAATTTCGTAATTCCATGTAAGTCATTCTGCATTTTTTTTTTTAAAATACTTTTAAACAGTTTTTGTACGTTTTTGCCAAATTTTTGCAAAAATACGGGCTTTTTCTTGTAAAATTTTTTGGTACTTTTATGGAATTCAACTTTGTCAACAGAAAACTGTAAGCAGCAGCATTTTACTGTCTTCGCCGCTTTTTTTTTTTTTGATCCAAAAATCAAAAAATTCAAAATTTTTTACGTAGAGGTTGCCTAAGAAAACATTCATTTTCTCAAAAAGTGCAAAAAAGTGCATCAACAGCACAGTTCAACTTTATTATAACTTTAATACTTACGCTGAATGTAGATTGACCGAACTTACCCAAAATCTTGTAGGCTTACCCAAAGTTTATAAAAAAAAGTATAGCAGTGAGGGGACTGCCTACCGAAGCGAAAACCTATATATAAAAAATTAGTATTCCCTGGAAGACTTTGTCCAGCCACGGACCGCTTTACTGCTTTTAAAAATTTTCATGCTAATTAGAAAAACTTTTTATATTTTCACTCCCTCAGACTTTGATTATATCTTTCAAAATATTTTTTATTCAGATAGCATTTTTATTTTATAATTACACCAAACTATATTATTACATTTTAATTGAATATTGCTAATGTAAAAATAAAATACTAAAATACAGGGAGCACTATTGATTGAAAAATAATAATCATAAAATAAAACATATTTTCTATTTTTAATATATGATATTTTGTTTGATTCGTCTTGAACTCTCTTTTAATGCCTGCATTTGAGATCTTGATACAAGGAAAACAGAAGACATAGCAAGCAGTTTGTTTTCTGCCTCCGATTCAGTTTATCCGTACATCAGGTTCATCATTAATGCACATTATTTTCGTCTTTTATCATTTCATTATATTTTAAATTATGGGTTTTAGTATAAAAAAAAGTTAAATATAAACAAAAATATAAATTAAACTTATTGAGTAATTAATATACACTTAAAATACGTATACATAGAATTTGTGTTTACATAAATTTTATTGAATTTCATTTACACTATTTTCACTGTTTGCGTCATTAATCATTGCATTATATTCTAAAAAAGATACTATAGGCTTATGGTAGCTGAAATAAGAAACCAAAAATTTTTGGAAGATGCAGTCCCAGTCATGATAAAATTTTTATTAGGTAGTCTTGACAACTAATTATTTTCTCACGAGCTGCGAAAATTGAATTTCAAACAAAAGAAAACAATATAAAGTGCGTCACACACATTGGCAGCTTTCAGAGGAGTCAATAGTTGGCAACTGTTTTTATAAAATTTAAGTGAGAAACCTTTGCAATGAAATGATCCATTCACAAAAGGTGCCTCCTCTGAATGCGGCCAATGTGTGTGACACACGTTCCCTATTTTGGTTTCTTTTGTTTGACATTCGACGAACACGAAATATCACTCCTACGTATTACTTATTATTATACCATGGTCCCAGTCAGAGAATATGCTGGCGACATTTATAAAACTACCAATGTGTTTTATGTTGGTCATGAAACTCAAATACACTCTTTTGGATCTTGGCTACCATAACGCAGCAAGCAATCATCAATAAGTTTATCTGCTGACAAATCGGTCTGTCATAAAATAATCTTGAATGATATTTACTGTTTTTCTTTCGATATATATGTAGATCTGTAGCTGAACTAAAATACATTTACAACTACAATTACCCCAGTGGGCATTTTAGCTAGCGACACGCAAAAGAAAGCATGCTAGTAGTGCTCTTATTGGCGTCAATATACCTTCCATGATCGCTGCATTGATGAGTGCTTCTGTAAGGCCTACCTTATGAAGGTTTGGAGTCTTTTCTTGTTATTTTATATGAAAAAAATTTTAAAAAAATTAGGAAAAAATTATAAATGATCAGATCAATTAAAAACATATCAAATCTTAAAGAAAAAACAAAAAAAAATTATTTTGTTTTGTCCGAGTTGGGACGCGAACCCAGGTCTCCGAAATCTAACACATTGCATATCACATTACATGGAAAAATTCTAAGTCTTTTCTATTATTTTTGTGAAGAAATTTACAAGAAAATTCCAAAAAAAATTTTAAATGAACAGAAAAATTAGTAAAAAAATGTAGATTTTAAAAAAAATACAAAAAAAATTTTTTTTTACCGAGCTGAGTCGCGAACCCGCGCTCCCGAAAGCTTACTTTCATTTGTAATGATGCAAAATAAGCTGAAATTTGTTAACAACTGAGGTGGACGAGAGGGTAAGATGCCAGACCGCCAGATGAGAGGACGTTGGTTCATATCTGGAAATTATCAAAAGTTTTTTATTTTATGTTGATATTTATATTGCTTTTCTTTCTAATGTACATTCTCAAGAAGGGCTTCTAGCAGGCTTCTTTAGAGTCGCGAGAGAGGAAGGCCTAGAAAATTTTCTCGTTTCATATAAAAAACTTATGGGCTTGGAAACGAGCACGGAAGTGCTAAGAAATTCATATGATGGCCTGCTAGAACCGCTTCAAAGACCTGATTTTGCCCACTGGGACAAAGCAAATCTACTACAACGATGAACAGAGAAGAGCAGTATCATATCGGTTGCGCAACGTTGGAGGGAATGAACCGAATTGGCGGCGGAAAATAAACAGCACTTTGCTTGCTTATTTCTTGTTTGCAATTGATATGTGAACACTCATCAAATCGCCATCAGATCCATACAAATTTTGTTGGTCAAATTATTTGTCAAAACATTTGATAATCGATTTGGTGAGCGATTTGAAGTGTGAACAGCCCTATTGATGACGAGAGCTACTCGCAAAATGACGATGACGATGACGCATACCAAAGATTTACCCTCTACCAAAATCGTTCAACGCGCCTAAAGAAGTTTTCGCTTCAATAACAGGTCAACGAACGATCACTAAATAAATTGCCCAAGAATTGACGGTACGTTCAAGTTTATTCTTTCCCTTTACCACATGCGTCGATCGCCTTGAAACAGAAGACTTGACCGTCAAGTTTTGACGAGTGTAAACCAGGATTTTGTGCCCTCACGCGTTAAGGGCCAAACAGACTGTTTGCCAAAACACGACTTTTTTCTCGTCATAGCAATGACCATACACTACACAGACTTTGTTTGCGCAGACTTGTTTATTTAGTGTTTTTTAAATTCTATTAAGTTTTTCTTTTCTGCTTCCATTTTTATATATTTTAATTCACGCACGTCTTCACTCTATAAAACTTTCGGGATTCTGGCAAGTCGGTGTGATTTTCACTACACACTATACAGACGGTTTGCGCAAACACAACCACAAATTAAAATATTTTAACATATTTTAAAATATTAAAATTTTAAAATATTAATATTTTAAAATTTTAAAATATTTTCATTTTTGCGCAGACATCTGCACAAACCTAAAACAGCCAAATACACCGTCGAACAGTCTGCGTAAACACGTGTTTGCGTAAGCAGTCTGTGTGGTCTGTTTGGCCCTTTAACGAAGAGTGGAAAATGAAACGGTTGAAATAAGAACATTATGTTTTCAAATTGTAAATAGTGCGGACACGTGTGTTAAGTTTGTGTTAATTTGAATAAAAATATTATAAAAACAGTGTAAATAAAACTATAAAATGCCGAGAAAGTGCTCAATATGCCAAAAAGCAAAAAAACAAGTTTAACCAAAAATCAACTGCAAAACATGAACATAAAGAAACTCGAGATGAACAGCTGTTTTTGACAACTAGCTCGCTTTTCTCTTCCTTCTACTGATGACGAGAGTTACTCGGAAAATCACGATGACGCAAACCAAAGATTTACCCTCTACCAAAATCGTTCAACGCGCCTAAAGAAGTTTTCACTTCAAAAAAATTTGTTTTCAAGACTTCAACACAAAAACGTGGTTTTCTAAAAACTGTTTAAATTTATTGAACTTTTGACTGTACCAAAATATAGTACTTACCAGTTACACTATAATCCTTTTTTTTTTGCTTCAATAAATATTTTCTCTCACTATATAAATGGCACTTAAAAATTAAGTTTAAAAAAACAAGTGTTTTAAATTTCGTCAGTTTGATCGAGTGAAGCTACTTTCAAAGCTCTAATGTGTAATGAGTAAAATTAATCGGATTTTGACAAGAACAAAGTGCACATTCCCGGGTTTTAATGAAATCTCTATCGGATTGTAAACAAAAAGATTTGAAAAGAGCATTTGTACTTTTTGACTTTTGGCCAGAAAATTTAAAAAATTTTCAAGTTGGTGCCTTTTGGTTTAGAAATATTGGCAACACTGAACATCGTCATCATCATCATCATATCGTATACATAAAAGTGTTTGCCTGCAGCACATTAAGATAGGAGAAAACTCTAAAGGTTAAATGAACTTGACTCCCTTATAAATTATAAAGGCTATAATATATTTATGTTTGTCTGGTGTTACACAGCAAAACCATGGACTGAAATGATACCGTTTTTTAGACAGCAAGCTCACATACTGTACCTTGAAGTTAAGTTGGGTTTTTCGCTCAATGCTCTTAAGTGTTTCAGAAATTTCATATTCATGAATTACTTCAAAAAAGGTAGCAACTCTGATATTAGCCAACGTTAAAATTAAGGTATTTTTACTCTGGAAAGCATAAATTAAACTGACGCGACATGAGTTGCATTTCAATCAGGCAGGTCTTCTCATATCTTATTCTGTAAGATGCTAACAATGTGCAGCATATCCTTGCAAGGATAACTATTTTGGTATTTTAATTAAATCTAGAATGGATGATATGCCTTTTTCGTAATATTTTACACATGCAAGCAATCCATTTTAGACTTAAAATGTGTTGAATTTATTTAAAAATTCTTTGCGCTAAGCTAAGTATATCTGTATACAAACTATTATTTTACTGACACCAACTTCGTGGAACAAAATGACTTCAGTTGGTTGACAAAAGAGCAATTCAAAGATACAGCCAGTCATTTGATATTATAACCTTCAGCTAATAAAAAAATTCAATCATAATTCCTATCAAAATCATTCTAAATCCTATCGTCTGAATCGAACAAATTCCACTCAATAAAACCAGTAATATAAATTATTTGTAAACATATATCAGCGATCTCACTCAGTTGATAAGTTATCAGACAAAACTAGTTATCAGATAAAAAAACCTTCAAACAAAGTCCATAGAATACAAATCCCCGATCATAACAACATAATATATATTGTTAGAATTAAAAAACAGTTGAATAGTCTCTAAAAAGGAATTAAAATGTTATCTAATCTCAATGTTTAATATGCACTCAAAGTAGCTTTGGATTCAATGAATTGTCAAAAAATTATTTGACAACTTCAGAACAAGTTGCGCAATATATTGCATAATGTTTATTACGTAAAAGATGACATGCGAAACGACACGATTTAGAGTTACGATGAAACTTAGTATGAGTCTTGAGTAATGAGTTGTGGTTTTGAACCCGTCGCCATTAAATCAATTTGCAATCGAAAATTATTCTTTTTCTTTTAATTACTTTAAAGCAATTAAAAACATTGCTGATTTGAGATAACGTATAATATTACATTTTATGGTGAACGAAGATACGAAACGATTACCGCAAAAAAACTTTTGTACCCAAACGGATTTAGACAATTGGATATAATATAGGTAGGTATGAATCACTTCTGCCTTGCTTCTATAACAGATTAAAAAAACACCAAATAACAGTACCCACTGAAACATAAACGAAGGTTTTTCGTAAGGTGAGAGTTTTGCGAACGTTTTTGGATAGATTTTTTTAATATTTAATTTTTTATTTTGTCGCTTAAAAGTGTTTGCAATAGAAGAGTACATTTGTGAAAACTTTTCCCAGAATTAAAAACTGTACTTCTGTTGCAAAATTAATCAAAAACTTATTTTGAGTCGTAACAGAGTCATTTAGAAGCTAAACATTCCTCGTAAATGAACTATTTTTGTTCATAAATGAGTTCAGAAATAAATCATAAATGTTTCTTGTTTGCATTCTTAAATGAGTTCAAAAAATAATAATTTTTTTATCATAACAGTAGAAACAATATGTCATAAACGAACCATTTCTTGTTATAAATGAGTACAGAAATGAGTCATAAATATTACTTGTTTATATACCAAAAAAAGGTAAAAAAGGAATAATTTAAACATTTTTTGATATTTTTATAATAGTAAATTAAAATATTAACCTTCATACAAACGTCATATAAACTTTTTCACCAGTGCGAATTGATTCTCGCCATAAGAAGAGAGATGGATGTACTGCTGCACGTTCGAAAAACTATTTTCCTTTTCATCTATCAACAAGTCTGTCATAACATTTCAACATTTCTATCAAAAATTAAGATCAAGCCCAAATAGAAAGAAAACCATGAAAACATTCCATGCAAAAAAGTAATCAAAAAAGTTCCCCAATAATTAACTTTACTAATTAGATATTTTTAAAATGTGTCACTTAATGTTTGAACTATCTGCCAAATTATTTTAAAAACTATAGTTTACTTATGAAATACATGTTTAACTATGGACCAAACATGAGGTGAACAATTTTAAAAATACTGGTACAAATAAAGTGGTTAGATATGTGTTAGCAGGTGTGATTTTGCTTAAAATTTTAATTAAAATATCAATGAATTCATTACAATCATTAAGTAATCTGCTGGGACCTTTCTTTTAAACTATTATTATGGAATATAGTTACTTTATTTTGATATATATTAATACTTAACATGCATATTATATATATGATGTATGATATGATATGAATACGAAATATTCATTTTTTTTAATATGCTATAAATTTTTTTAATTAATAATATTAATTCAAAAAGATTCATTTTTTAACTCATTTCTGAACAAAAAAGGTCCGTTTTCGAGAGGAAATTCAGCCCGGTGATTGATACAAAAAGGGTTAATTTTCAAGTGCCGAAAAATAACTGTTCTTTGGTTCATTTCTTAACTCATTTCCGAAGAAAAAAAGGTTCGTATCTGAGAGGCATTTTCGTCCGGCGGTTGATTCAAAAAGGGTTCATTTCCGAGTGCCGAATAATAACTTTTCTACGGTTCTTTTTTTAAGTCATTTCTGAACAAAAAAAAGTACAATTTATGGTTCGTTTTTAACTCATTTCCGAACAAAATAAGGTTAATTTTTGAGAGACATTTTAGTCCGACGAATGATACAAAATGGGTTCATTTATGAGTACCGAAACTGAACGTTTCTACCCGAAAAGGTTCATAAATGAATTCGAAAACGGTGGTTTTAGTTCACTGGGTGTATTTCATAAGTATTGTAGTAGTATTTAAGAATATTAATATGGTTTTTTTTCCTTGACCTCTTAATTTATGATTTTGAGTTAAATGCGGATTTTGAGTTTTTGGAATAACTAAACTAAACAAAACTCAAAAAAAAAACATACATACAGCTGCGGTCAAAATAATAGCAGTACCCTTATATTCAGACATGTTTGGATAAATAATACTAGTCTACAAATTTCGGATCTGGTAAGTCCGTTTTCATTACTATATGTACTTTCAACACTCGTTCCAACTCCGTACTCAGTTTCTTCCTATATTGTAAAATTTTTAAGAAATCAATATGTCAACCACTATGGTGGCATGTGCTGTAGCGGAGCTAAAATTTTCAAATTTTCCAACGAAATATCAAAAAATTTTGTTTATTTTATTTTATCGGAGCTGTTATCATTCAAAGTTAGAATTTAGAAAAAAAGCTGTTGGCTAAGTATATTATTACATGAAAAAATTACATTTTAAATTTGGACGGTTACAGCTCCGCTAAAACAAAAGATACAAAATTTGTTGATATTTCGTTGGATAATCTCAGAATTGTAGCACATGACACGATAGTGGTTGATACATTAATGGAAAAGTTGATAATTTTTCAAAAATACAATATAATACTTTTTATTTTATGATGAGTAGCTTAGATTAGAGATCAATAATACTAAACACTTGCCAAAAACGTGAAATACCCTGTGTCTTGAAAATTTCACAATATAGGAGGAAACTGAATACGGAGTTGGAACGAGTGTTGAAAGTATATATAGGAATGAAAATGGACTTACCGGATCCGAAATTTGTAGACTAGTATTATTTATCCAAACACGTCTGAATATAAGGGTACTGCTATTATTTTGACCGCAATTGTATATTACAATTTTTAACTTTATGAAAAAACAAACTGAAAATACTTACATATTAAACATTAGACATAAAATCTAACACTTAACAATTTTGGTAGACGTCACAGTGATTCAAAATGAACAGATATTGCCTTAAAATAAATTGCAGCACCCGCGATTTCGCCGATTCGTTGTCTACTGATTTTTATATTAAGGCTATTCACAGTTTGAATACGCTGGTCTGTTAATTGTACAATTTGTTATTTGTACGCCAATTTAAAAAAAATAAATAAACTGGCCATTTCAGTTTGCCATTGTCTGCAGAGAGGTGACGGCCAAACAGAAAAATTCATTCAATCGAAAAAACTTTCTGTCTGAGCTGGAATTGAACCCGGGCTACCGCGGTTCTTTTAGCTTAGGAGCCACGCACTCTACCCACTAGGCTACGGCTGCCACGAAAGGTACGCCAATTTACGAAAGCGTATTTTGCTTTGTTGTTGTTTTGCATTCAAGCGCAAATACGCAAACTCGCGTAAATTAAAGTAGCCCTTGTACCTCCTGTGTTTTTTGTACCTCCTATTTTTATGCTCTGTTACGGCCGCCATATTACATACATCACAGGGTTGCATAATTTTTGAATGCGACAGTCACATGGCGGAGTGCTCACAGTTTCAACAATAAGGGTATTCACTTCAACGCTGAAATTTGCGAAAAGCTCAAACTTACGAAAACATCTGTGCAATTGTTGTTGTTTTGGGTTTCCGAAGGTTGCTTAAATTTAATCACCTATTGAGTTGATGAAAAATAATCGTCGGAAATTTGCGAAGAAAAGATGTGCTCAGTAACCATAAGTAAATCTTTTTAATGAGTGTGAATCATTAGCTGCATTCCCGTGGTCGTTGATCTAGAGCGCGGCTCAATTTTATTCACAAAACAAAAACCAAAATTAAAACCAGCTCAATTTCTAGCTCTATTTCTGATCTTAACCCTTTGGTGGACAAAAGATTTTTCGAAAATGGTCTTAAAACGTCACAAGTGATATTTTGCGTTTAAGACTAGATATTTAAATTCCGATTTCAGTTTTGGGTTTATGGTTTATTGAGTATTTACTTAAAACTAAAAATTCATAATAAGTCGGCATACACCGACGTGTCCTATTTAGTGCTTTCGTTTTGTGATAGGGACACGTCGGATATGCTTGACTGTCGGATATAGG
This sequence comes from Dichetophora obliterata, assembly GCA_963920525.1. NCBI lineage: Eukaryota > Metazoa > Arthropoda > Insecta > Diptera > Sciomyzidae > Dichetophora > Dichetophora obliterata. The sequence continues at coordinate 112,141,984 of OY986439.1, read as the reverse complement.
CGACGTGTCCTATTTCATGTAGTACGATATTACCATGGGACACGTCGTCATTATCCGACAAATAAAACATATATTTTGTTATAAAATAGGTATCTGTTAACGCTAAAATACAACAAAAAATTAAATAGAGCATTCAGTTTCGTAGTAAAAATGTTAATTTACTTCAAGATTTGAGCATTCAAGTAATTCCATTTCTAAGTAAGCTTAGATGATTTTTGTGTACAGAAAATTAATTTTTATAAAATAAAAACAAGAAAAACTAAGAATAGAAATAAAGAAACTTTGAAAACTTATTCAATATTTCAGTGTTATTGTTGGTGCCAACCGACGAAACAATTGCCAACACATAGTCCAGGTTTGTGGTCACATCCAGCACATCGAACACTGGTTTCCTTACGCGCCATTCTTGGAGCATTGACGACACCGAATAAAGTGTTTTTTTTGTACCCTTACGTGGTACGTTTTCCAAAAAATTATCAATTTGTGTTGAAGCTGTTGATTTTCGCTTGCGACTAGGTTTATCTGACTGATATAAAGATTCCGGTATATCTATCATTGCATGTATCAATTCTCGAGAGGTTAAAAATTGCATTTTCGATTTTGCGGGAAATCTTATTTTGTATAAAATGTATGCGTTGTAAGCTGCCAAATCAAGCATGTGGAAAATTACCTTTTTATACCATCGAATCGTCTTACGAGGACTAGAATAATACGAAGTCATTTGATCAGCACGGTCAACGCCATTTCTATACCAAATCGATTCTTGTATATAACCATTTCTGGTTTGTACCCAGTGGTAATGCATAGGACATCCCTTTTGTCGTGCCATTTTGATATGTACACCTTTCCTTGTCTTCTCCACACATGCTCGCCTATGTTTATTTTCTTCTTTTTCACTTCAATTGGATTCCCTTTCCGGTTACATCTTAGCGTTCCTGTAGTGTGAGTTTTGGCCAGCAATAAAATATCAGATAAATTAATACTATTATAATAATTGTCCAAAAACAGGTGATGGCCCTTTCAAAGTATGGCATAACAAGGCGATTAACTATTGCATCAATTTTTGAAACTGTTTTTGTATCAGGTTGTTTACCTTTATGCATTTCAATATTTAAAACGTAGCTAGATGAGTCGCATAGTTCAAAGAACTTTATTCCAAATCGCGCCCTTTTAGATTTTAAATATTGACGAAAAAGAAGTCTGCCTTTATGAAGTAAGAACGATTCATCTAGTACAATTTGTTCGGAGGGATTGAAACCAGCTTGAAAGGTCTGATTTATCAATTTTATAAAATTAAACATATTTTCCATATGACTCTCATCTCGCACATGTTTAGCAGTAAGGCCACGTTCATAGTAAAAGCTTTTAGCTTAGCCGAGAGGTTTAGAGGAAAAAGCTCAAAGTGTTCATAGTGCCAGCATAAAGCTTCTTTTCAAATGCTTTTCAGCGCTTATATCTCCATCTCGCTTGCTCACACAGCAAAATAATTTTGTTTTTTATGCTTTTTTTGTAGAGCATTTTTAAAATACTATTCAGCGCTTTATTCTTGTTTGATCACATATTTTAAATTTATTTGTTTAGTTTTATTATTTATTGCGTCGTACTGCATTTTTAAATGGATTTTAAGTGGATTTAAAAATGCACTTGTTTATCTGTATTGCCTGTTAACAATATTTTCGTTGATTTTGCTTTATGTGTTGGATATTTTCTTGTGCTGAAGTTTTAACATTTGTGTCGTTGTTGTTTCGTTTTGTGGTGCTTTTCAGTTTTATGCACTTTTACATTCTTTCTCGTTTGCTTACATAGTTTTCGTTGTTCTTGCGTACTAATTGGGTACTTTTTGTGCTGAACTTTCCACTGTTGTTATGCTTTGTGTTTTCAAGTTCCTTTGAACTTTTGTTTGTCATTGGTTTGATCTTTCATTGGTGATCATTACGAATCTACATATTCATTAAACAAAAAACCTATCGCTTACTTTGCAAAACACAATTGACGGCATTATTTTCCAAAAAAAAAAAAAATACACACAATGCATTAGGCCTTTTCCACACTTGGTCAACGCAACTCCAACTCAAGTTGCTAGCCTGTGTATTTATACCGGAACCTTCAGATTAAGCAACTTGCACGCAACAAGTTCTCGACACGTTCTCAACCTGTTCAACGCAACGCGGCTTTCCGCAATTTTCATCGGCGACTTGTTGCATCAGTTTGTTTGTTTTGTGAATTGTTTGTAGTGCAATATTAATCAAGGTGAATAAGTTAATTAATTAGTTCTTTTTTTCATTAATAGAATCTTAAAGAAGAAGAAATAGTTTGCAGGATGAATGAGCAAGTGTTAAATATGAAATAATAAATATATGTTGCATGACTTTTGAAGCAAGTCTGAAAGCATTCGGTTTATAGTTGCATTGCTTTTAAACTTTTTCGCTGTTGCGTTGATGTTTCGTTGGCATTGCGTTGACCAAGTGTGGAAAAGGCCTTAGTCAGCCACAAGCATAAAGCGCGCATTATGAACACCACTAAGCTCAATAAGCTACTATGTACAGATTTGAATAAGCGTTCACTATGATCAAAAAATGCTCGACAAAACAGCTCTATGCATCAGCTTCAGCCAAAGCGTCCACTATGAACGCGGCCTAAGACATCTCAAGATTTGTTCAAATCTTCTGCCTGACATTACCACAGAGAATACCGGGTGATAGCATAGCGTTGATTTCGAAAATAACATACGCATCTTTGGAACTTTAATTTGACCTTGAAGTAAACACAATCTGAAAAAGTTTAGCATTTCATGACGATCAACAACTGGAAATTTCATCATCCGTTTGAATCTGCTGCCTCTTTGCTGGTTACACAAAAAAGTTCGTATTCATTCGTACATTGAATAAGTAGCTCCATGATGTTGTTATTAAAAATTTGATTGAAGACATTAATCGGAGACGCTGTATCAATTATTTTGATTTTAATACCAGATGAAGGGGAATCAAAATTAAAATTTGGTATCTCGTTAACCGTTTCATGCCAATCAATGTCAAAAAAACCGGGTGTTATATCTTCAGTTTCTTGCATTTCAGTTTCCCCACTCTCTTCTTCTTCGCTGTCACCGCAAACACTTTCATTTCCACTATACAAACTGTCTGCATCTGATGATACATTTTCGCTGATATAATCCGGGTCGGCATCATCGTCAGTTTCATACGGATCCTCTTCTGACGAATCGCTATCGCACTCTTCAAACAATTTCCGTAAATGGTCTTGTTTCTTTTCGTAGTCCATTTCTATAATATTATTTATTCCAGAGTCTAAATGTTACAAACAAATAATATATAAAAAAATAAATCTTACCAAAAATGTTATGTCCTCACGCAACTACACTTTTTTTGCGACTGATAAAAATGCATATAAATTTGTCGAATATATCCGACGTGCTGCAAATTGACCACTCGTGAAAATTTATGCTATGACTTACGAAAAGTATAAAAAAAATTCAAATTTCGGCTCTAACTGTAATCCGATTGCTTCTGCCGGAGTAGAAAAGATGTATATATTTATGAAACCAATGCAATCACAGTTGCCTATATTCATCGTGTTTTATGCGAAATTTTTTTTATGTCGGCATATGCCGACGTGCCACCATTTGAAGCCATCAAAACTGTCCATCAAAGGGTTAAAATGCTTTTTTAAGCATTTCTTATGAAAACGAACATAGTTGGCAAATCCATGGTAGAAGAATACAGGTATATGCACCAGATGAGAGCATACTGCCGGAATTGTCAAAACGAAGCAAAACTTTTTCTTTATTTTCTTTTCTTTCCATTCGCCACACAGCTAAATTTGACAGACATGGCAGTATGGAAAGAGAGCACAGTCATCGCTGCATATACCTCTATCCTTCTACTATGGGCAAATCTAAATAACTATTCATTTTCGTATTTTGACGCTTCACCGCTCAATGGGCGTTTTGGTATTGCTGTTTTCTTTTGTTATTGTTCTTAAAACAGCTGTTTCAAGACAAGTGGTGACAAATTGTTATAAAGTTGAACTAACGTTGTTTTACTGAGATTTGATCTGATCTATTGCCACGGGAATGCAGCTATTGACCCTGTTCTCACTCGCCTTAAAAAAGGCAGAGTAATAGCGTTATTTTGACACTCAGGTCAGGTGTTCTTACTACCGACTTTTTTAAGACCGCCTTGTTTTGCATTCCGAGCACAGTCAATAAAATGTGCTGTTAAATTTCGGAAAATTCATTACTTTGTAAGTCTTAAATTAAACAGCAACGCAAACAATTAGAAATAAGTTAAAGTGAAAACCCAATCAATGCAAAATAAAATTTATTTGCGCTAAAACATAAGAGAACCACGAGGAAACTGACAAACAATAAAGCTTCAAAGTAGCAGACGTCAAAATGAATCGCAAAATTTTTAAAATTTTTGAAAATGCTGCCTTACGTAAATCGTCACCTTCCCACTTCCCACCTTACCTGTATACGTCAAAACCAATCCGATGCTCCGCCTAACGTAAGGCGCGTGAGAACAGGCTCATTGTGAATATGATAATTTCGATAGTAAGAAGCGTATTCTGTCAAATCCCGTCTAAAAGCTATTGCAATGTCTGCGAGCAAGAACAAAATTATCTTTAATACTATTGTAGCTGAGTTTTAGTCAATTTATATATCTGTGTATTAATCTGTGTTTAACAAAATATGAAAAAATATTATTTGTTTTGGTAACAAGCGCTCTAACGAAATGAAGAAATGGAGATTTTAAATTTGACAGATGTATGTGAAAAAAAAGAAACATTAAAAATTGGTCGCTCACTTCAACTCGTCGGTTTCTGAAATTTCAGCATAGAAGTGAATACCCGTAATACTAACTGCTATAAATACGATTTGTTAAATTTACGCTTAAACTGTGAATAGCCTTATTGTTGTTTGTTTTGTAATTAGGTGTCAGTAGCTTTGAGCGCATCTCTTTGTGTCCGTTTTGAAATTTATTTCAATCGTGTAATGTTACATATATTTAGAAATAGCCCTGATGAAGGCACACAAAGTAAGTCGAAAAAATAGAGAAATAAAAAAAAAACAAAAAAGCTTAGCAAAAAAGCTAAACAGAAAATATTTTGTTCGTTTTTACACGGCAATAGCCCAATTTGTATCAGCAACACACGAAGAAGGCCTCAAAAAAAATGCACAATTATTTTAATGTTTTAAGCACTTTTTGTACAAACACTTTTTTGCGAAACTATCGCAATCTTAGTTCTGACGATTTTACTCTACAGAGAACGGCTACTGAATGGACACGTGAAAGCTTTAAATAGATAAAAAGCTGTAAGCTTGCACAACACATAAGACTGACTACATGATGCAAAAAACCTCTGGTCAAAAATATGAAAATAACGGAACTTAGATGCCTATAAATGGCGACCGTAGCCTAGTGGGTAGAGTGCGTGGCGCGGTAGCCCAGGTTCAATTCCAGCTCATACAAAAAGTTTTTTCAATTGAATTAATTTTTCTGTTCGGTCGTCACCTCTCTGCAGACGATGGCAAACCTCAGAGAGTAAAAATTGAAAGCACTTCTTCCAAGGGCTGAAATGGCCAGTTTATTTTTTTTATTTTTAAGATGCCTATAAATACAATGTGGCCTGTAGGAAACATCGGGCATGAAAGGGTTAATGGTACGCGAGTAGACGCTTCCGTACTCTGGTTTTCAGTGATCCCCAAAGGCAGTGTGTTGAAGTTAAAATCTAATTTAAACTGTAGTAATTAAAGTAATTAATTGCTGAAAACAAACTAATTGAATAAGTCTGCTTTGATCGAAGGTAGGCAGGCAGGCAGATGCACTCGTATTATTACAGTGCTGACAGTTCCAGTTAAGATGATAACAAGGTAAAGTATTGACTTAGTACCACTTAAAAACAGCTGCTGAAATCTAATTTGCTTCTCATGCCAAACAAAAAAAAACTGATGTAGAGACTTCCAATAAAACACATGTTTTTTATTGCTGGGTATTTCTTTCACATTCTAATGAATACTTTATTTAAAGCAATTATTGTGTATGATGCGATAAATATTTTTTTAAACATATGAATATACGAGTAGTTGTTAGTGTGTGTGTGCGCAGCAAAGTTGAGCTGGGTGGGTGAATGTATAAGTATTAATATAAAGCTATAAAAATATTATAAAAATGCATACAGCGCAACTTGTGCAAACAATTTTTGCTGTTTTTTCGTTTTAAGTTAAACGTTAATTTGCTGAACAAATAATTTTCAATTTTCTTTTTTTCATGTCATGAGTGTAGAGCACATATTTTTATTCATTTTTTTGAATCGCTTTCTTTACAATTTCAGTGTTTGTATGTAGGTTAGGTTTTTTATTTTTTATATTATTTTTTTCTTTTAGCACAGCTAAAATAAACTTGTATTCTTTCTTTTATTCTTTTTCTTGTTAAACTAAGGCTTAATTTAAGCGCCTAAAAATATGTGATAATAATAATATAGGATGTAATAGTATTTTATATATAAAATTGGCAATATTTTAAAATTAACATGTTTCAATAAATATTTACACAGCGAAAACAAGTTTTTTTCATTTGATTTCATATCATTTCATTTCTTTTACTCTGTTTTCATAGATTTACAAACTAAACTATTACAAAAATGCAAAAATAATAACTTAGAAACTAAACGCGTTATACAACATAAAGTGAAATATTCAAATAAAATGCACAGTGCGCACAAAATTCAATGACGTATTTCATTCGAATATTTCTACAGATTAAAAATTATAGTAGAGGTGGTTGGTTTCACTGCTATTTTAAGATAGTAAAAAGAAGGGAACTCTTATTGAAATGCAATAATTAAATCACTTAAGAAGCTTTCTTGCATCTTGACAGCTGGGGGGAGGGGCTGGCTCCTAAAGGGAGTGTGCCTTCCCGCCACTCCAGCTCGAAATAACGCTCTATTGCTGTATCAGCGTCTTGGTGTTGCTCGTCGTTGCCGCATTGTCACTCGGTATAGACTGCTCCATATTTGTACCCATTGACGAATTGATGAAATTGATGTATTGATGCAAGCGTAGCGCCGCAATCAACGAGCTTAGATAGTCGTTTATGTTGCCCTTTTGCACCTGTTTGATCTGTCGGGAGACATTTCGATAGACGCGACGCGATACCTTGTTGGAGAGGCGGCCAACGGTCTGGACGGTGTGTAGTACGGGGTCCTCTGTGGCGGAAACTGGCACTGCAATTAAATAGAAACAAAAACATAATGGCTTCATTAGTATTCTAAAGCAATAGTTATTTTTAAAAAAAAGCTTAGATAGGGCTTGAAAATTCAATACAAAAATTATTTCTCATTTGCTTACCATAAAATTATTAAGTTCCCTATCTACAATATCTATTATCTCTGGGTTTCTTCTAATGTAATCGACTATTTCGCTCATTATCTTGAATGACATTGAAAGGAAAACCGTAGAGGCTGCCACTAAAAACCTAGTGTCAAGTTCAACTTGCTGATCGACTAGAATTAGAAGAGCAGAACACATTAGTGTTGTATACAGAGGTTGGCATAAGAAAATCAATTACCAATTGTCCAAAAAAATCGATAATTATTGTAAGTAAAAAATTACTAACGTGAAAAAGTCGAGAATGAAGTTGGAATTAGAGTTGGGATGATGGGGGTAATGAATTGTTTTTGATAATGATCATTGGACAAAATTAAAATTGAATTACCTAAAAGTAATCGAAAAATTTTATGAAGATAAAGTTGGTGGAGGGTCCTGTAGTTGAGTTTTTTCAATAAGCTTAGACTTACTAAAAAGGAAAATATCTTTATTAAGGTCAAATGACAAGCAGGAGTTGCTTTAGAGACTATATTTTAAAACTCTACTCTACTAGAACAGTTAAAATGATTTTTTTTAATTCATTTTCGGATATTTTTTAAAAAAACCAACAAATATTTTTCCACAAGTATTTATTTAACTAGAAACAAGATATAAAGGTATATCACACATTCTATCTAAGAAGTATTCACTTTTAACTTTATGGCTCAGCCATAATTCGAAACAAAGAACGGCATGAAAGCATTCGTTTTCAGTCATTTGTCATTCACAAGAAAACGAACGCTGAGATAACTCTAAATAGACTATTCACTACATAGACGAAACGATGAATTGCACGATTCGCTGAATTGATTGTAATGCTTATCGTGCATATACGACCGCTAGTACTTTAAACCGAAACAACAACAAAAGGCAACGAATGATCGAAAGTGTGGTTGTTGATTTCAATACAACACATTGAAGAAAATAGTTCATGTCTCTTGACAGATATGAATATGAAACGAATTGACCACTAGAGAGGTCAAGTGTATAAGCTGGGTCCTTTTATTTTTCAACCCCAACATTTCGTTTGAACATACCTACCCCCTATCTACCATCCTTCTTGGGGTCACGAATTAACCCGTAAAGGAGTCAAATGTAAAAACCAGTCCAATCATTTCTTCAACTTTTTTCTGAACTTATTATCTCCTTTTACCTCCTAACTGCCACCCCTTTGACATATTTCTTGACATATGCTGACAAATGAAAAAAATACGTGAAAAACATTTTCGATTCGCGCCAAAAGTTATTAGACGACAGTTTCATGCGTTTACACAAGATTTAAGAATATTTGGACAAGACTTCCATCTCTTTACAACCAAGAGATCATAAATACACCCAATATCATTAAAATTTTCTATTATAAAGTCTAACTTAGATCGAATGAATTCAACTTTGACCAGGCGAAAAAACACACGAAGAAAATAAAAAAACGCAGACTGAGCGAAAACATTTAAAGTAAAACAATGTCGGGGAAAAAAGCTAGTTTTGTAGGTACCATCAAGGATTTTGCTATAAAAGATATATTAAGTTGTTGGAAGTAAAAAATAAGTTAAAAAATTTATTACAGCTAATGACTTTCTTAAAAAAAGTTAAATTTTAATCTTTTCGTTGAATAACTTTATTATTTCTCCCAGCGCTAATCTCATTTCAGTCAAACTCGCGTTAGTACTGGAAAGTTTGACATTTTTTAGCTTAAACGTACTCACAACGATTTTATGTACATGCGCTTATTATGATGTTTACAGTGCCTTCAAAATTGTATTTCAGCAAAAAAAATGGAATTAACACGTGAACATTTTTGTGCTTTTTTTGTTGAATTTTTTTTTAATCAAAGAAGGAAGGCATGCGCATTATGCAAACAAGGTTTACTCTTTGATCTGAAAGGAAAGTGATAGATTATTTAGAGGAATTGATTGGGGAACCATACGTGAATTATTGGTTAGGCGAAACAAACGTTGAAGGCTATTTGAATTGCTTTTAACCGAGGCTAGTGGTTATCCAGCTCTTCCTGACCTGTCCTTTAATTCCACATTTTCCACAATTTAGTTGTGGATTTTTTTAGTTCTCCATAATTCTCAAATGAACGGCGGATTAAGGCATCCCTTCCACCAGCAAACATACAATTTAACTTACACAGTGTCTACACTTACAATATTTGATTGCATGCGAACTGTCAAATTGAATTTCATGATATTCAGATTTCATGCTATAATATTTAGGTGGACATTTCATCTCATGATAATGTATTTTTAAATTACTTGTAAAAGTTAACTAAATTCATAATTTCTTCCATTCGCAATGCCATTTCAAGTTTTTTCACTTTTTTAATGCTTTTGCAATTTTTTTACTTGAAAGGTTCTTAAAAATGTAAATATTTTACTGAAAAGTGACAGCTCATCTCATGAAATATGTCTCACGAAATATTTCAAGAGATAAATTTCATGATATGACAAATTCATGATATGGGCGGTCTACACTTGCGATATTGATGTCATGATATATATCATAAGCTAAAAAATATTAGGGGTATTCTCTATGTCTAGGATATGACCGTTGCACGGTGCAAGAATAGGAAATATACAATCCATGCACAGCCGCAACAACAAAATTCAAGTAAAAAAACCGTGCAATATTTCCTATATATGCTACACTGAAACCCATGTATACAGCGATACTATGAATACTAGTTTATGAAATGCAAACGTATTATTATAATAAGAGAGAAGAGAATGAGAGAGCAGCCAAACAGAAGGTGGAATGAGCGTGAAGTGCAACTCATTATAGAGTTGTTTGAGTTGTTGATTTTACTATGCTACGCTTGTACAATAGGGCGCTCTCGATCCATTGGATATTTTAGTATAGGATTGCTACAATCCGTGCTCTCATGTAATTATGCTAGACATAGAGAATACCCCTACTGTGTTAAACACATAGTTGTGAAAAATAATTGTTCACGTTGGATTCTTCATAATTTGGCAATCGCTCAAAAACAGTCTTGTTTTGATTGGTGCAAAGAGACGCTCATGAAATACAATCGCGGTGCTTAAAAAGATCGTGACTAAACCAAATCCAGCAAAATTTGCTCGAGCTCTAAGACTTCGAAGAAAATGGTCGCCTGTTTTTTTCAAAAATTTGGCATGTGGCCACAGTACCACTTGAGATACGTAGAACGGTCAATTCAGATTGATACATAATCCATAAATAAGGAAAACAAACAAGCGCCAAAGAATCATTCTATATCAAGACAATGCAAGCTCCCACACATTACACATTACGGCACTAGGAAAAATCGCCCAAAAACATAAAATTAAAAACAACCCAAATGAAAAATGGCTCAAAATTAAATGAAAAATTACCCAAAAAAGTAAATGAAAAATCACCCAATCACCCAAAAAAATGAAAAATCACCCAAAAATTTAATTTGGAGAAATATTTTATTGGGCGACTATTACTTCTTTTTGTTCCTGGATGTTTTGTTCCCACTGCGTGGATATGGATTTTCAACGCCAGTAGAAGCCGTTGGATGTGTTCAAAAATTATGTGTTGGAGCTGTCCTAGGGAGAGTGGAATAATGTTATAACGCTAAGAACTATATCTAGCAACCCTCGAAAGTAGCAAAAATATCATAGAAGTTTATACATGCAATAGAATCCTATGTATAACTCTTCTTTCAATTTTATATATATCGCATAGAAACACTACAATGAGCACTAAAATTTAAGTATTAATATCCTGCTAGTAGAAATAATAACCCAGCAAACCATATTTCGGTAGAAAAATTGCACGATAGTCTGACTATATCTTAACACACAAATACGCGATATCGTCCCGATAGTACAGTTAACAATATCATTTCGATATCATAACGGTATTACAAATTTCTAGATATCATCATGATAGTATAATTACGGTAGCATCTCGATATCGTAACGTTATCTTTATTAAAAAATACTAAATATCATTACGATATTATAATAACTATAGCATTGCGATATAGTAAAGATATCTATAATAAGTGCTCGATATCATCATGATAGTATAAAAACGATAGCATCTCGATATCGTAACGTTATCTATATTAAAAAATACTAGATATCATTACGATATTATAATAACGATAGCATTGCGATATAGTAACGATATCTATAATAAGTGCTCGATATCATCACGATGGTATTAATATGATAGCACTGCGATATCTAAACAAAATCTAGATTAAAAAATGGTCGATATAATTTCGCTGGTACCGATATTTAGATAAAATAAACGTCACTAGGACTTACCTATTTACGTACGCTTATATAATTACGATAAGTAACCAAGAAAAAAAATTTTGTAAATTTCTATATGAAAAAATTCTAAGTGTTTTTGTATATTGTTATTGTATATGGATCCGAGATTTAGTATTTGTTCCGAGCTTGTTTACGAGTCCGATTTTTTTATATGAAAATATTTTATTTTAATAAAAACTGTTTTTTTTCATTGTAATACTTTGTTTCCATCTACTCGAAATCTTGCGATTTTGAAAAAGTGATTTAAAAGTGTTTCCATCTGGCATGTTATGAAAGCCAGATTTCATTTTACAATTAAGACTTCATTTGATAAATTAAAAAATGAGCAAATCGTGAAAGAGCAATTGCGATGTTGCATTTCTTCTGGCATTTCCGGAGCTCTTAAATATCTTTCTCACTGCTACTAGCAATTGCATCCTTCTGAAACTCCAAGCTTTTTGATTTTCATATTTCCTTTGTTTTGCATTTTTCATTTTTTTTATTGTTATTGTTTTATTTTTTTTAATTATTAAATAGTTGTCATTGTCAGTTGTCTATATGAAAAATTTGACATAAGCTGAATAGTGCTGAATACTGATATTACTTTTCAGGGATACGGCATTGCATTATATGAGATTTTGTATTAGATTTTGTTGAAATCACAAGATTTTAAAATCTTAAACTTGTATAGAGAACTCTGTTGATTTTAATATAGATTTTACGCAATCTCACAAAATCTCAAGATTTCGAGCAGATGGAAACATAGTATTAGCTGCTAAGACAATTACAGTAAAAAAAATGTATAAAAAAAATAATATTTCCAGGTTTCGTAAAAAAATTTTGTATAAAAAGACCTATATTTTAAAACAGCACAGCAAAAATAAAATTGTTTGTCCCGGTTGGGGTTTCAACCCACGAATATTAGTTAACAATTGCGATGGTCGAATGGATAAGCTGATGGACTTACACGCACGCGACCGAGGTTCAAATCTCCGCATGGTTATTATTTGCAATATCGTTTTGATATCAAGGATTAATTTGCTTTCGATATCGTTAATGATATATCCATTTTTATCGAGAACTACCTTACTTCGATATCATAACAATATCGTCACGTGAAGAGTTAACGATTGAAGTTATCACCTTTCCGATATAATCCCGATATGGGCATTACGGATGATTTGTAAGAATAAATATTAACAAAATAGAATGAAAAAGTCTAATTTAAAAAAAAAATTATATTTGCGTAGTAATTAAGTAGCACTATATTAAGTAAAAACAATGACAACAATTAACCCTAAGGATCTAAAGATATAAGCAAAAATATGTGCTGGCGTTAATTTACAAAAACCGAAGTGATTTCTGACTTAGATTACGAAATTTGCAAAACTCTCTGAATTGGGCAGGACTTATTGTATAAAACTTTTTTGAAAAGGTTTTAAAATAACATAAGTTTATTTTCCAAGTGATCAAATTTAAAAATCTTTTCTGGTGTTTTTTATGAGGATTTTTGATCTGGCGTTACATTGCTAAAATTTCCATTGAAGTTTAATTGAGTATTTATGTAATAAGGTAGTTAAGTAGTTATGTAAATAAATAATTAAAAAATAAATTTAATATATTGTCCTTTCCTTGCCTCAACCATGTTTTCATTATCTCTAGCCAATGCCTTCCATTTCTACTAAAACAAAAAGTTTACGAAACATTTACGAAAAAGAAAAACTACATTTGTGAAACAGTGCAGACGATTTGATCATCATGGTTAATGAATTTATGTAGAAATTGCTGAAACTAATAATATTAAAATGTTTCTCTTAAATGACTAATAAAATAATAAGTTTTTAACAACTTTTAATTTTTTGGTCACGGTAGACTTTTTTCTGGAAATGCCCATATCGAAACGATATTGAAATTTCAATTAATATGCAATTAATATGCTTTCGACTCGTTATCGATATCGTTTACAACAGGTCTTTTCGATATCATAACGATATCGTCTCGTGTATCGTTATCGATAGAAATTATCACCTTTACGATATCGTTTGGTTTGCTGGAATCAAAGGGAAAATTGAAAGCAAGAAAATCTCGCCTAGAGTAAACTAACTAAAGTTCCTTGCAGTAAGATTTATACAAGTAAGAGAAGACATATTAAGGAATGTCTGTTTTTATTCATTATGATGGAAACTGTATAAAAAAATTTTTTTAAAATATAGATTAAAAAGCATTAAGGCTACAAGCCGATTGAACGCCGAAGCGGACAGGCAGGCAGGCAGGCGCAGGCAAACTATGTTAACAAGCGAATTAAAAGTTAGCTTCGCTATATTTCTCTCTCGTTTCTTCGCAGGTTACTGCCTGCACCTTTCTGCCTGCGTGTCTGCCTGCGTGTCTGCCTGCCTGTCTGAATCGGCGTTAACTTTGTCCGCAACCTCAGTCGTTAATTCCAAAATATATTGGTAAAGACGTATTCGAAGTTGCTTGAAAGCGTCATTTTACAAATTTTGGAAGCTCGAGAGAGATATATAACATGTAAAATGTTACTCTTTATTATATTACAATTACTTGAAGGTAGTACGGAAACAAACCTATTCTGTTCTCAAAATTATCTAAAAAATGTGTCTTTTCTGACTTGTTAATCTTAATACAAGCAACTTTTGTTAGTTTACTTTGGGCAGGTTTTTCATGCTTGCCATTTTTACTTTGATATCTATTCGTGAAAGCAAGATATCAAACCTTACATTTTTTAAGTGTTTCAAGCTGCAGAGAAATCCACCGGTCGATTGTCGATACCACTTATTTGTGCAGTTACTATTTCTTATAACAATCACACACCTAATAAATATTAAAACTTTTACTTTTATACTATGTGACGAGCTATTGCATTTTAAGTGTGTGAGTAGTATGGGAGGTGCCAAGACCAATCTTACTGATATTTTGTACAATGGTTATTTTTTATAGAATTGATTTTTGTTTTTGTCAATTTGAAGGTTATAGCTTTTATATGTGGTAAGTTTTCGATTTGACAATTATTGCATTATATGGGAGGTACCACTCTCAGTTTTCCAACATTTCAAGTCAATCACATATCGAGAAAAGGGTTAAGAGCACGCTATTGCTTTTGCTAAACATCTCCAAGCTTTAGCTCGAAAGAATTTATGTGTTTTTACAGGTATCTATTTCTTAAAGTATGAGCGATTCTTACGTTTTTATTGTCATCATTTAATATGAGGTGCTTAGTTTTTATTCTCTAAAACTACCATTTACTACAATATATTTCATCAAGTTCTAAACTTTTAAGTCTAAACTAACTATCCGCTAATTTTTCTAACTTTTATTATTTCTTTAAAATAATTGCTGCTTTGTATAATTCTATAAAAAAACTCTTATATAGTTTTGAAACGCTTAATGGAATTGTTAGTTAATGAATTGAGAAAAGTTATTGGCAAGAGTAAATTTATGAAAACTTGAGGAAGAATCGTAAATATTTATTAGCAAAGACTTAATTTGCAATCAATCATTAGTAAGCTGAGAAAATTCTCTACATGCTTTTTTTTTGTTTTAAGTATTATTTACAAAAATCAGGTTCAATATTTTTTAGAATAAAACATAAAAACTAATTTTTAAACTTACTGTCATTATCAGAGTTTTTGCCATTTTGTACGGCAGCAAGTCGATTTTTATCTAAAATAAGAAATAAATGTTTACGATTTGTTAAGAAACAGCAAAGTTAAATTTAATATGAATTTCTTTTCAAGCCCAAAGTTCAAATTTATATTTTCGATGACGCACGTTATTTTTATTGAAATTTATCAACTTGGAAAATATCTTATCTTATCTGTGTGAGTTTCTTTTTTTTGCTAATTTTGTCAATCAAAAAGTTCCGCAGCAAGGCATATAATTAAAAAATTTAATCAATGGTGTTTTTTAACTTTTTACTTTGATAAGATATTGTTTTTATGCTTAAAGTAGCAATATATGCCTTTTTCACAAGACGCTTGAGTAAAAAGAGCAACAATGTGCAAAGTTTAATAAATAATTGAATTTGGATTTTTGCCCTAATCACACGATATTTAGAAAAAACCCACTTGAAAGTTTATTTGGAAAATAACTTATTAAAACCACAATATGATTTTAGGTAACAAACAAACAATTCACTGATGTATTGACATAGGGCAAAGCTCATTTTAGTCACTTGAAACTTTTTGGCGCCTCTGAAGTAAAGTAAATGACTGTCATCGTCTTAAATTTTATCAATCTTTTTTAAAGTTTTTTTTTCAATTCATATTCAATACTAATATTCGGTGTATTTTTTGACTAGACTAAAGTTGAAGTAGAAGTTAAGGCTTGATTACATGGATTTTGCTCTACACCAACAAATATTAGCTAAAATTTCACTGACAACGATCCTTTTAGATGAGCATAAGTTCAGTGATTGCTTTTGCTAGTAATTTTAAGGGACTTGCTTTGAAATAATATTAATCAATGTCTTTTTCTTGCAGCAGTTTCTCATTTTCAAAGCAAAAGTAATTTGTATGATCTTTCTAATATATTTTGAAGTCGTTTCTTCAAGACGATTGAATAAAATAAGCAATCACTTTTGCTGATTGAGAAACTGCTTATAATTTTATGTAAGCAAATGCTTACTTTTTGTTATCTAGATACCTCACTTAATATCTCTAACCTTCTACTAAGACTTACTACCCTTTTATGCAGTTAAGAAAACCCAACACTCTCAATAGACCCTTTGTTAACTTACCGTTATCACTCTCGACATCGGATTCACTCTTCGGGAAATAGTATTCCAGCAAACGTTCTGCCAGCGCCGTTGTTGTATCCACTCCATTGACTGCTAGACTACCATATTGTGTGGCCAGTACTTCGTTGGCTTTTTGCCAGGCGAGTTCCTTCAATGATGATGCCTTCTGTTGTCCCACTGTCTTGAACTTAACAACACGATCGATATGTGGCTGTACAACAGAGATTGCCTTGTTCTTGGCCTGATTGTAAATTTCCTGTGGTGTATCCTTAATGATTGGTGCTTTGACTTCCAATTTATCAATACCCTTGACCAAAGTCTGATCGACATATTGTATGGGACGATCAAGTTTTGACACAATAGGAGCAGCAGTGGTTACAGCACGAGTCACACAATCTTCGGCGGCGCTCAAAGCCCAGTTGAAAACGCGATTATTACCTGGAATAACAGAAATACATTGATTACTTTGATATCAAAATTTAAGGTAAGAATATATGTAGTTGAATGAATCCATTAAGTCTTAACATTTGTCCAGCTTTAAGCTAAGAGATCTCTGATTATAATAATGGAATTACACTGTAGTACATTTTTTCTAAAATCTCTAAAAAATAAAATTGTATACCGCTTATCATCGAGCCTGTATCTACTATATTTACTGTAATTGCGTTTTATATTTCGTTTTCTGATTTGCTAAATCAACATTGCAATGAAAACATTTCATCAATCAAACGAGTGTTAATGAACAGAACAGAACAAAAAAGGAAAAAAAAACAAGTCTGGAATAAAAAACAGCATACTCACTGTCGCTTTATATTTCTATCATTTACACATAAAGTATTTTCTAGAGACCAGCTTATCTGACAGCTCACTAGCAATATACAATGCGTAGACATACAAACAATTTCTACACAATTGATAAGTGCAAATAAGGCTCGGCTGTGAGCAACACTCTATATACATACATACATATGTACTTAAAGTATACTAGATATGATTAAATTAACGTATAAATCGTGGCATGTTTTTTGTTATGGCGAAAAAACAGTATTTCGTTGAAAGTGCAACTAAAAACCACTTGGTTAAGGTCTATAAAAATACAATTAAAATTATTGAATCTTTTTTTCCATTTTTACTTTTGAGTCAATATTAACCCATTTACGTTGAAATTTTATGCTTTCTTTAAGGAACGATGTGTTTCTGATTCGAGAGATTATTGATTGCTTTTCTTCTGAACGGACCTAGTTTCATCTAATCAACTCAATTTCAGTGTCTTCTTTCAGAATCTTTCATCAGAGACAAAGAATAAGTATTGCCAAAATGCAAATATTAAATTATAACTATTTTTTAATAAAACAAAATTAAAATCATTTAATTTTAATGTTTTTATTGTTATAAAAACAATTTATAATGGATTTAAAATAGAAAAGCGGCTTTATTGAGGTCTTTTTAAATTTTTTAATTTCTTAAATGAAAATACTTTTGTATTTTTTTTAATTTTGTATAGAAAAAAATTTCCATATAGAAAAAGAAAAAAAAGTTAAAAGAAGTAGATACAAAGAAATACTCTGCTACTGGCTACTCCAGATGTGATATTTTATTGAAGGAAATGTTGATACTGAAAGTTAATTGCATTATCTTATTGACCAATTTTTTAATTTTCCGCGAATAAATAGTTTTCGTTGTTTTGTTGAAGCTCGAAACTGCGAAATTCTAAAATTTTTAAGAAAAATTTTTTGAGGGCTTTGAAAAAATTTGAATAAATGCCTACTATTTACCTGATTGGCGGATGTAATCAAACAAAGGTTTTGTAGGGAGCATTGCTAAAACGCAAGGTGTTTTTTGTAAGTAAAAATAAATATTTTGAAAAACTAACAACTTTTTCCAAAATGTTGTTTCGAATATTCGCTTATTAGTACAGAAATAGAAAAAATAAAAATCTCACGTTCTAGCTTATCTGAAACTGGTAGCCGTCGGAAATTGGTTAACTTACATCAGCGTTGTTTTTATAAAATGAGTTCCGACCGGAGTTCCTGTCATAGGTCAGAATTTAACCAAAATATTTAAGAAAAAATCACAAACAGTTTTTCTTTCTAATAATTTTTTTTTATTTCTTGTAGTTAAGTGAAAGAGACTAATTCTTACAAATATTATTTACAACTCTTTTTTAAGAAACTTTGAAAAAAGGAATCAAATTATTAAAAAATTATTTTAACTTTATTCCAAAGGCATTGGAGGCATCGATTATAGTATTAAAGTATAATAGACAGTAGATTATAGCACAAAAGTTGACTAACGTAAAAGTTAATGGCGCAGTGGAAGTAAAATATATATATTTCATAATGAAAGGCATGCAATAAACTAATCAAGTCAATAACCTTGAACAATTTTTTTCTATTATCCACCTTATTCCACCTTTTTCTATTATCCACCAAAACTTGATTCAAGAATGTGTTTAATCATCCTAAAGTACCTGGGCGATCGAGCTCTGCTCAACTCCAAATAAAAACTATCATGATATTAACTTCTACTGCAGTTGAGTTATTCAACACCGCATTCCACTCATATTTCTTATATTTCATATTCCAGTGTGATATTGATTTTTTTCGTTGGTTTTTGTAGCGATGTGTACTACAGCGCCCTCTCTTATTCAAGATGTAGCCCAGCAAATAGCACCAAAAGACTTGCCATTCCCGACAACAGCTACTACACATATTTACAAAAATTCATTCTAATCGGTGTATGAGGTTTTTGAGTGATTTGTAGTGTAGTGTCATCGGGCGATCAAAACACCGTACAAAAAAATCAACAAAGGGGTCATCGTACGTAAAAACACCCTATATACAAATTTTAGTGCTAATCGGAAGACCACTTTAGTAGCTTTGCTCAGTTTTGTAAGAAATTTTTACTATAACGCCCTCTGATGTGCGAGATACAGCAAAATTGATATAACTAAAAAAGACGCCACATCTAAAAGCACCAGAATCACCAAAATACTAACCATACCCGAATATCGCTACATTAATTTTAATGCTATTCGGATAAGTAATTAAAATTTTTCCGCAGTTTTTCTAGAGATTTGTACTACAAGACCCTCTGTTGTTTTTTTGATCCTTCCAGAAATGGGAATCAACTTTCTACATTATTTCCAATTGTGATTCAGAAATACCATTTTAAACTCGGAAAAGATCAATTGATATTTAGAAAAGAACAATTGAAAAGCAGAAACTCCGTTTGAAACTTAGAAATTTCATTTGAAATTCTAAAACAGTCAATTGGAATGAAGAAAAGATCAATTGAATTTCAGTTGGCCTATTCTAAGCTATTCTGAATTTCAAATGAAATTTCAGAATTTTAGTTTATCTATTCTGAGTGTCAAATGGAATTTCAGAATTTCAATTGATCCATTTTGAATTTCAATGGAAATGGTGTAGTTTTGGAAATGCTGGAAATCGGAAATGCTAAAGTTTAAAGAAAAATGCTTGAGTCAAGCACGTTAGTCTTACTTTAAGAAAATAGCTGAGTAGAATCAATACAACAGTTTACTGGAATGAAGCAGTTTTTTAATGGGATTCGTTAGATATTATATCTTTTTTAAAAAGGCCTTACATTTTTAGGAGATTTTTGATTGTCATAGTGGAAAAAATAAATGATTTAAATTTTTTTTCTAATATTTGCTTTCCAAACAGTTATTTTTTTAGTCAGTTGTTCTAATACATATATTAAAGTATGTATGTTCTAATTGCATCAAACATTTCTTCGAAGCCTTTACTAGATTGGGTTGCAACTATTTCTCTTATAAAACTGGCAATGATTCGCACAAGCACCAGATTTAAACTATCTAACTTCTTAAGATAAAGGAAAAAATAATGCTTAGAGAAAAAATAATGCAAACTGCTAAAAGCCTCGCACACTGCACTTTTTTCGACTTTAGGATGACAAAAGTTTTTTTTTAAAAATTTAACATAAATATATTTTTCTCGACAAATAATTGATGAAATATTATGAAAATAATATTATGAAATTGATGCTCTCTTCTGAGATTTTCTATGGAATTTTTGAAAGTTGAAACTTTTTTGAACAAGAAATAGCTCATTCCAAGCTAAAAAAGTATGGCAATTTGAAACATTTATTACTTAGAAGAGAAAGCATATATGAGCATTTGGTTTTTTCATATTTTCTATTGACTTAATAACCATTGAATTTGTAATAAACTAAAAAAATGTTATAAAAAAAAAAATAAAAATTAGAAAAAAAGTGGTTTTCATTTTACTACATTAGTGGAAAGAAACAAAGTAGTTCAATTTCCTTCGAATCAGATAATTACACTTTCATAAAATATAGTATATCTGCCTTATGTTTCTTAAAAAATTGATGGCGCAAAGTTGCGCACAAGAAAAAACACTTCATTTAAAAAAACGCTTAAAAACCGAATTATTTTGAACACAACTGTATGAATTTTCGTAAAAATCTATTTTCGATTGTTCATTTTGTGCACCCTGTAACTCTGCCAAAAATCACGCCAAACTTTTTTTCTCCATATTAGTTTTTTTTTATTTCCGTCAGTTATGCTCTCCAAATCGGATGTGGTCAATCCGTAATTTTTATTTTGGCGGTACGTTTAAAATGGAATTGCTGAATATTCAAATTTTTATTTGATTTATTTTAGTACGAAAAAATTTCGGTGCTCAAATTCAAATTTACGACGATATATTTTTTATTCAATTATTTTATTCAATATATCAATTACAACGATAAATTTATAAAAAAACAATTTCGTTATTAGTCCGAACTTTAAAGTCGAAAATAGTTTTTCAGTTCAAAAACAAGTGAAAGCTAAATATGTTTTTTTTTTATATGCTCCATTCAATTGATATGAAATTTGGTCTTTGACTTGTTTCTAAGTGAGAACAAAAAATCGTAAACGATAACAGCCGCTACCCAGTGGGCAATTGCAGGAGTCCGAAGGCCTTCCACACTCCTTGCAAACACCGTTGTATTGCTTGTATAAAATGGGAAAATTTGCCAGGCCTTCCGCTCTCCTTGCTCATAAGAGACCTGCCAGAAGCGCTCTTTCGAGGAGTCACGTTAGAAGGAAAAGCAATATAAATATCAACTTCAAATAAAAAACGACTAACAATTTCAGATGGTCCTCTCATGGGGCTGTCGGTCATCTTACCCACTCGTCTATCGTGGTTGTTAACAATCAATTGCTTATTTTGCATCAATACAAATGAAAGTAAGCTTTCGGGAGCCCGGGTTCGAGACCCAACTCGGAAAAAAAAATTTTTGTTGTTTTTTTTAAATCTACATTTTTTTAATAACTGTTCCGTGCATTTAAAATTTTTTTTAATTTTTTTATAAATTTTCTTCATATAAAAATAGTTATAAAAAAAGACTTAAAGTTAATCCATATAAATATTTCTATGTAATATAATATGTAATGTGTTAGTTTTCGGGAGCCCGGGTTCAAGACCCAACTCGGACAAAAAAAAAATTTTTTTTAATCTACATTTTTTACAAACTGTTCTGTGTATTTAAAATTTTTTTTTTCATTTTTTTCATGCATGGAATCATGGAAGGTGTATTGACGCCAAACACAGCAGTGCTAAGATGCCTTCTTTTGCGGAGCACTCGCTAAAATGCCCACTGGGTAATTGTGTTAATAATGCAGTAAAGGTATTTAAAATGAAGAAAACACACTTGCTAGCATTTTTCATACCGACAATTAATTTCTCATATTTTTTGCCAGATAACAAAATTTAGCAAGTAATAAAAAATGATTTGAAGTTCGTTTATATGTAAATTTTATTGAGTGCCATGAGATTCATATCACGCGATACATTTTATGCAAATTAAAAATTTAATCGAATTTCAATAGCTACAATATTTAGAATTTATATTTGATCAATTGATTTTGATTGGCAACAATTATAAATCGATTTGACTTAAAAAGAGTCAGAATTGAAGTGGGTAGACACCAAGCATGGGAGAGACTTAAATTCTGAAACGCGTTTTTACTGCATGACAGACCATCAATTTGTATACTATGTAAGTCTTTAATTTTAAATATGGCGAGGTAGCGACACGTTCAAGTGCCGGTCGATTGGAACGCGGTCTGAGTTATGCCCAGACGAATGGCTGGCGTATAGGTAATGGTAAAAAAAAAAAGATTCAACAGACAAAGGCTAAAAGTGAAAAATTACAGCTTGTTCAAGTACCTGCACCAATACACACACAAATGCGCATGTGTGTAATTCCACCAAATAGCTGCAGTTGCATTTTTATTACATGCTCGTTTATGTACAATGTATATAACTATAATTTTTACAGTAACAATTAAATACACAGTAATGTCTAACGGTTTTAGGTATTTGAGTTAACTTCATTACTTTAGTGCTTGAATATAGTTTTATTCTAATACTTAAATTAGAAGCAGACATTTTTAACCTACCTTTAACCTTGCCATAAACGTCCTGACTCTTGTCCCAAGCCGCGCCCACAACCGGCAATTTAATAATACGCTCCAGCGACTCCAAGTGTGGCAATAAATTTTGTGTATCCTTTTCTTGGTCGTTCACAGCAACAGCATTACCGTTTCCGGTCAAATTTTTTGTTTGATCAGCCATTTTATATAGTTTTTTTTCGGTTTATTTCAGACTTATATTGTTAAACCACAAATGTTTTATTTTATTTAAGTTTTTCTCCAAAAAAGTTCTCACTTTTATAGAAATTCAGTCTATTGTTTTTTACAAATTTTTTCTTTTTGGTTCGTTAAATCTTTTAAATTTAATTTTTTTCTCCAATTTTTTTTATACAATAGGTATTTTTAAAGTTTCACAAAAATTTGTTTAGTTTTTGTTTTCCAAAACTTTTCACTTTGTTAGCTATTTTAGATTTATATGCTCTCTTTGCGCTTAACGCCACGATACTGAATGCCTTTCTCGATCGTCCCACAGTATTATATGAAGAACTTGGTTGTTCGTTTGTTCGTCTGATTTAATTTTTTCCGTTTAGATTTTTTTTTTTTTTTATGTACTCAGTCACTCACTCAAATCGTTCGTCAACGATCTTTACTGCTTATCGTTATCTCTTTTGTTGTTGTGTTAGCTGGTGTATTTGTTTTTGTTTTGGTATTTAAGTAACATTTTTACTAAATCGAACCCGTTGGCGATTGCACCAGACAGTAAAAATATTAGTGTGCATTAAATGACAAATCTCGATTTTTGGACTTAGAGTTCGGAGTTCAGTTTTTAGAGTTAAATATTTAGTATGTATATTGATAGATAAGAGCGTGTACAAAGCTCTCTTAAAGTTATTTAAAGATGTTCTCTTTACGAAAGACCAAGTAGGAAAAAAGAAAAATTATTAAAGTATCGTAAAGTTGTAAAAGTCATGTCAATTCTTTTTTTATAATTTGTTATATCATCTAATATAGTCTTGGGAACATCTTGGCAAAAAATGTCAAGCAAATCTATCGAGAGTTTTTTTTGCGAGTTTTTCAGGCACAAAACCAGTCAAAATCAACCTTTTTTCACATATTAATTATGTATTGTTGTGAGTTAAGGGAGTATTCCTGGTTGGAAGGCTGTTTTTGGACTTTTTTCGAAAAACTTCTTATTTGAAAACACAAAGAGTTATTTAAATTATTTTATTGTATTAAGAACATATTAAATTAAATAAAAAAAATTTTTTCCTTTGTGGGAGGGCTGTTCAAAAAGTTGTCGGCCTTCAAAGTTGGCCGTCGAAAAAAAAGGTATGCTGCTTGCGGCCCGGATAACTCGACTTCGGATCATCTGAAATGGGAAAAGTAAACGGCGTTAGATTCAGTACAGATGTAATTCTAGTCCCTACCTCAAACATAATTTTGTGATTATTTTTTACAAAATGGCGGTCATTGAAAAATTAAAAACCTATTTTGAGTCTTTTTTTTTTTGTAGTTTAGTGTAAAAAAATAGTAAAAAATTGTTTAAAATTGTAATTGAGGTAGGGACTAAAAATAGTTCTGCGTCGATTGCACTTTGTTTCATCAAAATCGTTTTAGAACTACGGGCGCAATCTGAGCCGCAAGCTCGAAAAACGTGGTTTCGAGATAAACGCGTTTAAGTTTGAAGCTATTTTTTTGCATCAAAAACAAATTGAAATAAAAAATTTGAGAATGCAGTTTTAGAAATTCGACAATTCTGCGTCGATTGCACATAGTTTCATCAAAATCGGTTCAGTAGAACCGGAAAAAGTGACTTCGAAGTTAAAAAACGTGATTTTGAAAAAACTCAAAGAAAATTTTAGGCAAAAAAAAAATTTTTTTGTGAAATACTTACATATATCAAACTGCAATAAAGAACTCCTTCCTCTTCTTCAAAAAATGAGGACTCAGTGCCTCTTTGTGCTCTTCAGGCAGTTCTACCTTCGTTTGATGCGGCCAGAGCTCTGGCTTTGGACCTTTTCAAACGTTCTTCGTTCCGGAACATGTCGAAATCATGTGACGTTGCCAATCAGGTTGCCCATTAGGTTCATTATTTGAAGTATTGGCAAAAAACCTTTGTTAAATATGACAGTTGCAATATAATTGGCAATCTCAATAGTGCGTGTGCATGTGTGCATATGCTTCGGTGCGAATGCACAGCACTGCGTTGAAAGATTCGTTGCTGTTTTGAGTTTCGGAGTCAAGGCATCGGCTGACATTGCTTTAGTTTGAAATTTTCAATCCCTTAATATAACTTTTTCAAACGTAAACTGAAATTCTAATTTTTTTTTTAATTTTTTAATAAAAAAATAAAAATCAATATTTACAAGTCATTTTGTGCTCCAAAATATGTTGGGCAAATTTTGCTTTTTATTTGTGCCTTAAAAAATAAAAATCTAAACTTAACAGTTATTTTTTGATCAAAAAAATATCGGGCAAACTTTACTTTCTGTTTTTGCTTAAAAAAATAAAAATCAAAACATAGCAGTTATTTTGTGACCAAAAAAATATCAGGCAAATATTTATTTTTATTTATGCCTTAAAAAATAAAATGCAGAAATAATTACAATGTTTTGCTCAAAATTTTAAAAATCACAATATAATTATTATTTTTTGCTTTTTATCACAAAATGCATACTTAGTACGGTCTCTGATTGTAATAGAATAGAGAGCAACATTTTGCATGTTAATCTTCTCTCTCGAGCTTCAAAAATTTTTAAAATAACGCTTTTAAGCAACTTTAAGTTACTTGAATCGAGTGCGGGAACAGACCAAAAAAGTAAAATATAAGCAAGTGGTGTAATAGCAGAAAAGTCCCTCCAGGAAAAATCGGAAGGCTTCCATCTAAAAGTGATAAAGAAACATTCCCCACCGTATCTTTTGAAAGCTTAAGGGTAGTTTTGTATATATATATTGTTTCCCCACAGTATCTTTCGGAAGCTTAAGGGTAGCTTTGTATTTATATTGTTTCCAAACCGCTTCTTTAAGAATGCATGTGGAAACTTTTATTTATTGTCAAGCAATGACAATAGAAAATATTAATATCATTGTTTTCTAGCCGCTTATTGTAGAATTCGATAGTCTAGTGGTAGCGCGCTCGACTGTTGCTCAGGGGTCCCGGGTTCGAATCCTGGCCGAATCCATTTTCATAACAAGGGAGAGGAATGTTTCCACATTAATTCTTAAAACAGGGGAGAGGACTGCTTCCAGTTCACTTTTGAGGACAGCGGAGAGGAATGTTTCCACATGACTTTTTAACACAGCGGGGAGGAATGTTTCCCTCTAATGACATGCTATGTTAAAAAAGCAATGGAGTGTGCAACAAAAGGGGATGCTTTCGACATTCCATGAAATGTTTCCTGGTAACATCCGGGAATGCTCACATTTCCTGGTGGGGTGTGTTATTTTCTGTATAGTTGGTTCACACAAATCCAGAAACAATCACACAGGGCCGTATTCGATTGTATCGTAAAAGAAGGCCCAAACTGTTAAAGTTTGTTCTTAAGGCCTGTTTCCAGCTCTCAAGTAAAGCTTATTTTCATACATAAATCTAAGAAGTAATCGAAAAGTAATTTTTCCTTGTCAAAATTTCTTGAAAGAGAATCCAGCTCGTAAGAAAAATTTTCTGTTGTTACTACTTTTTTTTCATTGAAAAGTGACAACGGTAACACTGTGAATGTCAAGAAATATAAGCAAGTTATATTATTACTTCAAGTAAAATTTTGGCAACCAACATTCAAAGGTAAATAATTTTATTGATATCATTGATTAATTGATTTAAAATTAATAAAAGAATATTTTAGACATGCACATGAACATTTCTACGGAGGGAGAAGAAGAGGCAGTCAATTTTGAGGTGCAGATGTCTTCCGAGAAGCGGTCGAAAGCTGTCCGGAAGAAGCGGTCTGCCAACTTTTCATATCGCTTCACAAACTTGATCAATAATTCTGCCGAAGTGTTGCTTGCTTATTCTATAGCAGGAAGCAAGATGACGTTGTAAGTCACCAGATGCTAAATATCTAAAAATAGTATGTGATGTAAAAGCTATAAAAAAGATATTAAAAATCTTACTCTAAAACAATGGTGAGTTTGGCCTGGGCAGGGA
This sequence comes from Dichetophora obliterata, assembly GCA_963920525.1. NCBI lineage: Eukaryota > Metazoa > Arthropoda > Insecta > Diptera > Sciomyzidae > Dichetophora > Dichetophora obliterata. The sequence continues at coordinate 112,115,011 of OY986439.1, read as the reverse complement.
TAAAATATTTTGGCCTAGTGTTCCGCTTCGGAGCCAAGTGGGGAAGCAATAGCTCGTATAAATTGTCAAAAATTGCAGGCGACATATGAAAATTTTCACAAGATAGTTGTGGTGCACTTTGCAAATTTTGGAAGTCAGTAAAGAACCTCCCCTTCTGATTCCGATCCTTTAGGTATGGGTTCACCCAATACCTGGGACTTCGCCGACACTTTATTTTCTCCTCCTCCTCTTCCTCCTCCTCCATTAACTCCATGCCAGCCAGGAATATTCCACAATTTAAAAGCGAAACTAAATTATCACTACAAATCACGCACGTTATTAATTAATGTAAACAAACGCTTTACTCTATTACTTACCTTTGCAATTCAGCCATTACTTATTTAATGAATTATTTTAACATTTATTGCAACAAATTTATTTCAATGTTTGATGAAAACAAGTCAGCCTAAATTTTCAATATAAAATGATACAATGCTGGAACTGTCAAAACTCTCGCCGGCAAAATTACTTGTCTACTACTTTTTTACACTCAAGAAACTTAAGTAACTTTTTCTTGAGTAATTACTTGAGAGCTGGATAGAGACCTTTATGCATTAAAATTTTAGGAACATTTCAAGAATAGCAACAACTCTAATTATTTAAAAATTTTCAGATCGCTCGCAATTGGCTTAGAAGTTATAGGTATCCAACGTTGGAAAAAGTGGACTAAAAGTCTATCTGATTTTTTAAGTTTTAAGACAAAACTAAACTATATGGGTTTCAAAAGAGATATAGTACAAGTATCTATTCAACAAGATATTAAACATAAAACATGCAATCTTTTTTTTACTTAAAATCGCTAAAATGTATTTAGTTGTCTCTTTTTAATAGGAGGACTTCAGCCGCTGCTTAGGGATTACAAACCTCAGTAAGTCCAACACAGGCTTCGCTCTCTACAGTACTTCTGGATGTAGCTATCTTTTCAATAATTTTCTTTTTAATGGATTGCTTTCGTAAAAGGTAAACCACTAGTTTTTCAGACAAATTCTGACTATAAAAAAAAAATTATATCTTAAAATGTTATGTTTGACACCTCGTCGAATAAATACGCGCATTCTTTTTGTTTTGATACCCATAAAGTTTAGTTTTGTTGAAAAACGAGAAAATGCACCATAACTCGTTTTTCTTTTTCGCTAATTCGAGGGTCAAAAAAGCCAATGCCGGAAAATGTCTTAAAAGCTCTGTTAGAAATGGTACAATTAATTTCGTTGTAATCATACATTTCTTTTAACCAGAGACCGTACTGAGTATACATTTTATAATAAAAAGCAAAAAATAATTATTATTTTTGCTTTTTACTTTTTTAAGGTAAAAATAAAAATCAAAATTTTGACCGATATTTTTTTGGTCACAAAATAACTGGTATGTTTTGATTTTTATTTTTTAAAGCAAAAATAAAAAGTAAAGTTTGCCCGGTATTTTTTTGTTCACAAAATAACTGGTACGTTTTGATTTTTATTTTTTAAATCAAAAATAATAAGTAAAGTTTGCCCGATATTTTTTGGTCACAAAATAACTGGTATGTTTTTATTTTTTAAGGAAAAATAAAAAGCAAAATTTGCCCAACATATTTTGGAGCACAAAAAACTTGTAAATATTGATTTCTATTTTTATTCAAAAATTAAAAGCGTACGTGGGACGATTTGACGCGTTGTAAGTTAATGTTTTTTTTTACTATTGATCCACTTTTGCTAAAGTTGAATGGTTTTAAATGCCGTTTCAAATAGACGAATCAAAGTTACACCAACAGTTATTCGAAAGTTTAAAAAAATCTGATACAAATACATAAGTACAAAATGTATATAAGTTAGTTATCGAGGACTCTAATTTGAATTAACATACCAAAATTTTAAAAGAAGTTTGGTTTGTTCGTTAATATATAATACATTAAAATATATATTATAATAACTAAATACCATGCAATAAGATTTGCTTAAATAAATATTATGTGCATTAACTATAATATTCCAAGCCTATTCCTTATTTCTTAAATTACATAACGTCTTCAAGAGACATATCACATGTCATCATATGCATCAGGGCATGAGCACCAACTGTCAAAATTTGCTACAGTATTTGCTTGGTGGTCATTCTATGCCATGGCATGTTTGTTGAAATATTTCGATTCCATTGAAATTCAGGTATGCAATATAGTTCATGCCATGAGATAGATGCCATGAAAAATATCATGGCATTTATTGCAGGGCACAATATATGCCATGGCATAGGCGGTCTCCACTAGATTTTTCGATGCCTTGATGTGTATGATGGCATGTGCTATGCCTCATGGAGACGCTATGTTACAACTGCTGCTCATGAATCAATAAAGAAACCAGAACACATTGAAAAATACATTTACTAGTTGTGAGGTAAGAATGGGAGGGGGCAAGAGCTTTCCTTACTTTTGCCGACGTGGGGGCCAGGAAGGTTAAGAATTACAAAGAACCTGCTTACATAATACTTGAACGGCCCCTTATGAAGCACTAACGAGATGACATAAATCCCTTCATATAAATTTTTTAAACGTAAACTGATTTTGCTTTTAATTTTTGAATAAAAAAATTTTAAATCTATGTTTACAAGTTATTTTGTGCTCCAAAATATGTTGGGCACGTTTTGCTTTTTATTTTTGGCTTAAAAAATAAAAATCAAAACATACCAGTTATTTTGTGACCAAAAAAATATCGGGCAAACTTTACTTTTTATTTTTGCTTTAAAAAATAAAAATCTAAACTTACCAGTTATTTTGTGACCAAAAAGATATCGGGCAAACTTTACTTTTTATTTTTGCTTTAAAAAATAAAAATCAAAACTTACCAGTTATTTTGTGGCCAAAAAAATATCGGGCGAATTTTGTTTTTTATTTTTGCCTTAAAAAAATAAAAAGCAGAAATGATTATTATTTTTTGCTCAAAATTGTAAAAATCAAAATTTTAAAAATCAATATGAAATCAAGTTCTACAATGTGAGAGCATTCTAATGCTACCTTCAAAACGGCGGTGCGACAATTTTTTCATAATGCTGTTTTGGTTTAAAAATCTAAAAATAATAATTATTTACAGTCTCTGCTTTTAACAGCTTTAAATCATTAAATGGCGCATGAGTTGGTAGTTTGCAAGTGTACCAATTTTTCAGGTATACTTTCACGGCGAATACATTAAAAACACGATGAGCACATATGTATTAATTTATCATCAGTAATTTCAATTTTGAACTTTGAATTTTGAACGATTTAGGGTTCAAAGATTAAGTCAACCAAATAATATTACAAAAATATCGAGGGATAACATTAAAAATATTGAAATATATGACTTAATAACATCAAATACAAATCATTTTTTAAATTAAGCAATATATCTTCAGAAATTTTGAAAAATATCCTTCCCTTTGGAACGATGATAAAAACTACACTAAAGCATTACAAACAATTGAAGAAATTATAATTAGCAGACAACTTCAATAGGAAAATTACAACAAATGAAGAACAATATCAAGCCTTCCTCCAAGGAGTTAAGTACAATAGAAAAAAATTTTCCATCGTGTACAATGAAGAATATTTCCGAAAGTTTACAAAAATTTTAACGATGATTTTATCTACAGTAGCTTATATATCTGATGTTTTGTTCTTTGTTGTCTATATTTCGTATGTCTTCATATGTCTTTGTCTATATAAAACTAATCAATACATTTTATCTATAGTAGTTAATGTATATCTGAAGTTTTGTTCTTTTTTTTTTTGTCTATGTTACTTGTTGGCATCTGTGTTGCAGCTACATTTTTTTCGAAAATTAGTTCTTTCGCGTTGGGTTCATAATTCGTACGTTTTTTAACCTACTACAATATTGTTTTCTGTACTTCCATCATAAAATATAACATAACAAAACTCCTTACAATAGTTTTCGTGGTAATTTGCGTTCTTTTTATATGACCTCTTAAAAATTAATTTTCTGAAACATTTAAAATTTTTTTATATTAATTCGCTAATATCTTGAAAACCAATTACCGTAGCCAAAAAATAATGTAAATTTCGAGTTGAACCAATCATTTAACATAGAAATGACCTTTAAAATAAGTTATGGAGTCAAAAATACGTTTTCATTCCAGTTTTAAAGTTGACGTAAAAAAATGGTATGTGGAAATGTAAAAAACGAGTTGGAGGGACCTATAAACATTAACATTTTTCAACAAAATGTTCAGGAACCTATTTTTAGACATTATCAAAGCTGTTTCTCAATTGCTTTCCCCAAAAATTAAAACTTCGTTTTTTTTCTGGTCACTCTAATGTACATCGATAACTCCTAAAACACTTGCCCGATTTCCATAATTTTTTGATAACAGATACAGACATTAAACACGATTCTCATCTAAAAATTACTGTTGCCTACTTCGTACTTTTTCCACCAGGTTTGGTGCATTTTGAATATTTTTGGCGCAAGAAAATTATGTTTGGTGCCTGGTGCATTTTTTTGGTGCTTTTTTAGTTTAGGTGCTTTTAAGGCACCAACTGTGCCTTAGTTTGTGCCTTAATATTTAATAGAAACTAATCTCAAGATGTGATTTAATGGTACAAGTATATTAAGACATTCTGGGATTCTGGGGGCGATCCCTTACAATGCAACATGTCTGACAGTCTGACTGTCTCAACCTGGCGAGGCCAGCATAATCTTTGTGAAATCGCCTCAAGTCGACTCAAACCTCCACGTGGTGTTTCCTGGGCAACGTCAAAACTGACAACCGTTAGTTTGGCGGCTAATCTGAGCGGAGGGTCTCCCTAGGCTTAAAATAGGTTGTGCGTCGGGTTTGAAGCCCACCCGTAAAACCCATTTCAATGAAAACTAATAAGAATAGAAGAAAACTGATCCCCAAATCTGATGACGACTTCCGCAAACGAAAAACTGATAATGATTTACGGATATGTACCTGGAATGTCCGAACCCTTAATTGGGAAGGTGCCTCTATCCAACTGACTGATGTCTTGGAAAGGTACAAAGCTGATATCACTGCTATCCAAGAAATGCGATGGAAGGGACAGGGTTGCATTCGGCATACACCCTGTGATATCTACTACAGCGGCCATGCGGAGAAGCACGAGTTTGGATGCGGATTTGTAGTTGGCAAGAGACTACGGCCCCACGTCCTGCGATTCGCTCATGTGTCATGAACGACTAGCCATAATCCGCATCAAGGTTAAATTTATTAATATAAGCCTAATATGTGGGCACGCTCCAACGGAAGACAAGGACGATGAGATCAAGGAAATTTTCTACGAGCGCCTTGAAAATGTTTACGAGCGCTGCCCCCGCTGTCACGAAGTAAAAATCGTGCTTGGTGACTTCAACGCTAAGGTGGGCAAGGAAAATATATTTGGTTCAACAGACGGAAAGTTCAGCCTCCACGACAATACCTCCGATAACGGAATGAGGTTGATTGACTTCGCCGCAGCACGAAACATGGTCGTAAGTAGCACTATATTCAAGCATCTCAATATTCATAAAGCCACCTGGATGTCCCCTGATCAAAAAACCAAGAATCAAATTGATCACATTTTGATCGACGGAAGGCACTCTTCCAGTGTATTGGATGTACGCACGATCCGTGGTGCAAACATTGATTCGGATCACTATCTTGTTGCAGTCATGACCCGCACACGTCTGTGCGCAGCTAAGAATACACGCAACCCTACACAGAGAAAGCTAAACGTCGACAAGCTGCAATCGAAACAGTCAGCCGATGCTTTCGCCACTCGACTCTCACTCCTGCTTCAAAGCACTCCTCCAATCGATGATATATGCGCGCAGTGGACACACATTTCCAACTCCATGCGTGCGGTTGCTGAAGAGGTGATTGGCTACCAACGCCCTCACCGAAACCAGTGGTACGACCAGGAGTGTCGCGACGCCACTGCAGAGAAAGACGCCGCCTACAAAGCCACCCTGCAGTCGGTTGTAACGCGCGCTGCTAAGGAGCGTTACAAAGAAAAGAGGAGGGAAGAGAGACATATTTTCAGGCGGAAAAAAAGAGAGGCAGAAAAGCGCGAGCAGGAGAAGATTGAGATGTATGGTGACACGAATGAGGCCCGAACATTTTTCGAAAAAATAAGAGGCCTTGCCGATGGTTTTAAAACCGGGGCCTCTTCCTGCAAGGATGAAAACGGGAATCTAGTGACAGATGTCCAGAGTACACTGACGTTATGGAGGGAACACTTCTCTAAGCTTCTAAATGGCGGCGCTGACAACAATCCCGCCAATAGAGATGATATTCCGGAAACCCCAACTTCGGATGACAGCGTCGAGGTTCCGCTGCCTGACTATGATGAAGTTCTGACAGCTATAGCTCGGCTTAAAAATAACAAAGCCGCGGGAGCTGATGGCTTACCTGCTGAGCTGTTTAAGAACGGAAGCGAAGCTCTACTTAAATGCATTCACGAGCTTCTATGCAGAATATGGTCGGAAGAATGCACTCCGAATGATTGGAATCTCAGTGTGCTCTGCCCAATCCACAAGAAAGGCGATCCCACTATCTGTGCTAATTAACGTGGGATAAACCTTCTTAATATCGCATATAAGGTCCTGTCGAGCGTTTTATGTGAAAGATTGAAGCCCATTGTTAACGAACTGATCGGACCTTATCAGTGTGGCTTCAGACCTGGAAAGTCCACCATCGACCAGATTTTCACGCTACGACAAATCTTGGAGAAGACTCAAGAAAAACAAGTCGACACCCACCATATTTAAGTCGATTACAAAGCCGCCTTCAACAGCCCAATAAGGAAGCACCTGTACTCCACCATGTCTGAATTTGGTATTCCTGCAAAACTAATACGACTTTGCAGGATAACACTGAGCCACACCAGCAGCGCAGTTAAAATCGGGAAGGACCTCTCCCCACCATTTATTACCAAACGAGGTTTCAGACAAGGTGATTCCTTATCGTGCGACTTTTTCAACCTAATGATGGAAAAGATCATCCGAGCTGCTGATCTGAGACGTAGTGGCACAATATTCTACAAGAGTGTTATGCTGCTTGCGTATGCTGATGACATCGATATCATTGGCCATAATACGCGCGAAGTCAGTGCAGCATTTTCCAGATTAGAAAGAGAGTCAAGTCGAATGGGTCTGGCAGTGAATGCAGATAAGACGAAATACTTAGTGTCAACAAACAAACAGTCCCAGCGTCTTGGAACCCACGTTACCGTTGACAATACCTCCTTCGAGGTTGTGAAGAACATCGTTTATCTGGGATCCAGCATTAATTCAACCAACGACATCAGCATTGAGATCAAACGAAGAATAACTCTTGCCAACAGGTGTTACTTTGGGCTCAGTAGGCAATTGAGAAGCAGAGCCCTCTCTCGAAGAACGAAAATCACGCTCTATAAATCTCTCATCATGCACAGTCCTACTTCATGCATCACAAACCTGGACGCTGAGCAGTTCAGATGAAAGGACTTTAGGAGCATTCGAGAAGAAAGATTCTTCTTAAGATCTACGGACCAATCTGCGTCAATGGCGAGTACCGAATACGGTGGAATGATGAACTGTATGAGCTGTACGCTGACATCGACATGTTCAGCGCATGAAAGACGATGCTCCAGTGAAGAAAATATTCGATTCAGTACCGAGGACGACCGCATCTTCATTGAAAAGACCAAGTAGAGGACAACCTGACGAAGCTTAGAATTTCCAACTGGCGCCAGCAAGCGAAAGACAGAAATGGCTATCGCAAATTCTTAGATGAGGCCAAGACCGATACACGGTTGTAGAGCCAACTAAGTAATTAAGTAAGTTTATGAAGACATTAGTAATTTTTTTGTATTAGATTCGTTAAATAAGCTTAATTTAAGTATTTTTAATTTGTATAAACCTGTGACGTATTTTTTTTTAATAAAACAGTTGGCAATCTCGAATATAATATAATTCTTTAATTCAATTTTTTTTAAACCTATTAAAACTGGTGCTTTTTTAAGAAAAAGGCCCATTTTTTCGCCTTTTTGGTGGATTTTAGAATTGAAAAGTTGGCAGCAATGCTAAAAATGTTGGCATTATTCGACAAAGGGGCTTAGTAATATTAGAGAAACACTGTATCTCGAATAATATAAACACTAGGCTACTGAAGTTTAGTACTGGGTAGTCACAATTATGACAAATTACGGTGAAGAAAGTGGGCGTTATTAGACAAAGGGGAGTAGCAATATGAGAAAAATACTATATTTCGAATAATATTGACACTAGGGTACTAAAATTCGTTACAAGAATGGGTACAATTTGTATAATAATCTCTAAAAAGGAAACAATAACAACTTTTTAACGAATAAAAAAATTACTTTTCCTATTAGTTTCTTGGTAAAAATTGATAATTTATTATGTTGACTTTATATGATTTAAATACAAATTCTAAATGTTTGATAGCACGCGCTTGCACGAGTATCACAAAGATTTCTAATGACGCTTTTAGCATAGCAGAAATTGTACAATAAAATCAAGCTAGTGATTTTTTCCTTTTCATATTGAAAAAACTTTGTTGTTGTTGTTGTTGTTTCTTTGGAAAAATTCGTTAGAACAATTAATTGTTCTAACTTTGACCTTAAGCTCAATAAACGATTTTAAACAACTAGAATTTGTATTTTAAATCAAGTATGATTTAAACTATCAAACATTTAGAATTTGTATTTAAATCATATAAAGTCAACATAATAAATATAGAAAAAACTTTAATTGATAATTTATTTACATGTATTATATTAGAAATCTTATTATTTAAATATTTTTTGTACTTTGTTTTTTTATCATAAATATATTTATTTCTTTATTAATATAAAGCCTTTTGAGTCGGCGCTAATATAAGTTTTTATATGATAAAGCCTTACCTATTGTTTTGGTTTGGAGCTAGACTCCGAGAAAACTTAATGTTATCTTGCTTATGGTTCCTTCATTTTAAGAAGAGAACAAATCTATTAAAATAAATTTACTTTAAGACGTTTTTAGTCCACTTAAAATTCTTGCCTGGGGTCCTATTGGGTCACTCCTTCTCTTAACAAGCTCTTACTAAATTTCTCTTTAACATATAAAAGTTGAATCTTTGCTCTTTGGAACGATTGCAATTGCCGTTGTGATATGATATAATATTTGAGTGCCGCATATGGCAATGGTTCGTAAAAATTACAGAAAAAACATTAAATACATTGAGCATTTATTGACTTGACAACGAAGCAACGAACGCACAAATTGAGCCAAAAAAAAACTGTTATTTTTTACAAAAATGTATTTAAGCATATATATACATGTTTTGTATGGACGAGTACTTAATTAATATAATAATTTAAAGCACAAACAAATTTTTCTGTGTGTAAGCAAGATGGAAGAGATTTTACCGACCTTTGATCTCTGTGATTAAATGGAGGAAACTGCAGTTCTTTTAATATTAATTTTTTGTCTTCTGACGTTGAATTTCTTTTTCTCTGTGTTCCTTTTTTTTTTAAATAAATTAAATTTAGAAATATTCAGAATGATTTATATACATATGTATGTACGTAATTAAAGTCTCTCATGATAAGACTTCAATGACTCTAATAAGCGTGCAGAGATAACAGCAGTAGAAATGATCTAGAACTGCATACATTTGAAATCATAGGTTCTCGACCAACTGCAGTTTATCAGAGGTTAAGATTTTTTTTTCAATACTTATTAAATATTGTGTCTAATTAGCTCTAAATGAGCATTTAAATATATCCGACAACTCAATATTTATGAACAGGGCTCGAATTTTGATGACCTAAAAATTATCTAAGAATGACAAAAATTACCTAAAAAATTACCTAAAAAACGCAAACAATCACATAAAAATGAACAAAATATAAATCTTTAAAAATAAACTATTATTAAAATTTAAATTTATTTTACATAATTTTAATGCACAGCATTACTGCAGGGCCGTATCCAGGATTTTTTTCCGGGGGGAAGCAGTAATTTGCTAAAAAAATGCACCTGGCAACCAATAAAAATAAAAATTAATTTTTTTTGAAATTTTTTTTTTAAATAAAAAATATATGTTTTTTGTTTTTATTTCTAAAAAAGAAATATATAAATCCGGTTTATTTTTAATGCTTTATACTCAAAGACAATCCATTTATAAAATTAACTTTAAAAGCTGAAATGAAAATAATATATATTTGTAACCGATTAAACGCCGGTGTTGCTTTAAAGCAACGCTTTTATTAAAAATATCTCAAAAATTAACGCATTAGGGCAGTTCACGATCTTGTTGCAAATGCATTTTTGCAAGGTAGATGATTGTGAGCACACCTTTAATATTATGATGTTGCAAATGCTTAACAACTGCTGTTTTTTGTTTACACTTTACGTCGGACTCCTCTAAAAAATCCAAAGTTTTGCGAATTTCTTCCTCCGTCCATTTTAAGTTGGTATTTTCCCTTTTAATTTTCCTTTTTAAAACTCCCTCCATTTATTTAGCTCTTTTTTTATTATAAATGAAACTTTTCGCCGCTAAAAATGTAAACAATGAAAATGACTGTTCAGAAAGTATCGGTGGTTGTGATCATGGAAAATGAAGACATTCGTTCACAATAATGAACTGCCCTATTGAGCTTTTGACTCGAAATTTGGGGAACTTTTGAATAAACAAAGTTTAACAAACTGACTTTCAATACATCTAATAAACTTTCGAATTTCTTAAGGGGGAGAGGTACCGTTGGTGTTTATGAAAAATCACCCTTTTTGGACATTTTTTTTAAGTGTAATAAACTTAAACAAAGCTGTTATTTACCAAACTATGACTGAAATGTATAGCCAAAAGATCAAACTTAAAGTTCAATCAATAAAAGCTCAATTTTAAATGATTTTTCAACCTTCTAAATACTTAATTTTTTTAATGGTGTTGCATTTTATTAATTGATGAATTGGGTGCAAAGAGGGCATGAGCGACAAAACTCTTTTTTCCAGAAAATTGAGTCTTAAGTTTTTGAAAGCTTGTAGCTCGCAAAGGAATGGTTAAATTTTGCTGATTTCTTTTCTAAAATTAATTTTTAAGTTTTTTTCAGTGAGTGATCATATTTATTTATGAAATTTTTAAAGATATATATTATCTAGATCTATGTATATGATATTTTTAAAGGGTATATATAAAATTTTGCTTTTTTAAAAAGTCATGTCGGACGACTTTTTTCCGCGAAACCAGAATTGTGTTTTTTTAAAATTCAGAAATTTTGTCTAGGGAGCAAATCATCAAAATCGGCCGACGAAATTACAAGTGGGCGCTTAATGGGTTAAAAACAATATATTAGATCATAAAAACATAAAAAAGGTCGCAAAAGTAGAAATATCAAAAACTAAATTTCATAGATACAGTACTGGATTTAGGCCTGGGCCCGTGAGGCCCGGGCCTAGGGCGGCAACATTTTAGAGGCGGCAAGATTTTTAGGCAAAAAAATGTTAGAAATGGAATCTATTTGGTTGCAGCCGAATTGACAGGGCGGCAAAATATTTTCGTGGCTAATTTATAAAGAAACTCAATATGAACTTAACGGAATTCAACTTAACTCTCGTTTCTATGGGGAGTTAATTCAGAGTAAGCCCCGGCTTAACTCGCAATGAAAAATTTGTCAAAATTTAAAAAATTAACAGTGGCAGATTCTAAATGGCTACCAAAATTGCAAAATTTTATCTTTCATCGTCTTAAATCATCGGTTAAATGAATGTTCGTAAAATAACTTCAATTCCGTTGATAAGACACGAATTGAATTTTGAAATCTGCATTGAACTTGGAAAGAGGGAATTTTTTGATTAGGTTTTGAATTTAATATAAAACTTTCAACATTATGAAACACTGGCGGCTAAAATAACGATGTTATTTTTTTTAAAAAAAAAGGTCAAAGAACCAATTCATGCGCCTTATACAAACAAGGTTTGTTCTTTGACCTGAAAGAAAAGGGATAGATTATTTGGAGAAATTGATTGGAACCATAAGTGAATTATTGATTAGGCGAAAGAACCGTGAAAGATAATTTGAGTTGCTTTTGACCGCGGCTAGTGTTATACCTTAACCTCGGCAAACATTTCTAGCCCTTAGTTGTTTCTGTCATTTAATTCCACAATTTAGTTGTGGAGATTGCATCTGTCTGAAAATAAGGTGGTTTCTGGGTTCGAGAATGGTGAGAGGAGTGATTTCGATTTTGATATCAAAATTTCAAAATTCAGTTCGTGCCTTATCACCGCAATTGAAGTTTTTTTTTACGAATATTTATTAAGCCGGTAACAATTTTGGTAGCCATTTTGACTCTGCCACTGTTAATTTCTTAAATTTTAACATCAAATTCAAAATCAACTGCATATCCTGAAAACCCTTTTCTTCCAAGTTGCATGTAAATACAATAATGTCTCGATATTTTGTCGGCCATTCTCAATACGCCAATTTTATTTGGCGTTTAAAATTTGGTATTTAAAATTCGAAGTAAAAGTTTTTGTAAAAAAAATTTTTTTTAGGTTAATCTTAATCTAAAACTTCTTTCAGTAATTGAGCAAAAAGTTTGGAGTGATTTTTGGTGTAGTCACAGTGTGCACAAAATTGACAAAATCGGCAAAAAGTCGAAGTTTTTACGAAAATTCATATATCAAATACTATCGTTGGAAAGGTAAATATAAGCAGGCATTAAAAAAAGGTAAATTAAAATTAATTTGTGAAATTTTTGTGGAGCCCCGAAGAAGAGTGGGAGATCGAGTGTAGGTTAGTGATGCGACGAGTTGACCGAATACTTTATCAACTCGAGTTACTCGAGTCTGAATAATTTTGACTCGAGTAGAAACTCGAGTTTCGAGTCTCTTCCACGAAATAAATTACCTTCACGGATAGAAAAATATACTCATATTCAGTAGGGATTAAGAAAATTGCGGCCACAGATAGCGCTCAGCAAATATAAGCTAAAATCAAGTAAATTATTTTCTGAAGTATCAAAATAAATATTCAAGTCAAAATCTACTTAAATCAAACGGATATTTGCTGAGCTATCAAAATTCCCACTCCAGAAAATATCGCCTCAAATCAGGACAATATTTTCTGCGATATTAAAATAAATATTCCAGTCGAAATTTTCTTAATTTCAAGCTTATATTTCCTGCAATATCAAAATAAATATTCCATTAAAAAATTACTTAAATCGCCGCAATATGTTTGGTATTCAGGATAAATTTTACAGCTGAAATATAGCGTAATTTTGAATTACATATATAAACAGGCCTGTAGCCAGACCAAGAAGACAAAGGGGGCAGGCATGAATTTTGGGGGGAAATTTTTTGTTTTTTTTTATTTAAATAAAAAAAAACAATTTTTTAACATTTGAAATGAATACATTACACATATTTATTAAAAAAACAGTTAATTTTATACTATTTACATGGATATGTAGATCTTTTTATATATGAGATTAATACATAAAAAATAATATAAAAATTAATTCAGCACTTTGTAATAAAATGCAGGTAAAAATACAAGATTTATTATAAGTGGCTAGAAATAAAAGAAAGAGTAACGAAATAGGCTAAAATATGTATAATAGCGCATTCTTTTCTGGAAAAAATTCTACATTTTTTCTGACCTCTTCAAGAGTTCTGCATTTTTTTCGTTCTTTTCTAAAAAAAAAGGTTGACCTCAAAATAAATCGTGTTCTTTTCTCGAAAATTCTGACCGCAAAAGTATAACAAATGCAGAATTTTCTGACCTGTAAAATTCGGCGGTTCTGCATTCTGCTCTCTAGTAATACCAACATAAAAACAAAAAATAATTTTGATAGTAAAATTATATGCTATGACAGTTGTGAGAAGCAAAATGTTCCAATTTTGAAATTTTTTTTAAATTGAATCCAAAACAATTTTGATTAAAGTGGTTACTTTTAATAAAATTTCACAGCTCGATGAGTATTTCTTAAAAATTCCATGCAGTACCGCACTATGCATAACCTCAATCGTAAATAAATCGGAATTCAAAACAACAGTGCAGCCAATATCAAATGAAAAAAAAGTTGTATATTTTCCGTTCTTTTCTCAGCTCAAAAGAAGTCAACATTCTGTAAATTCAGGTCAGAATCTAAAAAATTCTGCATTCTGTGAGGTCAGACTTTTTTTCAGTAAAGAATGCGCTATAACACATTTTTAAGTAAAACAAATAAAAAAATTGAATTAACCCGCATCCGTCGTTTGCATCAAATTGATGCAAATTTTTTATTCAGATTTATATATTAAGAACAAACATGCATGTTTTGATTTAAATCTTTTGCTTTCTTAAATTTTTGCTAGAATTAAGATTTGCAGTTTTTTCTTATTGTAAAATTAATAAACATTCATCATGCATAAAAAAAAATTTAAAAATTAAAAACATTTCAATGAATTATATATTCTTTTTGTATCTGCATCAAATTGGTGCACAACTTGCTTTTCATTTCTAGAAAGTTCCTATGGATGCGGGTTAAAAAATTATTAAAATTCAAATCTTATTTTTTGGTAGCAAATGTTGGCGACCCAGTAGAAATTTGAATTTTGTTAAACAAATTTTATATAAATATTCAAGTCATGAATACGGTGAATGTGTATATTTTTTGTTATTTTAAATTAAACTAATTTTAAAGCAATGAACAAATATATCAACAAAACGCATATTAATTATTCATTTAAAGTTTTTCATTGTCTGATTTGGCCAGGGGGCAAACGGTTGTAGTAGGGGGCATTGCCCCCCTTTCCCCTCCTGGCTACAGGCCTGTATACAAATTTAGCTTATAGACTTCTACGTGTATTATTAACATTAAATTAAGTTGTAATGAAAAATAACCATTATCCGGAGACTTGAACCTCGGCCGCGTGAATGTAAGTGCATGTGCTTATCCGTTCGACCATCTCAGTTGTTACTTTTCATCTCTTAATTTGCTTCATTAGGAATAAACGTACGAGCACAGAGTAAGAAAATTAACGCGTTGGCTTTGTTAAAAAAACAATCACTACAAAAAAACCAAAACAAAACTAAAAGAAATTAAGAAAAAAAAATTATGTCTCTGATGGGATTTGAACCCACTACTCAAGATTCCAAAAAACATTGAAGTAAATACTAAAGCCTAAGCCAGCTGAGTGATTCGCACTGTTATGATGTTGTCGAAATAATATACGTAACAACATTAAGAAAATAATTTCTCAAGATTAAGCATATAAATACTGAAAAATTTTTTTGTTAGCTGAGTAAATTATTTTCTTGTTGCAAGAAACTCAAATTTCTGATTTCTACTAAAGTCAAGTGAAATTCTTCTTGTTGTTAGTAGAATTCAGTTGAGCTTTTTTTCTTCTTAATAAAAGTAAATTATTTCTATCCGTGTTACCGCAAGGGGTGGAACCCCCACCACAAAAATGTCCCAACAATTTTTACATTAAAATTTATTTAATTAAATACCCAACGGTAGTGTTTGAGATATGCATTTTTCGTAAAATCGATTTTCGACGTACTTGCCGATTTTGTCAATTGTGCGCAATTTTTGCCATTTTTTTGTAACTACGCTAAAAACACTCCAAATTTTTTTCTTCAAATAAGTTTTTATTTCTGTCAATGATGCTCCACAGGTTTTAAATTACTATTAACCTCAAAAAAAATTTTTTTTATAAAAACCTTTAGTTCGAATGCGATTTTTTCTAAATTTTAAATGCCTGAAACAGTCTGAAATGATATATTGGGGTAGCTGAATTCGAATTTTATGTCGAAATTTCATCAAAACTCCGAAACATTATTGTATTGCTATAAAAAATGAAATGAAATTTTTAAATGGTGTTCCTTGAGCTCCTACTTTGAAATCAATTTTCTTACCACAAGGGATGGAACCCCTACCAACAAAATGTCTCAAACTTATTTTAAGATTAAAGGCCCTTCATTTGCCTTTCCAACGATAGTTCAAACTTGAAATTCGCTTAAGTAATTCGTTTGTTTATCAAAAAACTCAAACATCGTCAAAACAAGCATTGTGTTTGGATGTTGACTAAAAAACTACCCACTATATTTTTTTATATTATTGAAAAGTTAATTTTACCAGTTTTAAGCAAAAATTTTGCAAAATTATTTTTCGATAAAAGTCTGTTTAATTACCTTTCAAACAGTCGTTCAAACTTAAAAGTCGGCTAAGAAATATTTGAGATATGAATTTTCGCAAAAATCGATTTTCAACATTTTTGCCGATTTTGTCAATTGTGTGTTCTCTGTAGCTCCACCAAAAATCACGCCAAACTTATTTTCCTTCAGTGATGGTCCATGCCTAATTTGACCCAAATCGGTTATGGTCATTCAGTAATATTTTTTTCCGGTACGTTTAAAATGAAATTGCTGCATTATTTTTTTACGTGCTTTAAAGCTTTAATAAATTTTCGTTTAAATAAAAAGACATTGTTTGACGATATTTTTAAAGTGGTTTTGAAGTCTTGTTTTCAAAGTTTTGAAAAAAATTGATATACCTTTCAATTCGACTTTCTTAGGAGGGCGTTGAAAATTGACCCTAATCCCATATGATTTATTTTTTCCTTTCTTAACTCATGAAACCACCAGCTTTTTGAACTCTCTATCCGACTTTTGACTGTTTATACAAATGCGCATACGTATCAACAAAATATTTTTATCTCCTCGGCATTTTTATCGTTAGCTAGTACAAAGTCGAATATTTGATTATTACTCACAAACTTGCTTGGTCCACAAAATTTAAAACTAAGCAGACAAAAGTCTTAAAGATAGCGTAGACAATTGAGCAATAAGAAAAACAAAGGCTTTGTTGTATTTTAATTTAATCAGCTTCAAATTTCCTTATTCAAATTTGTGTGGTAAAAAGTCAATTTAACGCTGGAAACTGGAAGATCTTGGAAGAATAATTATATTAGGGCTGTTCACAATCCTGTGAAAATTACCTTGCATCATAGCATTTGCAAACTGGTAGAGTATATTTTAACTCTACACTAACAAAATATACAGGGATACATATACTACGCTGTTGCAAAACACTAAAAATCTATAGTTTATATTAACTATACTTATACAACACTGAAATGCACACTAACAGCTGATAATTGAAAAAGAAAAACTGAAAAAATAGCTGATATGAAAAATAAAGAAAGCCTTCAAGTTTTTTTTCGACATTAAATTTGTTTAAGCACAATTTCCAATAAAATAATTTAGCTTTTCATCGATCAGCTGTGAATTTTATGTTTTGCAACGAGGGTTGCAAAGTTAACCTAAAAAGACCGTTCACATTTGGTGGCAAATTTTTTGGTGACAATTGCACAAATTTGCAATCTGAAATGCAGAAGATTGTGAATTTCCCTATTGTTAAAATCATTTTTGTGAATTTCAGAAGATTGTGAATTTCCCTATTGTTAAAATCATTTTACGTGTTATTGTGTAAAACAAGAATTTATTTCAAACAGTTTTATTGTAAAGATAAAAAAATATTCAGGCAGTCGCTGCACAACGGTATCTTTAAAGATGTGAGTTTTGTTGCTGCTTAACGTTGTACAAGAATAGGAAAATAGAATTCTTGTTCAACGTTAAGGGGCAACAGAATTCACATCTTTAAACAGTCTTTTTGTATTCTCTTTGTATAAGTTTGTATTTAGAATGAAATTGTATTTTTTTTTATACTAAACTAGCTGAAACCCGGCGCGTTGCTGCCACGCTCCCTTGCATGTGTAAATTGAGGTCGAATACTGAATTTCGATGCTGTGCGACCTATAACTCCAAAGCAATTCGATATCGCAAATTTGGGTCAAATAAGAGGTCCCTTGGCAAACGCCCATAAAATTCATGAAATGAAATGGCATGTGTACATTTAGGTCGAATACTGAGCTCAGAAGCATATTCGATAGCATAAATCTAGGTTGTATGGGAGATGCCAGTCCCCCTTTTCCTAGGCCCATAAAATGTTATTAATGAAACTGCATGTATGAATTGAGGTCGAATACTGAATTCTGAAGCTGTGTTACCCATAACTTAAAGCTATTAAATTTTGCATATTTGGGTTGTACTTGTCCAACGCCATAAAATGTTTTCAGTAAAACTGCATGTGTAAATTTAGTGCGATTACTGAATTTCGATGCTGTGCGACCTATAACATCAAAGCTATTCGATAGCACAAATTTCGTTTGTATGGGGGGAGGTGAAACTCCACCGTTTCCAACGCCCATAAAATGTTATTAATGAAACTGCATGCATAAATTGATGTCGAATACTGAATTCCGATGCTGTGTGACCTGTAACTCCAAAACTATTCGATATCGCAAGTTTTGGTTGTATCGGAGGTTCCACTCCCCCTTGTTTAACTCCCATAAAATGCCATCAGTAGAAAGACATGTGTAAATTGTGGTTGAGTAGCGAATTTTTTATATATTTGTGGGCGGTAAAAGGGGATGTGGAAATTTTTTTCTTAAACCATCTCGTACTCGAAACAAATCCACTGCCAAAATTTTAGCTCGATAGGACTAGTAATTTCGAAGTCTCTTTATCTGTTCTTAAGAGTAGGAGTAGCAATTGTGGGACCACGCCCATTTTATGCATAGTTACCGATAGTTATCGTACGAACTAAATTACCAAATTTTAGTTAAATACGACAAAAACTGTCTAGTTAAAAACGACAAAATATAGCATTTTTATTAATTTGTGGGCGGTAAAAGGGGTGCGGAAAATTTTAAATATGCCTATATTGTTCGCGTAAGTGCAAGCAATAAGTTGACAAAGTTTTATTGCAATCGGATGAACGGTAGGTATTGCAGCGCATATCAAACGAACAAACAAAAAAACATTCATTTTTATATATTAGATTAGATTAAACATATTAAATAGCGCACATTAGGGCTTTTCACAATCCGGTGCAAACAGGCCCGTAGCCAGAAAATAAGAGCCGGGCAGGCTGAGCCTCCAGTAAAAAAATACAAATTTTTTCATGCATTTGTATATAAATATATATATGCATATTAACATATTTCCAAATGAATTTTTTATATATTTACATGTTATTTAATAAGTTTATTGTTCAAATGTATATTTAAGTAAAAAAAAAAGTTAAGTATATTAACATATAAAGCCTAGTACTCTGTTCACTTGCGTGAAACTTCGCTGGCAACATCTATTTCTTTGTTGCGTGAAATTTCTGACTTAAAGTTTGTTGCGAGGAATTTCTATGGCAACGTTTCTCAGAGAGACTCAGAAAATAAGTTGGAAGATTTCATATGATATCTCTCTTTTCACTTCAAAATAAATAGGCAGTACAATTAAATTGTCGTGAAAAAATGTTGCTCAGAAACATGTTGCGATAATTTCACGCAGCGGAACAGAGTACTGCTCTGACGAACATTCTGTGAAAATTTCCACACTTGTTTCGCAGCTATCACTTTTTGTATGGAGATTTGAGTGGAATTTCACATGAAACTGAACAGAGTACTATGCTTTAAATATAACATAAATGAGTTCAATGTTTGAAAGCGAATTCTTAATGTATTATATTGATTTCCACTACAGTCACAGCTCTGCTGTTTAATACAAAGGCAATCGTCTTAGTTTCTCATTAAATTTGCGAAGCTAATCTTTGAACTCTGTTGATTTGGCTTACACGGGAAAATGATGCTTCCGCAATACCGCCGGAATACCGCCGTACTGTTGCCGAATGTTTCGATTGCATAAAACAAATTACAGTACGACCTCGCTCAACGCAACCAATTAAATTCAAGCCAATTGCGAAATCTGAGGTTATTGCAAAAACCGAGGAAAAATTTTATATTGGCCAATAGACCTATTTCCAAAAAAAAATATGCATTTTCTACACATTCAAATTAAAGTGAATCGAAAAATGTTTGTTCAGAAACATAATTTCATTTTATTCAATTTATTTTTTTAAAAATTGGGAAATTTTGGTCTGCACTTTGTTGCAATTTATACTTTGCGTACAATTTGGGTGTTGAGATTATCGAGGAGTTGCGTGTAGCGAGGGTTGCGTTGAGCGAGGTCGTACTGTATAAGTATCAGGAAACGCATCGCACATTAGATACAATTCATTCAACGTATCAAAACTGATTGAATTTGCTGATGTTTTCTGATGCTCATCCCTTTTTTGTCCAGATATTTCTTTGCGACAGACATCTCGGCATCAGAGGGTATTTTTAAGCCTACAGATCATAATATTTTCAAACTAGCCGGCTTCATTTCGTAAGCTTATGACAATGCCAACAATATACGATCATTTTTGGTGAAACGCTTTTTTAATTTGAATATAATATTATCAACGATATCAAAGTAAGCCGGCTTAATTTCAATAGAATATTCACTTCTCTCACCAAGTGATTGTTCTACTACTGAGTTTCGCGTGATATAAAACCTTTTTATTTTAATTGTTTTTGAGCAAAAGTACCTCATTCAATCGCAAGCTATGTCTGCAACATCCATTATTTTCCTTTCAGCCTTTCCAATTTTTTATGCTCCCAATTAGTAGTTTTAGTTAGACTAATTAGACTAATTATTATTAGTAGATTGCGGAAAGTATGTATAACTATTTGAGAATGAATGCAAAGTATTTAGATTAAAGGAATAAGGAAGACTGCTGACCTGGTACAGCCGCTTAAAGTTGAAAAATCCGAAATGCAGTCAGCTGGCGCTTGAATCATGATATAATTTCGAAATCCTCCCCATTCATCCTCAAGTAGTTGCAAGTGTTTTTCCTAATCAGAACAACAAACTGGGAGACACAAAAGCTGGAAAAACGACTGCACCAACTGCAACTTTTTTTTGTGTATATTTAGTTTAAAACACTTAAAATAATAAATTATCTAAAAAACTTGCTCAAAAAATTTTGAAAACAATTAAAATAACAACATTCTATAAATTTTCACCAAAAAATAACTTTCTTTACAAATTTTTGACAGCTGTTATTGGCAATGACTGACAAAAGAGGGCAGTTGTAAAAGCATACGGAAATTTGGCTAGGGCAGGCTCGACGGATTCTAGGGCAGGCTTAGCCTGCCCTAGCACCATACTAGCTACGGGCCTGGGTGCAAATGGTCTTGCAGCATTTGCAAAATGATCTTTTTACTCTACACTAACTAAGTATACTGGGAAGCGTTTCCTTAGATATTGCAAATATGCAACACTAAAACCCATAAGGGCTATTCCCGATTACGGGCAAATAGCGTGGCATCGTGGCATTTGCAAAATATGATGGCAAATATTTTCAACACAACAACAAAATGTATAAATTTGCATTTGCCCAACTGTGTCAAATTTGCAACACTAAAATCGCATTCACGGTTGCCACCTTTAGTAGAAAAATATCATATTTGGGAATTTTTAATTGCCGTGGGAATTAAAAATTCCCATGGTATTTTTTAATTCAGCATGGTATTTTTCAATTCACGTGGGATTTTTTTTGGGAATTTTTAATTGCCGTGGGAATTAAAATTTCTCATGGTATTTTTTTAATTCACGTGGGATTTTTTGGGGAATTTTTAAGTTTTAAGCATTTTTAATCAATATTTGCGCAAAACTTTGTTTCCTTACAGTTTTAAAATGTTATTTTTGCACAAATATCTCCGCAGGCTTTTTCACACCTGGTTATATATTGAATGTGTTATAAACGCATCAGAATTAAAAAAAGCGCACGCATCAACACATTGAACGTATTAAATTTAAATAAAACTACACTTAGAAACATAGCTTCGACGGATTTGCTCGCCGCTATTCATCATGCAAAACGCTTATCCCAAACAAAAAAAAAATTACAAGGTTGTTTCTTAACAAAACTGTTTCTGTTTATTTAACAAAAATCATTATAATTTGTTTAAAAATAATATGTACGACTTTAAACATAATGAACAAAATTAAGAAATCGACAGCTAAATGTAAATACAACTGCTGTCAAAATAATAGCAGTGCGTAAAATAATTCATAAAAATTAAAATCAGACACAAAAACAATTATCAGGCATGTTCTGCATTCCACTTCCGAGTGAAAGTGAAAATAAATCATAGTTGAATTTGATTTTTGGTGTTCTACATATAATATTTTTCTTTTTGTATTTTATTTAATTAATTAATATAATCAATTGTATAACCAAAAAAGTTATATATATGTTATGATACTGTACTTTATTTATGAACACCAAATATCGAATTCAATTATGATTTATTTTAACTTCCACTCGGAAGTGGAATGCAGAACATTTTTTCTTATGTATTCTTTTATTATTATTTATTTATATCTTTGCTGCTAAGCACGGTTAATTGAGATATGCTACTTGAGTCGCACAATTTTGAATGAAATAACGGTTCTGTTCTGTTCAACCTTTGAATTCAATCAGTCAGAATAATAGTTATGTTTTAGGAACTCTATTTTGAATTAAATTTGGCATATTTTGAAAATAAAAACACGTACGGACTTTCTTAAAAACGCTTTAATATTAATTTGTTTGTCTTACTGCTATTTTTGAGCACAATTGTACATGTTTTATTTATTTAACTTGTAATATTTGTTTGCGTTTCAATGTAACAAGAGTATGCAATATTTACATTTTTAATAAATTTTGTGGTATTTTTAATTCTTATGGTATTTTCTGTGGTATTTTTTAATACGTGGTATTTTTGTGGTAATTTTAAATACTTGTGGTATTTTTTGTGGTATTTTTTTAATAGCCATGGGATTTTTTTTTATTATTTTGGTATGGGAAAATAATAATGAAAAACACCACAAATACTGTTCGTGCTGTTTTTTTTTCCTTCAAAACAGCTGTGAGTTTTGCTTGCAACAGTGTTCTAAAAAGTGTGCTCACAGTTGATGGCAAATATTTGGTAGGGCATACATTTGCAAAGCTATTTGCCCGTAACTGGGAATAGCCATATAGTTTATATGTACTATACATATTAGAGCACCCATATGTGCCTTTTTCTGATTTTGTTCGCTCCCCACCCATTCTTTGTTAGATAAAGGCTAAAAAATAAGATCTACATAAAAAAATTGACTTCGTTAGTGGAAAAAAAAACCCAGGCCCCCCGGGGTTAAAGGCTCAAAAACAGCTTAAAATGGTACTTGGCTTATTTACTCTATATCTCTTAAAATAACAGTTTTACGCTCTTAAAATGCCAAAGCATTTTTATGCACAATAAACAGATCAGTGATGTGCGGCGTAGAGAACATGATGTCGACAATACTATTGTCGACGGTGTCGAGAATGTCGTGTAGACAATTGCTTTTAACGACGTGTAGATAATTAATGTAAAAGGGTGCATGTTTATTGTAATATTTAATTAAATTGAGTCCAAGTTCGAAGTATTCCTTATTTTTACGCCTTCTGGGCATGGCTTTTGTTTGTTTAATTGTAAAATTTGTTAATTAAACGACTTTTCAAAAGGTTTTAAGAATCAGCATAATCTAAATGGAACTTGCATTTTCGCAGTGTTGCATTTTGTTGACATTGTTTACACAATTCTCGACATTGTCTACATTGTCGACACATTCTGCATTGTCGACACCAAAATGTCGACAATTAAAGACGACGCGTCGAGGAACATCACTGAAACAGATACACATTTTTTCATTATCAATTTTCACCTTGGAATGACCTTCCGTAGTGTTTAACGAAGTCAAAGTCACGATTTGTAAGTAATATTTTATTAAAGACCCTCGTAAATTTTTGGAAAGAGATATTTCTGAACAGTTAACACCATGTAAAAGAATATTACATTAAGTTTTATTCACAGTTGCTTTTCTTCTAAAATATTGATTTTTGGAGGTATGAGAGCATTTTAAATATTTTTTTCAAAGTATTTTTCAATGCAAGTGATTAATTTTCTTCATTGCAAGCACATTTTTAGATGGATTGACACGCTAAAACATTATGGGTATTCACGGGTTGTTGCGAATTGCAAGAGTGTGAAAATGCAAGATAATTTGCGCACTAACGCATGAACATCAATATTGCAACTTAATTATGCAACAATATTTAATGTCGAATGAACAGTAAATATATTGCCACCTTATTTCAAATTCATAAAAAGTTATTAAAATCTACGTTCAACCTTAACCTTTTTAAAGTTTTACCCAGGTGGCAACTACGTTCGAAAACAAGCAAAACATGAATCATCTGTTTAGCATCACTGCTTGTGAGTTCTCGCAATTGGTTTGAGCAGTGCGTAATTCAAGAAGAGTTGCAAAATTGCTTCCAATGTGTTTGTTGTTGGAATGATCGCAACTGCGTTTCGTATCAACCCGTGAATACCCCTATTATATTTTCAACAAAGCTTAAAACATCCAGCACCCTTTTGGCAGCTGCTTTGCTAGAGAAAAATATAACAGTATTTTGTATTATTGTTAAAATTAATAATCGTTTTGGAAATGTGACCAAAACACAATGAAAACACAAAACACTTCTGAACAGAACGAAGAAAGAAACCTATTTTCTAGAGTGCATGAAATTTAATATAACATTGTTTTCCGAACCATTTTTTTAATGTGTTATTATTTCAAATAGTTAATTAATTTTTTTTTTTAAATTTTTTAGTCCTCATGGATATATATCGAATGGTACATCTAAAGAATCAATAAATTTGTTTGCTCGAGCTGGACTTTCTTTCTAATTTTGTTATAATCGGTAAAATTTCTTGAAATCATTTTTTCGATGCCGTCTTTTCTTTTTGTTGGAGTTTCAAAGGCCATATAAACTTTCAATAATTCGTTTGCGACAGTAGAAACACATTCCTTAATACTCTTATTTTCATCTTGTATCAAGTATAGTAATCTAACGAAAACGTCTTTTTAACTAGGGAACATCTGTTCGTTGATGCATTTTTTTCTGTGATTTCGATGAAATTTTCAGTATAGGGGCTTTCGGGGCGAAAACCCGATCTAACTAGAGCTGCGTTCCTTTCACCTTAATATAATCGTGATAACAAATTTTCTCAAAAGAAAGGAACGGCAAGAAAAACGACTCGTAGAGGGCACTACCGTTACAGTCTAAATTAAATTTAAGCAAGCAATCATGATACAATAACTATTAGGTGTCAAGAGAACGTGTGTCGTTCAAAACTGTTGTGAACTGTTATGGTAGCGATACCTTAGTGAACGATGTTTTTCTCTGAATATGTTTTACTCTAAACCTCAGAAAAATTGTAAATTATTTAATTTAATTATTAATATTATGCAATTATTAAATAATTTAAGTGAAATTGTTGGCTTCGCTGAATGCATCCAATATGTGTGATACACGCGGTTTGTTTTGTTTTCTTTTGTTTAACATTCGATGCTCGCAGCTCGTGAGAAAATAGGTAGCTGTCATGGCTACCTAATAGTCATTGTATCAAACAAACAAATAATTCAAAAAATGAAATGACAACTCATAAAAATATCTAGGTGCGGCACCTGTGTTTCAAATTTTTTAAAGGCTATATCACAATTTTATATGGATAGCAAAAATAATCCTATTTGTTATAGGATTATTATTTTTGTTTTTGCTTTGCATGTAAAAAAAAATAATCTGAATTATTTTGAAGCGAATGGAATGCAGCTTAGGTTTCATTTCTGAGAAAATTCATTTAGCAGCGCACATTGGGGTATTGGACCGATTTTGGCGGCCAAAATTATTTTATTCGGTAAAAAGTTTCTATTATATTACATACTAATAATTTTTTGCAGATTTTTTAATCTTTAATGTTAAGATATGTTAGGAAAAAAATTAGCTGCATTAATAACTTTGATATTTTAGCCCTACACACCTATAATTCGTTGCAGGGAGGGTTCAAAAACACCTTCCTGTCAGAGGTTTCTTGTTAATTATATTAAAAATATAGAATTAGAAAAAAAAAACAAAAACTAATTACGAGGTTTTGAAGCCACTGAACCAAACAATGTTTTTAAAAATAAAAAACAACATCTGTCCACACCTGACTCCCATAAAAAAGTGTCCAAATTAGTGTTCGTTTCATCGAACACTTGCTCTGATTCTATTTATAAAATTTTTGTGCGTTCTTTACGGGTGACAATTGGCTCTGTAAATGCTCAGGTTGGTTTTAGGCCCAATACTTATCAGAAGATAAACGGATGGTGCCCATAAAGAGGGAGATTTATTATAGCAAAATAAACTTATTAAAATGAATAAAAAATAAAAAATTTTTGGTAAAAGATGGGTTAATATTTAACGATTTAGTAAGCAGCTCTGACAAAATTGGTTGAATTGTTACCTTCCATTATTTATATTAATTTTTTTACAATAACCTCACTTCAAATCACTTTGTTGGTCACCTTTTGAGAACTATAATTAATTTGAACGATAATTCAATGTACTGTAGATGTCTTTGACAAAGAAAGCTACGATAGCAATAAGGTGTTGAGTAACAAGTATATTACACTCTAGCAATGCAGCTGCCAAAAGGGTGCTGGATTTTTTAAGCTAAATGTATTCACTTTTCTAAAAATATTTTATTTTAGCATGTCAATCCATCTGAAAATGTGCTTGCAATGAAGAAAATTAGTCATTTGAAAAAAAATTTGAAATGATCTCATACCTCAAGAATCAATATTTTAGAAAAAAAGCAACTGTGAATTAAACGTCATTTAATGTTCTTTGACATGGTGTTAACTGTTCAGAACTATCTCTTTCCAAAAACTTACGAGGGACGTTCATAAAAAATATTACGTACTAATCGTGACTTTGACTTCGTAAGATACTACGAAAAGTCATTCCAAGGTCAAAGTTGGTTATGAAAAAATGTGTATCTGTTTATTGTGCATAAAAATGTTTATGCATTTTAAGAGCGTAAAACTGTTATTTTAAGAGATATAGAGTAAATTAGCCAAGTACCATTTTTAAGCCGTTTTTGGGCCTTTAACCCCAAGGGGCCTGGGTTTTTTCCACTAACGAAGTCCAATTTTTTTTGCAGATCTTATTTTTTCTTCTTAGGGGAGCGGACAAAATCAGAAAAAGGCACATTCCATATGTTTCATGGGTGCTCTAATACATATGCAATACTGAATTACAAACTGAAAACTTATAATAAAACAAGTAGATGTAAAAAAAATTATTTGGAAGCTAAGCAAATAAATAATAGAGTTAATTGAATCCTAAAGCTTCTTTCAACATAAAATTGATTAAAGCAAAATTTACAGTAGAAAATAATTTTGCTTTTCATTATTCCGTTGTGAATTTCATGTTTTGCAACAAGTGTAGCAAAGTAAACTGAAAAAGTCCGTTCACAATTGAAAGGAAACTTTTAAAATTGCACAAACTCGCAATCTCAAATATACATACAAGATTGTGAATTGCCCTATTGTTTACAAATTCTAAAGACTAACTCGCTAATTAGCTTTAAGCTGAAAAGCTAATAGATTGTACTGAAGCAATCTTTTGATAATCTATAAATAATTTATGAATATTGAGCAGAAAACTTATTCCCTACTTAATATTATGGCTTTCCGTTTAACATTGACTTGAACTTTAAACACTGCTTAAATAATATTGTAACGAAAGTTCCATTGCTGATTATTACGATATTGCGTATAATAATACCAGTTAGACTTTGGAATTGTAGTTCGTTGTTTGTGTCACTAAATCGTGTTTTGTAGACAAACTTTTTTCTATTTATTATATAGATTATGTTTTTGATTTCAGTTGTGCTGATTAACATATTGTGTTGATTATTGTTTATAGTAGATATGAGAAACATGCACAGTCATATTCTTCATTATACATTATATATAATAAGTTGTAGAACTTGAACCTAGGAATACCGCTGACTAAACAATGCATTTTTTTCATTCGATCATTTGTTTTGGGTGCATTATATTTGACATACGTTATAAAAAAGCATTGCAATAATATGGATGGATTCTGCTCAATATTGCTCTCGATAAAAGTTCTTGTTCTGGTACATCGGTTTGATATCATATATATTAAGCTGGATCGAAAGAAAAAAATTTTCGACACTCTTATTCTGGGAGCTGGATTCAAGTATATCTTAAAGCCAAAAGAATGTCGAAATCGATATTACATCAGCCAGCAGTTTTGATTTGAAAAAATCAATTTTTCGCCAAAAATCAACGGTATTTTCGACGTATGTTTTTATCAAGCAGAATTAACTACCCCAAAGTAGGGTGCAAATTAAAGGTATCTGGGTCCCCAAAGTTGTGAATAGGAAGATTATTAGATTCGATAATTTTTTTTTTAGAAGGACAGTGTTCAGATTTCGGTAAAAATTTTGGGTATTTTTTGTTATATATTTCAGATTTTCCTTGCCATTCGCAAAATACCGAAAGGTTCATGCACATTGTAAGCCTTTCGTGTGCAACTGTAACAGAAGAGCAACGTCTCGGGCACGTTATATGTACCAAGGGCTTCCGCAGAATTTGTTTTAGGGGGGCGCAAAGGCATAAAGGAGTTTAGAATGCACATAAAGCAAATGTAACCTATATAATTCTATTTTCTGAGATTTTTGGTACTAATTTTGTTATTATGATACACCGGTTGACACACGCTTGTACACATAAAAAAATTATATTTATTTCAAAGAGGAGTAAAAATCTTTTTTTTCATGTAATTTCAAAAATTTTTTCTCTACAAATATTCTCAGTAATTAAGTAAATTAAATAAGGTAATGTCTCCTTTAGCCTTAAATAAAATCGCATTAATTACTATTTAGCCCCAAAGTTTTCCTCTTTTCAAATAAGAATACTAAAATTTTCCAATATTTATTTTTTAAAAATTAATAAAACCAGCAAGATTTTTAGACCATTACTTCCAGTTTTGGAGGCCTATAACTCATAAACAATGCGAGAGGACTGAAATTTTTCAGATTTAGATTTGGAAGGTAAAAATCTATATAATCCTTAAAAATTAAGAATAAGAGTTGTCGCTATTCTTGAAATGTTCCCCGCATGGATATCAACTGACTTTTTCTTTTTTCAATATGCTTCAGTTCTAGCAGCATGCAAGTTACTAGGGGTATTCACGGGTTGATGCGAAACGCAGTTGCGACGATGCAAAAATGCATGATTGCGAACTTTCGCATCATTCCAACCACAAACACATTGGAAGCAATTTTGCAACTCTTCTTGAATTACGCACTGCTCAAACCAATTGCGAGAACACACAAGCAGTGATGCTAAACAGATGATTCATATTTTGGTTTTTTTCGAACGTAGTTTTCACATGGGTAAAACTTTAAAAAGGTTATATTTGCACGTAGATTTTAATAACTTTTTATGATTTTGAAATAAGATGGCAATATATTTACTGTTCATTCGATATTTCATTTTATTGCACAATTAAGTTGCAATATTGATGTTCACGCGTTAGTGCGCAAAATATCTTGCACTTTCACAGTCTTGCAATTTGCAACAACCCGTGAATACCCCTACTAAAATCGAGTTTGAAAACATAGCTATTGTATGAATTATTTAAAACATTTATTTTTGAAGTGAAAACTTCTTTAGGCGCGTTGAACGATTTTGGTAGAGGGTAAATCGTTGGTTTGCATCATCGTATTTTTCCAAGGAAATCGTCAACAATACAGACAGCAAAGATAACAAGATAGGAAAACAAAGAAGTAAAATATAAGGAAGTGGTGTAATAGCAGAAAAGTGTGGTATTTTTTATATTGGTGTTGGTTCACACAAATACAGAAACAATCACAAAGGGCCGTATTCGGTTGTATCGTAAAAGAAGGCCCAAACTGTTAAAGTTTGTTCTTATGCATTAAAATTTTAGAAACATTTCAAGAATAGCAACAACTCTAATTATTTAAAACATTTTTGATCGCTTGCATTTGGCTTAGAAGTTATAGGCATCCAACATTGGAAAAAGTGGACTAAAAATTTAGCTGATTTTTTAAGTTTTCCAACAAAACTAAACTTTATGGGTATCAAAAGAGAGATAATACAAGTATCTATTCAACAAGATATCAAACATAAAAATACATACATTTAAGATACAACCCTTTTTTTTACTTAAAATCGCGAGGTTTTTCCAGATTTAATAAAAAAAAATAAATGTATCAAAAGGAGGCTTTCGGATGCTGCTTAGGGCTTACAAACCTCAGTAAGTACCACACAGGCTTCTCTGTCTACAGCAGTTCTGAATGTAGTTATCTTTTTAATAATTCTCTTTTTAATGTATTGCTTTCGTAAAAGAGAAACCACTAGTCTTTCAGACAAATTCTAATTATAAAAAATTATATCTTAATGAATTTTTATGGAATTCTAAATTTGACACATCGTTGAATAGATACGCACATTACCTTTGTTTTAATACCCATAAAGCTTAGTTTTGTTGAAAAATTAGAAAAACTGCAAGATTTTTAGGTAATTTTTCTATATTTGAAGGCCTATAAATTCTAAACTTCAACTTTAATTACAAATTATATTAGGTTAATTTTTTTAAATCCTTATTTTTTTTTGGTGTTTCTGCCTAGTTGTTGTGTAAAAATCAGAAAAATTTAACAAACAGGTACTAAATCTGATTCACTATGCTGAAAACAAGAGCGCCCCAAACATGTATTCAACTGCGAAAAATGACTGCGCCCCTGAAGCAGTGTTTGTGTTTTGACAGATGTGGTTTGATCAAACTGGCGGAAAATCAACGGGGTCTAAATTGCATTTTTAAACCATTTTTAATAAGAAATATATACATTTCCAACACAAATAAGTTAAAAAAATATCGTTAGAAACTAAATAAAGCACTTTTGTTAAAAGAATTTAAACCGTATGGACATATTTACCTGTGGAACGAATGCGCATTGTTTTTAAGTTTTCGGGAACTATTACAATTCTTAACCGCACAACTCATATTGCATTTGTTTTAGTGGTTTTTTTCTTTAATTTTGTTGCTTTTTAAGCAGTGAAAAATGCTTAAAATTAAATTATTTTCAACTATTTTGCTGAGGAGTCTTCCAATCAGATGCCAGGGTTCTCAAAAATGTCAAAAAACACACTCTTTCTCGCTCGCACAATTTACGAATGGTGCGACAGTTCACGTACAGTGTATGTGTAAGCAACACCATTTCCTTATATTTTACTTCTTTGTAGGAAAATTACAAAAAATAACCTCAAAAATGTTTGCATATATTTGTGCATAAAAAAATCAACAGTGATCGTCACTCTTGTTCTTAATCGGCCGCAAGCTCACAAAGAAATCACTTGGCAACTCCTGAAATTAATGCATATAATCTGTTTGGTAGTATATAAATACTTAAGTTAGGTTGCAATAAGATGTTTGCAACCAAAACTTATTATTAATTCAGCTTATATTGGTATATGCCTTTAAAGTTTGGCAATTTCTTCAGTTGTTATATTTGTCAACATTTTTGAAAAATTTGCTTTTACTCAAACAGCTGCTATTCATGGTGAGATTTAAAAATGGATCGACTTCTTCTTTTTCTGCTTTTTTTCTGCTGGAACTTTGTTTGCAAACAAGAAAAATAATGCATGGATTGAGTGTTTTAACATTTTAATCTTTAAGTTGTGATAAAGGAATATGTTGAAA
Source organism: Dichetophora obliterata (assembly GCA_963920525.1). NCBI lineage: Eukaryota > Metazoa > Arthropoda > Insecta > Diptera > Sciomyzidae > Dichetophora > Dichetophora obliterata. The sequence goes on along the minus strand of OY986439.1, from coordinate 112,083,444 downwards.
ATTCAAATAATTACATGCATGCTCTTATTTTATTACATATCGTCAAACAAAGTTTGACAATTTTCACACTTGTTGTATTTGTAAGTGGCTTTTTATTTTCACCACCTCGCCATTTTATTTTCAGAGTTGCCAACTATCATTGTTTTATTAATATATTTTTTAATAAAGGGTGTGTGTTAAAAGGAAAATTTTAAACATGGAGAAAAACTACAACTAAAGATTGACATTGGAAAGTCAACACATCCAAGAGAGAGGGGAAAAAGCAATGAACTACAAAGAAGACACTGACAACATTAATAACAATTATGCTATTGTTTTAAAACCGTGGAGTCGCAAAATTTGAATGTTTTATCATTGTTATGTTATTTATGTTTAATGTACGTGAAAATTAGAATAACTTGTGCTAAAATTAAAATGTATTTGTAAAACAGATATCTGTAAGTCCAATGTTTATAGCACATAAGCTTTAATTGTTTATCTAATTATTGTTTAAATTTTGTGTTTTTAAAGCAATTAAAAAATCCCCTGAGGAAGTCGCCAAAAAAGCGATGAAACGTTGGGAACAAAATTGAATCATTTGTTTGATTGCAGTTTAAAAAGCACTGGCCAAAAATCCTCCAAAAAATCATAAAAAAATAATTCTAATTTCATATGCCGACTGTAGCTACACGATTAGAATTCACAACGTCTACAAAAAATTTTCGACTAACTGCGCCAACAACAATTACCAAGGAAATCTACAAACAAGGGCGTACAGAGAAGAACAAGATCAGAGCGGAACTTTTATAATTTTTTTATTTCCATCCTACATGTAGGACGGACTGCAGTATGAGCTTTTGCACATCCTACATGTCCGTCCGACCTGTCAAATCCATCCTACATGTAGGATAGTCCGAAACCCCCAATTAGCATAAAAATTCTTATATAGCAGTAAAGCGGTCGTGGCAGGACAACGTCTTCCAGGGAATACTAATATTTTATATATAGGTTTTCGCTTCGGCCGGCAGTCCTCTCACTGCTATACTTTTTTTTTTTAATTCAAAACGTATGAATAAATATATAAAGAGGTACATGTATAGATGGGTTTTGGGCACCATTCATTTTCTAAACATATTCCAGAACCTTCCTGCAAGGCTTGATTCTAAATCCTGGATTTAATATAAACACGTGACGCGAAAAATCCAGAAAATTCTTAAAATGGTTGGACCTGTTAAAAAATGTGAATTTGAAGAAGTATAAAATAAATGTTTCAAATTGACTTTCCTATATAAATTGTAGTCATAAGAAAACTTTTGACCATAAGATATTCTAATGTAAAAGCGTTTTTTGAACAAGAATTTGCCATCAGATTTTTTAAAAATTAGTGCTTGATCAAAAATTAGCCTACTTTATTCAGAATTTCTTAACTTTTTTCGCTTTTTTATAAGAAGCTTTGCCCTTGCCTAGATCGCTGCCATTTTCTTAAATTTAAATGCTGCAAGATTGTTAGCAATTTTATTGAGTTAACAAAAAATTAAAAAATTATCCAAATTGGATTACCTTTATAACGATTAACCAACTTTTGGTAAAACAATTAGTTTTTTAAATTTATTTTACTTTGGTTTTCTTCTTTCGTTTAATTACTTTAACACATAAATTTGCATATCGTCCAAGTTCATATGCGATATTGTCTTAAATGCCTCTTATCATCTGTTGCTCCGAAGAATGATCTTCGACTAGTTTCTTCGACTAATTTCGTGCACGAAAAATTTCGTAATTTCTTCCATTACATTCGTAGCATTTACTAATGACTTCGTACTATTTAGTATCAGTTGAGTTTAAAAAATTTTTAACCGAAATCTTTTAGCCTGGTTTCTTAAACAATTACCGAATATAAGGAAATGTATGATTGCAAGGTGGCCGTAATCTACTGAAAGAGTAAGTGACCCGTAAGCTAAAAAACCGTGGTTCAAATCCCAGCTCAGATAGATGTTTTTCGTTATTAGTTAATGTAACAAATGTATTCGTACAATTTACATTTGTTTTTGTATGAATACGAATAAAATATTTGTAATATGTACTAAACTACGTCCAATCTACGAATCCTATTTGTGACTGAAAACTACGAATAATATTCGTAGAATGGACGCAGTTTTTAGTAATAATTTACACACAAAATTTTTTGAGTGTAAGAATACGTATTGAAAAGTTCCTGTGAAACAAGGGTAAATGAAATGGTATCGTAACTTATTACTGCGACGGTTACAACATACTATTTTAAAATGCATGGTTTAGCTGAGCTTTATTTATAAATATTGTACCTTAAAAAAGTATTTTTGAGTTTTCTTCAAAATATATTAACATGTATGTATAATGAAAATATCGTCATATAAAATCAAAAAAGCCGTAAGTTACAATAAACTCAAAGTCGACTTTTTTATTTACCTACAACTGAAACCTTATCAAAATACATTTTTCTGCTAAATTTTAAACTCCTACAACTTAAAATGACGTTTTTAATAAAAAAGTTCTAAAATCCCTAAGTTTGAGCGCAACTTACAATAACAATTTAGAAAGTTTTTTGACTCTCCCGCAAAATTTTTTAATTGTAGCTTACGGCTTTTTGATTAAATATAAATACGAGTATATTTAAAAATTGGCTTGCTCCCCTTTCCCCCTGCGTACGCCCATGATGTGAACATTTGATTCACGAGAAAGCTAGTGATCAGAAAGAGCAAGTATTTGAATAGCGAAAAGAATTTTTAAATTCAATTCAATGACTTTTCAATAAAAATCGAAAAAACTGGAAAGTGAGAGAGAAAATAAGAGAGTGAGATTTTTCTCTTCATTCCACTTTTGGAAAGTTTTTTCTGGCTATTTTTCTCAGTGTTGCCGCTTTGTGAGTAATTCCTCAAAACGTGAAGAATTTAAAGTAGCTGTGAGTAATTTTTGAGGAATTTTATTTTGAGGAATTTTTGAGGAACTAGAAAATTTTTAGAATTTTTTTGAAGTGAAAACTTCTTTAGGCGCGTTGAACGATTTTGGTAGAGGATAAATCTTTCGTTTTCGTGATCGTATTTTTCCTAGGAACTCTCGCCATCAATACAAAAACAAAGCTAACAAGATAGGAAAATTAGAAAACATAACCTCAAAAAATGTTTGCATGTATTTGTGCATAAAAATATCAACAATTATAGTCTCTTGTTCTTAATCGGCCGCAAGCTCACAAAGAAATAACTTGGCAACTCCTGAAATGAATGCATATAATCTGTTAGTATATAAATACTTAAGGTAGGTTGCAATAAGATGTTTGCAACGAAAACTTATTATTAATTCGCTTTATATTGGTCTATATATGCTTTTAAAGTTTGGCAATTTCTTCAGTTGTTGTATTTGTCAACATTTTTGAAAAATTTGCTTTTACTTAAACAGCTGCTATGCTGGTGAGATTTAAAAATGGAACGATCTTCTTCTTTTTCGGTTTTTTTCTGCTGGAACTTCGTTTGCAAACAAGAAAAAATAATGTATGGATTGAGTGTTTTAACATTTTAATCTTTCAGTTGTGATAAGGGAATATGTTGAATATTCAAATAACTACATGCATGCTCTTATTTTATTATATATCATCAAACAAAGTTTGACAATTTTCACACTTGTTGTATTTGTAAGTGGCTTTTTATTTTCACCACCGCGCCATTTTATTTTCAGAGTTGCCAACTATCATTGTTTTATTAATAAATTTTTTCATAAAGGGTGTGTGTCAAAAGGAAAATTTTAAACATGGAGAAAAACTACAACAAAAGATTGACATTGGAAAGTCAACACATCCAAGAGAGAGGGGGAAAAGCAATGAACTACGAAGAAGACACTGACAACATTAATAACAATTATGCTATTGTTTTAAAACCGTGGAGTCGCAAAATTTGAATGTTTTATCATTGTTATGTTATTTATGTTTAATGTACGTGAAAATTAGAATAACTTGTGCTAAAATTAAAATGTATTTGTAAAACAGATATCTGTAAGTCCAATGTTTATAGCACATAAGCTTTAATTGTTTATCTAATTATTGTTTAAATTTTGTGTTTTTCGTCGCCAAAAAAGCGATGAAACGTTGGGAACAAAATTGAATCATTTGTTTGATTGCAGTTTAAAAAGCACTGGCCAAAAAACCTCCAAAAAATCATAAAAAAATAATTCTAATTTCATATGCCGACTGTAGCTACACGATTAGAATTCACAACGTCTACAAAAAATTTTCGACTAACTGCGCCAACAACAATTACCAAGGAAATCTACAAACAAGGACGCACAGAGAAGAACAAGATCAGAGCGGAACTTTTATAATTTTTTGATTTCCATCCTACATGTAGGACGGACTGCAGTATGAGCTTTCGCACATCCTACATGTCCGTCCGACCTGTCAAATCCATCCTACATGTAGGATAGTCCGAAACCCCCAATTAGCATAAAAATTCTTATATAGCAGTAAAGCGGTCGTGGCAGGACAACGTCTTCCAGGGAATACTAATATTTTATATATAGGTTTTCGCTTCGGCCGGCAGTCCTCTCACTGCTATACTTTTTTTTTTAATTCAAAACGTATGAATAAATATATAAAGAGGTACATGTATAGATGGGTTTTGGGCACCATTCATTTTCTAAACATATTCCAGAACCTTCCTGCAAGGCTTAATTCTAAATCCTGGATTTAATATAAACACGTGACGCGAAAAATCCAGAAAATTCTTAAAATGGTTGGACCTGTTAAAAAATGTGAATTTGAAGAAGTATAAAATAAATGTTTCAAATTGACTTTCCTATATAAATTGTAGTCATAAGAAAACTTTTGACCATAAGATATTCTAATGTAAAAGCGTTTTTTGAACAAGAATTTGCCATCAGATTTTTTTAAAAATTAGTGCTTGATCAAAAATTAGCCTACTTTATTCAGAATTTCTTAACTTTTTTCGCTTTTTTATAAGAAGCTTTGCCCTTGCCTAGATCGCTGCAATTTTCTTAAATTTAAATGCTGCAAGATTGTTAGCAATTTTATTGAGTTAACAAAAAATTAAAAAATTATCCAAATTGGACTACCTTTATAACGATTAACCAACTTTTGGTAAAACAATTAGTTTTTTAAATTTATTTTACTTTGGTTTTCTTCTTTCGTTTAATTACTTTAACACATAAATTTGCATATCGTCCAAGTTCATATGCGATATTGTCTTAAATGCCTCTTATCATCTGTTGCTCCGAAGAATGATCTTCGACTAGTTTCTTCGACTAATTTCTTGCACGAAAAATTTCGTAATTTCTTCCATTACATTCGTAGCATTTACTAATGACTTCGTACTATTTAGTATCAGTTGAGTTTAAAAAAATTTTTAACCGAAATCTTTTAGCCTGGTTTCTTGAACAATTACCGAATATAAGGAAATGTATGATTGCAAGGTGGCCGTAATCTACTGAAAGAGTAAGTGACCCGTAAGCTAAAAAACCGTGGTTCAAATCCCAGCTCAGATAGATGTTTTTCGTTATTAGTTAATGTAACAAATGTATTCGTACAATATACATTTGTTTTTGTATGAATACGAATAAAATATTTGTAATATGTACCAAACTACGTCCAATCTACGAATCCTATTTGTGACTGAAAACTACGAATAATATTCGTAGAATGGACGCAGTTTTTAATAATAATTTACACACAAAATTTTTTGAGTGTAAGAATACGTATTGAAAAGTTCCTGTGAAACAAGGGTAAATGAAATGTTATCGTAACTTATTACTGCGACGGTTACAACATACTATTTTAAAATGCATGGTTTAGCTGAGCTTTATTTATAAATATACCTTAAAAAAGTACTTTTGAGTTTTATATATATTAACATATATGTATAATGAAAATATCGTCATATAAAATCAAAAAAGCCGTAGGTTACAATAAACTCAAAGTCGACTTTTTTATTTACCTACAACTGAAACCTTATCAAAATACATTTTTCTGCTAAATTTTAAACTCCTACAACTTAAAATGACGTTTTTAATAAAAAAGTTCTAAAATCCCTAAGTTTGAGCGCAACTTACAATAACAATTTAGAAAGTTTTTTGACTCTCCCGCAAAATTTTTTAATTGTAGCTTACGGCTTTTTGATTAAATATAAATACGAGTATATTTAAAAATTGGCTTGCTCCCCTTTCCCCCTGCGTACGCCCATGATGTGAACATTTGATTCACGAGAAAGCTAGTGATCAGAAAGAGCAAGTATTTGAATCGCGAAAAGAATTTTTAAATTCAATTCAATGACTTTTCAATAAAAATCGAAAAAACTGGAAAGTGAGAGAGAAAATAAGAGAGTGAGATTTTTCTCTTCATTCCACTTTTGGAAAGTTTTTTCTGGCTATTTTTCTCAGTGTTGCCGCTTTGTGAGTAATTCCTCAAAACGTGAAGAATTTAAAGTAGCTGTGAGTAATTTTTGAGGAATTTTATTTTGAGGAATTTTTGAGGAACTAGAAAATTTTTAGAATTTTTTGAAGTGAAAACTTCTTTAGGCGCGTTGAACGATTTTGGTAGAGGATAAATCTTTCGTTTTCGTGATCGTATTTTTCCTAGGAACTCTCGCCATCAATACAAAAACAAAGCTAACAAGATAGGAAAATTAGAAAACATAACCTCAAAAAATGTTTGCATGCATTTGTGCATAAAAAATATCAACAATTATAGTCTCTTGTTCTTAATCGGCCGCAAGCTTACAAAGAAATAACTTGGCAACTCCTGAAATTAATGCATATAATCTGTTAGTATATAAATACTTAAGTTAGGTTTCAATGAGATGTTTGCAACGAAAACTTATTATTAATTCGCTTTATATTGGTCTATATATGCTTTTAAAGTTTGGCAATTTCTTCAGTTGTTGTATTTGTCAACATTTTTGAAAAATTTGCTTTTACTTAAACAGCTGCTATGCATGGTGAGATTTAAAAATGGAACGATCTTCTTCTTTTTCGGTTTTTTTCTGCTGGAACTTCGTTTGCAAACAAGAAAAAATAATGTATGGATTGAGTGTTTTAACATTTTAATCAGTGATGTGCGGCGTAGAGAACATGATGTCGACAATGCTATTGTCGACGGTGTCGAAAATGTCGTGTAGACAATTGCTTTTAACGACGTGTAGATAATTAATGTAAAAGGCTGCATGTTTATTGTAATATTTAATTAAATTGAGTCTAAGTTCGAAGTATTCCTTATTTTTACGCCTTCTGGGCATGGCTTTTGTTTGTTTAATTGTAAAATTTGTTACTTTGTGTTAATTAAACGACTTTTCAAAAGGTTTTAGGAATCAGCATAATCTAAATGGAACTTGCATTTTCACAGTGTTGCATTTTGTTGACATTGTTTACACAATTCTCGACATTGTCTACATTGTCGACACATTCTGCATTGTCGACACCAAAATGTCGACAATTAAAGACGACGCGTTGAGGAACATCACTGATTTTAATCTTTAAGTTGTGATAAGGGAATATGTTGAACATTCAAATAACTACATGCATGCTCTTATTTTATTATATATCATCAAACAAAGTTTGACAATTTTCACACTTGTTGTATTTGTAAGTGGCTTTTTATTTTCATCACTGCGACATTTTATTTTTAGAGTTGCCAACTATCATTGTTTGGTTAATAAATTTTTTCATAACACGGGGGTTACACGAGACAGTACTGTTAAGACATTGAAAAATACGTTTTAATTAATAATACGTTTTAATACGTTTTAAAAATGCGAAAAAGTGTACAGACAATTGGTAAGACAGTTGGCAAGACAGTAGACAAAATAGTAAAAAATTTCTATTTTATGAAGAAAATTTTTGTAAAAACTACGAGTACGCCAAACGATTCCAAATTTTCCATTAATTCTATTAAATTTTCACGTATTCTGTCACTTGATATGCTACATATCATTCTACTCTCCTAGCTACTGTCCCGCCAAATGTCTACAAAAAACTTAAGACAGTAGAGCAGACAGTAGCAAAAGTTAGTGTGTGTGGGTAAAAATTTGTCTGTCTTAACTGTCTTAACAGTACTGTCTCGTGTAAACTCCGTGTGAAGGGTAAGTGTCAAAAGGAAACTTTTCAGTAGTGGTAGGATAGAAAATATCAGGTTGAATAAAATTTGTGTGTTTTGAAATAAATTTGTCTTTTTTGCTGTGCTGTGATGAAATTTTGACGTTTCACATTTCGGTCGTGTTTTAGCGCAAACATTTTATTTTATTTGCATTTTATTAATTTGCGACATATTTTTTTTTTTTTTTTTTTTAATTATTTATTATAAAGTAAATTTACAATAAGTAAAAGAAAAGCACTAGCAGCTATGGCTATCGGCATTGATTGAAATTAAGGAATTACGAAAAGTCTAATTGTAGATCTATTAAATACTGTTATGCAAGTCTAATTTTTTTAAAAAATTTAAAATAATATTTACATTAGAGTCTGAAGGATTTGAAAGGAAGTAATATGGAGAAGAGTTCGAAAAGAAGGAAGAGTAGACTGAAGCTAAGGAGGGGTAATTGGAGAGGACATGCGGAATTGTTAGTGAGGCGCCGTTGCAAAAATGACAGCGAGGTTGAGGTTCTTTTTTCAAAAGAAACAGATGTGTGGCAGTAGTGTGTTCCAGTCGAATTCTGGTGAAGCATTTGTTTTGTTTAGTGGTGGTGGTGTCGGGTAACCCCAGCGGGATGTTATGAGGATTGGATTTTTTGTAGTTGTGGTTGTAGTTGGCCCAGTGTAAAGAAATTTCACTTTGAAGTTTTTCGAGAGCGCTTTTGGTAATTGAGTTCTTAGATCGAGGATTAAAATAATGAGCTGGGAGTTGAAGAACAGATTTGGCGGCATGATCTGCGTTCTCATTCCCTTGAATGCCTGCGTGGCCTGGTATCCACATGATTTTGACTTTTTTGTTCATTGCGATGAGGTTTTGTTTTATTTGTATAACCGTTTCATGGTGATTGCAAATTGATTTAGCTGCTTCGAAGACAGATTTGCTGTCATTACAGATAATAAACTGGTTTCTTGATTTTTTGCAAAAGTCTAATGCAGCGGTTATTGCTTTTGCCTCGGCGTCAAAGATCGAAGCAGGTTCTACCATCAGTCCGTGAGATACAATATGACCACTATCATCTACTACAGCAAAAGATACGCAGTCCTTGGATTTGGAACCATCTGTGTAGAGAAAATGCCAGCTGTTACTTTTGTAGGTTTGAAAGCAATCTCGGAAAAGTTGGATGTATGCAGCTGGGGAGGTTTTGTCCTTTTGGTAGCAAGCCAGATTTGAGATAAAACTGTTTTGGCTTAGCTTCCATGGTGGAAGAATTTCCCGTTTGGTCAATGTTCCATTTATATTAATTCCATAAGACCTTGCAGTAGCAATCAGAAGTGAAATAGCAGATGGTTTCTTCATTTTTGTAATTCTATTTTTTGTGGAGTAGATTGACTTATACAGGAGGCTGGAGTTCGAGCAGAGGAGTTTATGTAAACTACGACATGTCAGGGTTTTTATTCTATTTTGAATAGATTCCAATCCGCTTTCAGCATACAAGTTCATCAAAGGAGATGTTCGAAAAGCTCTCAAGCTCGATTTGATTGCAGCATGGTAAGGAGATTGCATATTCTTTATGTGGGTTTTGGCGCAACTCCCGTAGATTAGCAACCCGTAATCAATTTTTGACAAAACTGTTAATTTGGTATAATTAAGCAGGAAGTTGGTATGAATTTGGCTTTTTGAGGAAGAAAGGTATTTTACAACATTTAATCGGGAAGATAAATTGGTTTTTAAGTAGCTACAGTGTTTGTTAAAAGTATATTTACAATCAAAATATATTCCTAAAATTTTCAAATAATTCACATTTTCGATTCTAATATTGTTATAAGTTATAGATAGGTTATTGCAGTTAATTTTTTTACAAATATGAAGATGTTTAGTTTTTTCTAATGAAATTAGAGCACCGGATGATTTTGACCAAGAGCCAATTGCGTCTAGGGTTCCAGAGAAATTTCTTTTAATTTCATTTGTGTCTTGTTGTTTGGCTACAATGTACAGATCGTCAGCATATATGCAATGTTCCAGGTTTTTGTTATTAAGAATGATACGGCTTAGGTCGTCGAAGGCAATGATGAATAATGTCACCGATAGAGGCGAGCCCTGCGGTATTCCATTAGACAGCGAGTACGTTTTTGAAAACACGTTGCTAGTTTTACATCTAAATTGTCTGTGAGTTAAAAAAGATTTAATGTATGAATAGATTTTTGGCCCGATGCACCATTCGGTAAGTTTTTTCAAAACAATATGAATTCCAACTTTATCGAAGGCCTTAACGAAATCAATCGACAAAATTGAGATATGATTTTTAGCAGAAAGGTTCCTGCATATCAAATGATCGAGATATAGTAAAGCGTCCATTGTCCCAGAACCAGGCTGGAATGCAACTTGATTGCAGGAAATTAACCTATAAGTTTTTATTAACCACATAAGACGCTTGGATATGATTTTTTCTAATATTTTGCCAGCGCAAGGGAGTAAAGAAATGGGTCTATATGAATCAATGAGATCTCTTGGCTTATGGGGTTTATTTATAGGGATAACTATGGCAGTTTTATAGCTTTGTGGGATGATACCGGTGTCAAAAATGTTGTTATAGAGGTTAAGTAAACGGTGTTTAAAAGAAATTGGGGCGTTTTTTATCATATCATATGGAATCTGGTCAAATCCGGGAGTTTTGCCAGAGGATGATTTTAGGCTAAGTTCAAGCTCATTAAAGGATAATATAGATTCAATTTGTTGGGTAAATTTGGAGCAATTTAGGCTGATGGGTAAGTTAAGGATATTGATTTTATTGTTTTGAAAGTCATGTGTGAAATTTGAGTCTTGGGAAGTAGAAGACCACGTTTTAGCGAACTCTTCAGCAATTTCAAACGGTTCAACAAGACAATTATTATTGATATTGATTACTTTAATGGCAGAGGGGGGCAATGTACCAACTAGAGTACGAATTGCTCTCCAGTTGTCAGAAGGGGAAGCTTTAGGTTTAACGGATTTAGTAAAATTGTTAAAACTAGACTCCTTTGCTTTCTTTCTGGCCTTGTTGAAAAGAGCATTTTTACGTTTATAATCAATTAGATTATCAATGGAGACATTTCTTTGATAGAATCGCCATGCTTCTTGTTTCGCATCCCTGAGTTTTTTAAGCTCTGAGGACCACCAGGGGACAGTTTTCGAATATTTCCTGTAAATGGTTTGAGGGATAGTGCCTTTGGCAGCAGAGTGGAAAATCTTGTGTATCTGGGCAGCTTCCTTATTGACATTAGGGGACACTAGGTATTTTTCAGAAATGATTGGGAGATTTCTTTGGAACAAGGTCCAATCGGCTCTTTTAGTGTTATATTGGGGAAGTCTAGGTGATCTTTGAACTGTATTTGAATTAAAAGTAACAGTTGTAATTAAAGGAAAATGATCACTATTGTGTAAATCATTAATTGTACGCCAGGAACAGTGGGGCAATAAGCGCAGAGCAAAAACTAACGTCAACACATGTGTAGGAGCTGTGTGTGCTAAAGTGGGTGGCAGAGCCATCATTTAAAACACAAAGATTGGAAGCAAAAATAAAATCTTCTAAAATATGTCCCCTTTGGTTTGATGAAGCTGAGCCCCAAAGTGAACTCCACCCATTGAGGTCCCCTAAGAGCAGGACTGGAGAGAATATGTTGTTAAAAATATTTGCTAGATCACTCATTGAGATTGCTTGTGCGGGGGGAATGTACATTGAGAGGATAGTGAATTTTATTTTTAAATTTAATTCAACAGCTACATGAGATATGCTAGAAGGTATATTGAGCAGCCTATGCGGCAAAGATTTATTAATAAGTATCGCAGCACCTTGCTTTGCAGTATGATTATGGGGAAAGTTATGGAAATACCCAGTATAGGCGTTTGGTACAATTGGAATTTCGTCAAATTTACAATGGGTTTCTTGAAGGCAAATTATTGCCGGAATCTGTTCTTTTATAAGCATTTGTAGATCTATATAATTTTTACGATAACCTCGAATGTTCCATTGAAGAATATTGAGCATCGCGAAAATAAATTCAAATAATAAAAAATTTTTCTCTTAAATACAATAAACCTAAATTGTAAAAAGAGAGTAAATTGTTATTCTGAAAAGTCTGAAAAAAGAGTGAGATCGTTTTGATGAGAAGGAGAGTCTACCAGTGAAGAGGTTTGTGTGTAAGGGGTTTCTAGTAAGGGAGGTGAAAAAGAAGTAGAAGTTGGTAGAGAAGTTGCGGTATTTGTTGTTAAATTGTTGTCTGTTAATGTTTCCATAATTTTGTTAGTGTTATTAAAAGGTTCCGTTGAAGAAGAGAGAAGGCTGGATTAGCCAAGCGTAAGGTAACGTAGCGCGACGTTGCCAATTGTCAAGCTGAAATCTGTTTAATGATAAATGTGTACAAGTCGTTACCGAACTCGTAACGTGGCGTGACGCAGCGTAGAAGTCTGTAGAAAATAGATTTCTACGCAACGTTACGATTTTTGGTAGTTCGACAGCTGTGTTACAAGCGAAAAAATTTGTTTAACTTCACATTTTTGTAAATTTTAATACTATATAAGAAAGAATGCAATCTTTTATTGACGAGGAGAAGTAAATAAGCCTTCTAGAATAAAATGAGTGCCCTGCACTACGCCGCCTGCACTACGTTGGATTACGATTTCGGTAATCGCTTATCCTCGAGGCAACGTCGCACTACGCTACATCGCGCTGCGCCACCTCACGTTACGCTTGGGTAATCAAGCCTAGATTCGTTGCTGAATCATTTGAGAAGTTATTAAAAGGGAGAGAAAGAGTTGAATTTTGTTGTTGCGTTTTGATATTAGTTTCGGTTGAAGTTTTTTGATTGCTGTTTGTGATGTTGTTATCGGCATTATGTTTTAAGGCCGAAGAGTATGAAATGTGTTCTTTGACTTGGATGGGATTTTCTTGCTTATGTATGCGTCTAGCGTCAGCTATGCTACATTTTTTTTGAGTCTTAATTTTAAGAATTTCTTTTTGTTGCTTAAACCTTGGACATGATGTAGAAGAGGCTGGGTGAGGTTCGAAACAATTGGCACACATTTCGTGAGTGCAGGGAAGAGGGGGGTGTGGTGGTAGATTACAGGTGACGCAAGCTGGGTTCTTTTTACAATATTTAAATGTATGGCCAAGAATTTGGCAATTCTTGCATCGCATAGGATTGGGGTAATATTCCCGAACGGGGAGTTTGTACCAGGCTATATCGATAGAGTTAGGAGTTTGATATCTGTTGAAAGTAAGAAGAATAAGACCGGAAGGAACGCGTTTGTCACCATCAAGTTTTGTAAATTTATAGACACCAGAGACCCCTTGGTTTTTTAAATCTTCAAGAATTTCATTTTCTGGGGTAGGGATCAGATTACGATCAAAAATGGTGCCTTTGCAAGAATTTAGAGTTTCATGTAGAGAAATTGATACTGAACATAGGCCACCAAAAGATTTGGTTCGAGTAAACTTATCAGCAACTTTCTGGTTTTTAGTTAAAACAAGCAGGCTGCCATCGCGAAGCATACTTACTGTTTCAATTTCAGTGCTAATGGAATCCAATGCTTTTTTTTTTTGCAAACACACTAAAACTAGATAGCGGTTTTTCGTCATCATTTGATTTGATCAATACAAACTTTGGGTTTATTTGAGGAGCACTTTTTTCAGGAAGTAAAGGGAACACTAGATCAGTAATTTTAGTTGTCATTTTTTTTCTTTTCTGCCGGGGACTGTTTAGGGTAACTTCGTCAAGCTCCCTAAACCGATTCCCCGGAGGAAGCGGGGAATCACACCACATTAAACAGCACAAAAAATTAAGAAATGAAAGTTATGGTTTACTTCCAAGTCAGAGAAAAAACACGTGAAAATAATATCAAAAAAAAAAACAACAACGCTACCTAATGGCAAGAGCGAAAAAGAAACGGAATACGATTGTAGAAGGCGGTCTTTGACAAACAACTTATCGAGACGAGAGTTGGTCGGAGACTGTGCGACATATTTAATTCGAGAGCTTGTACTTGCAACATATTTCGTAAACTTGTAATATTGTAAACTTGAAAAACTTAAAATATAACAAAATAATAAAAAAATAACGAAAGTGCTTGAGATTGTGTGTGCGTGTGTGCAGGCCAACGATCTCCCGGTGCATCAGCAAGTGCAGAAAAGTTAAATTGGCTTTCTTTGCTGGCGAACGTCCTCCAAGTGCCACCACCAGCAAATGCAGTGCAAAATTTGTTGCTAGCCAACATTCTCCAAGTGCCATCACCAGCAGCACAAGCAAGTGCATCGCAAATTTCCTGATTCTTTTGCTTGCCAACGTTCTAAGAGAGTCGCCACGAGCAGCATCAGCAAGTGCAGCACAATTCAATTGACTAGTCAACTCTCCAATATTTCAGAAGCACCATTTCAGCATGTCTCAAGCGCAGAGGCAAATTTCTGCCATTATACTCCGGCGTGAATTAAATAAATTGAAAGCGGAGAATTTGCGCTTCATTTGCTTGTGCTGTTGCTGGTGGCACTTGTTGGCACATGTTGACTAGCAAGAAATTTGCGCTGCACTTGCTAGTGCTGTTGCTGGTGGTACTTGAAGGACGTTCACCAGCAAAGAAAGCCAATTTAACTTTGCTGCATTTGGTGATGCACCGGGATATCGTTGGCTCACGCACACACAAACTCAAGCACTTTCGTTATTTTTTTGAAGTGAAAACTTCTTTAGGCTCGTTGAACGATTTTGGTAGAGGGTAAATCTTTGGCTTGCGTCATCCTCATCGTCATTTTGCGAGTAACTCTCCCCATCAATACAGATAGCGAGTAGGTTTTTAAATGACGCTCTTGGATCTTGACTACAAGGCAATCAGCAAATGTAGCAAGCAACCATCAATAAGTTCCTCTGATGACGCATCGTTTTTTTCCCCTCCCTTTGCTCCGCTGCGAAACATTGGATGATATAGTTTTTTCAATGTATATTGATATTTGCTTTTTGTTTGACTGACCGTGAAGTCCCTTTTGATGCCACCACTCATAGTACAACTAGACAAGGTAGTGTTAGGGCTGAATGTGTTCTCTTTATTAGTGACCATAACTGTCAAACTTAGCCATTTTGGTATTGTGGCCAATTTTTGCTTTCATATTGCATTCTCATTGGTTGCATATTTTGTATGAAATGTCAACTTAGTTTTGACAGTTTCGGTCACCGGCTTTCCGCTTTAACAGTACCTTGTCTAATTTTGCCATTCCACCACTTGAGATTTTGCTACCAGGCAAACAGAAAGCATAGCAAGCAAAATGCGGTTTATTTTCTGACGCCGATTCGTTCATCCCCTCTAACGTTGCGCAACCTCTGTGAACCTTTCCATTCTCACTGCGTTGTTGATGTAGATTTGAAATGTAATTGTTGTTGTACAGTTAGCTGGAATATGTTGTACAGTCGCGATATGACAACTGATTTATTTTAGATAAGAGTTTAAATCAATTTTTGAAATTTTGTATAAATGGCTGAAACTATTTCTTTTAACTGAATGTACTACCATATCAAAAATATATATGTACATATAATTCATATCATTTTTTATATTATTTCATTATTGAATTAATTTAAAATTTTTAAACTTTTTTATATCCTTTTATATAATAACACAATATACATGCACGCTATATATAGTTTGTGTTGTGTATTTAAATAAGAATATATAAGAAATAGATATAGTATATAATTTAATATAATAAATGTACGCAGACAGTTGAACCGCCTAGTGTTGTAAATTGAAAACGCAAACCAACGACAAGCAAGACACGAGAAGCAATAGAATTTTGTATAAAAAAAGGTGTTGCTTCTCGTGTCTTACTTGTCGTTTGTTTGCGTTTTGGATTTACAACATTAGGCGGTAAAAAATAGAACGCTTATGATAAGCAGACTGTAGTAATTCAATTACAACTGTAAATATAAATTTATTTTGCAGGTTTTTTGTGTAAGTGTTTTTAAAGCGTTATAAAAATACTGCGATTGTCATATGCCGACTGTAGCTACCAAATAACATCTACAAAAAAATTAAAGCTAGCTGCACAACAACAATTACCAAGCAAATCTACAACAAAAACGCAGAAAGAATGACATGATCACAGCGATTGCACAGCGTTAGAGGGGATGAACTGAATCGGCGGCGAAAAATAAATAGCACTTTGCTTGCTATTTTTTCTGTTTGCCTACTAGCAAGATCTAAAGTGGAGGCATTAAAAGAGACTTTACGACAGTCAAATAAAATACAAATATGAAAAATTGAAATTTCATTTTATTTCAGCAGTTAGCTCTGAAGTCTCTTTTAATGCCTCCCTAAACTTGAGATTTTGCTAGCAGGCAAACAGAAAATATAGCATGCAAAGTGCTGTATATTTTACGCCGCCAATTCGGTTCATCCCCTCTAAAGCTGCGCAACGGCTGGGATCTTGTCATTCGCTTTGCGTTGTTGTTGTAAATTTGCTAAGTAGTTATTGTTGTACAGTAAGCTTTAATTTTTTGTAGATGTTTATTTGTAGCTACAGTCAGCATATGACGTCGAACTAATTTAGAAAACAGTTTATACACATGAATTAAGGAGTATATATAATATTGGTAAATCTATTTGTTTTTGTAAAAGTGTTACCGTATCGGACATCCTACATGTCCGTCCGACCTGTCAAATCCATCCTACATGCAGGATAGTCCGAAACCCTATATTAGCATGAAAATTCTTATATAGCAGTAAGGCAGTCGTGGCAGGACGACGTCTTCCAGGGAATACTAATATTTTATATATAGGTTTTCGCTTCGGTCGGCAGTCCCCTCACTGCTATACTTTTTTATTTGACATGCTGACCTGTGGTCGTGAGAAAATAAGTAGTTGTCAAGGCTACCTAATAGATTGTTTTATCATGAACAGACCTATTAATAAATTTTTATAGAAATTGTCACTTGCTTTTCAGATAGTAACAATTTCACAAAAAAATTTTGTGTTTTAACCTTCAAATTTTGTTTTGAATTAAAAAAATTACAACAAACACATATAAATATTAAAAATACTGGGTAACAATTGTTACTTTGCCAGAAAAGGGCTGTATGTCTTTTTTGAAAATACAAAATTTTCTAAAATTAATTGAAAAATAGCGTATTTATAGAAATTTTTGTAAAAAATACCCAAAATGTTGATAGAATCTAACAATCTTCTTATTCACAACTTTGGGGCCCCTGATACCTTTAATTTGCTCCCTACTTTGGGGTATTTATTTCCGCTTGATAAAAACTTACGGTGAAAGAAACGTTCATTTTTGACTAAAAGGTGATTTTGTAAATCAAAACCGCTGGCAGACGGTCAAACCGAAATGTCGAAAAAAAGTTTTTTTTACGCCTGAACCTTATCCCGTTCAGACCGTGATGCTTCGATTGTGCGGGTAACTTTTAGTCTAAGTATCTTTACTGCTATTTAAAG
Organism: Dichetophora obliterata; assembly: GCA_963920525.1. Classification (NCBI taxonomy): domain Eukaryota; kingdom Metazoa; phylum Arthropoda; class Insecta; order Diptera; family Sciomyzidae; genus Dichetophora; species Dichetophora obliterata. Next base: position 112,065,899 of record OY986439.1, on the reverse strand, counting down.
AATGTTTATCAATTTTACAGGTATCTATTGCGAGGTTATTGTTTATGTTTGCTTTTCATACTGTTTGGCTGTTAATTTTGTCGTTTCTTAAATTTTCACGAAATTCTTGCGTCGCATTTAATATTTCTTAAAATGAGTTGTAGAAGTTAGTTGTTTTTTCATACACTAAAATACTAATAGCGCAATTTTAGTGAAATTGACACATTTAACCTTTAAAATAATATATTTGAAAATCTCAAATGATTTGACAACATTTGATGCAAAAAAAATATTTTCAGTACAAGCTTTCGTTTCTTGAAAATCCTTGAAGGATATGAAAATATCAAAATGTTTTCATATCATATAAAGACCATTTACTCCAAAAAATCATAAACTAATTCTCAGTAGCTTAGCGTCAGGTCTGAAAGGGTTAATATGGATACCCCCACGCGTAATGTGTAGAGAAATGATTACAACTACAACATATTAAGAATTCAGACAAAAATAACCGATAGACAATTTTCATACATTTTGTTCGGGGTCCTTTATACATATTAGAATATCAATTAAACTATTACTATACTATTATAAATTAACTAATATATTAATTATGAAGTAAACACTTACTGAAAAATATTGTAAGAAATTAAAAATAAAAGTAATGAAATTATTTCAATTTTGAGAGTTCCCAGCCAAAAATGTACTTCCAAAAGAAGGTAAAGTGGAATGAAAAGTCTTGAATTCCTTCCCTTCCACTTTCATACCCAGAAGGCATTCTTTTAACATACTATATGTATGACAATGGGAGGAATGCATTCCTTAGTCTTCTCTAAAAGTGCTTACAGAAATTTTTTAATGGAAAATTTCTTTGAGCCTTTTAAGGTGAGGATTCTAGTAGCTGTTTTCAAGGAGAAATTTAAGAAGGCATTCCATAGAATGAAATTAATTTTATGGTTAGGGTTGTTTAAAAAATCCAACGAAAAATATGCCTTTCTCGATTTTCTCGCGATTTTGGCGTTTGAAATAGAAGTGTTTAGGTTTTGTTGGGGGGTTACAAAAATTCCACGTAAAATATTTCTTTCCCGTTTTTCATGGCATTTAGGTATTGGAAGCAGGAATTGGTTGCGTTTTGTTGGGTGCTTAAAAAATCCCACGGAAAATATCTGAACCATTTATTATAATTATATATTATTTTGTTTTACTTTAATTGAATTTAAATGCTATTTGAATGTCTTCCCGAAGTAGTTTATGGGAATGCCTCTTGAAAGCTCTTCTTGAGAAGGCTAAGAAAAAGCCTTCTTGAGAATTGAATCTATAGAATATCTTTCATGGCATTTAGGTGTTGGAAGTAGGAAGTGGTTGCGTTTTGTTCCGTGTTAAAAAAATTCCACGGAAAATATCTGAACCATTTATTATTACATTATTTACATATTATTTTTTTTTACTTTAATAGAATTTAAATGCTATTTGAATGTCTTCCCGAAGTTGTTTATGGGAATGCCTCTTGAAAGCTCTTCTTGAGAAGGCTAAGAAAAAGCCTTCTTGAGAATTGAATCTATAGAATGTCCTTATGTTCCAGAATCAGTGCCACCAAGAATGCACGTCACATTTGTATCAAAAATTTTGCTGGGTTTTTGTTTAAAAATAATATAAAAAATATCAAAGATATGCATGAAAAACAGCATTATCTTTAATCCTATTGGGAAAATTTAAAAATTGTTGATGCAAATTGAAAGAGTTTTTTCCGGTCTTTAATTTCTGAAAGTTTATTTTTTTTTACAGCTATTACAACAGCCAATTTATTTACAAAAAAAACATGATTTTTAGAGGTTTTTGCCAAATGGTTTAGAGGATAACTGGCGGTTATCGTATCAGCCAAAATATTTTGGGAATCTTTATTAAATAGACAAGGTTAATTTTTAGGTTGGGGTACAAATGGAACTTTTTTCAAGGCACCTAATATACATGATTACTTTAAAGCTAAAAGCTCTAAAATATTGCCAGGAAAATTTTAGTTTGTTCATTTCTTATAACCCATTCCTTCAATGCCAATAAATTGTCTCCTAACTCAAGTATCTGAACCAAATCCATATTGTCTGAACTGTTTTACTTCCCTCCAGGAAAAATCGGAAGGCTTCCATCTAAAAGTGATAAAGAACCAATCCCCACTGTATCTTTTGAAAGCTTAAGGGCACTTTTGTATATATATTGTTTCCCCACCGTATCTTTTGGAAGCTCAAGGGTAGTTTTGTATTTATATTGTTTCCAAACCGCTTCTTTAAGAATGCATGTGGAAACTTTTATTTAGTGTCAAGCAGTGACAATAGAAAATATTAATATCATTGTTTTCTAGCCGCTTATTGTAGAATTCGATAGTCTAGTGGTAGCGTGCTCGACAGTCGCTCAGGGGTCCCGGGTTCGAATCCTGGCCGAATCCATTTTCATAACAAGGGAGAGGAATGTTTCCACATTAATGAATGTTTCCCCTTAAAACAGGGGAGAGGACTGCTTCCAATTCACTTTTGAGGACAGCGGAGAGGAATGTTTCCACATGACTCTTTAACACAGGGTGGAGGAATGTTTCCCTCTAATGACATGCTATGTTAAAAAAGCAATGGAGTGTGCAACAAAGGGGAATGCTTCCTACATTCCATGGAATGTTTCCTGGTAACATCCGGGAATGCTCACATTTCCTGGAGGGTTACTATAACAGTAAGTAAATATATACAATATATAATAGTGTATCTTCCTGTTGTCTTAATTTTTGTTTTTTTTTTACTTATTTTCTCTTTACTTCAAAGCGTTATTTTGACTATTAAAGAAAAAGCACAAAAACTCACGACAGTGGTTATGTTTGAGTTTTTCTGAACAAATTAAAGTGGGTATTATTTATATTTGTTTTCTTTTATTTTTACTTTTTGCTTTTAATTTTATTAAAAAATCGTCACACAAATCTTTGGACTTTGATACTTTTACGTGTCTATCTTTAACACTTCGCGTGACTGTGTCGGTTTTTATTTCTGTCTGGGTCCCCACAGTACTATAAGTATATCTTTGCGTTTGTATTTTTGATTATTTTTATATGCTCGTATCTCGTTGTGTTTATTAGTTTTATTTTAAGCTGTTTTGTTTTTGTTACTGCATTTTATTCTTAGACTCTTATTTAATATTCCAGCAATCGTTCTATTGTTCAAAGACCAAAAGCCTAGAATGCTTCACTTTTTTGAGTGTTGTTTTTAACAACTTTTTTGTTGTTTTTAACGACACCTTTTTGTGGTCTTTCGTTTCGTTTTTCGTTTATGGAATTTCCCCATTTACATTTTCGTTCCTAAAGCTTATTTTTATTGTGAAATTGTTAAATCGAATCGAAATCCATGAGACAACTGATAAGATATAAAGATTTCAATCAAAGATATGGTATAAAATAGTGAGAGAACTTTTTTTTTAAAACACTTCAAAGCAAAAAACCTTAAACTAATCTATCAACAGATCGCATGACTTTTGTAACTGGCTAGGAATTTGTACTTCGATCATAGGTCTGAGAAATGCAGCGAAGTAGCTTGATAAAAGTCTTAAAAATAAACGAAAACTATTTAAAAATTTTGTTATAGAAAATCTGCTTATCTGGTAAAAACAAATTCTAGGTAGAACAACATACAATACAACAATTTTTAATGATAACCTAAGAATTGCAGCTTTCAGCTATACCTATATCGAGGTCATACAATTCTATGTTCATATTTTTTAATTTATTGCCACTCATTAGATTGCACCAGATCAAGGTCGTTTCACACAAAGGTCGATCACACAAACAAGTGTCAAGAAACACAAAATGTTTTAATTAATTTCATCAAAACTCCATAACTCAAACCTTGTTCGGACTTTTATTTATTTGCTTGAAATGTCTATTATAAGACAACTTTGAATTGCTTAAGAATTTTAATATTATTTTTTTCGAATAAACAGTTTAGAATAAACAGTGATTTATTTTAGAAAATATTTACACCCTCCTATTGATTCTATTTTGAAGCAAACGTTTATATGTTTTATTTTTTAATTCCTAGTGCGTCCTGTTGAGGAAGGATATTTGGGTCTTTACTTAACAAAAAAAAATTATCGAGTCAATTTATGCTTTTTTTTCCAGCATAAAGTTTGCTTCTTATACATGGAGAGGATAGCTTCTTATATTAAAAAATTTTTTTTGATTTAATAATACTATATTAAGTTAATTCAAATTTACTTGAAGTAAGCAATTAAAACAAATTATAAGAAAAAAATTCTTATTAAAAGTATATATTTCTAACAATCACTGATTGATTTAACTGGATAATTTCTTAATTCTAACTGGATTCTAGCTGGAACAAAAGTTAAAGTGAGACAATAAATGCTTCATCCAAGCATAGATACAGTGAGATACATCAAGAAACAATATTCTTGTAATTAAAAAATGTTTGGCTTGAGTAAAGAAAGTGTGAAATTAGTACTTAGTTGCTTGGTTTAAGCATTTCAAACTAAATTTTATTATTTACTAGTATTATTATTTACCGAAAGTAATTATGTGAACTATATTATCAAATTTTAGTCTAATACGATCAAAACCGTGCGAAAAGTAGCAGTTTTGTCAGCGGTAAAAAAGGGTGCGGCAAAATTATTTCCCTTAAACCATCTCGTACTCAAAACAAATCGGCTGCCGAAATTTCAGCCAAATTTAGATTAAGCCTGGCGCACTTTGCTTCACTTCACGCTGACCCCCCGAAAAGTGAGTTAAACTAAAGTGGGACAGGCCCATTTTTAGTGCACTTGCCGAGAGTAGCCATATGAACTAAATTACAAAACTTTTGTATTTTACGACCCTAACTGTTGAAATAAAACATTTTCATTGGTTTGTGGGCGGTAAAAGAACGGCGTGGAAACCAATTTTCAGTACAATTGCTGACAGTAACCGTACAAACTAAGCCAACATTTTAGCTCAATCGACCCAGTAGTCAATTTTAACGATTTCTCAAAAAGTGGGTGTAGCTATATAGCCATAACGCATATTTTTAGTGCAGTTGCCGAAAGTAACCATACAAACTTAAGTACCAAATTTTAGTCTTAAACGGCCAAAACTGCTTGAAATATAGAATTTTCACTGATTTGTGGGCGGAAAAAGGAGGCGTGGAAACCAATTTTTCGTACGTTTGCTGGCATGGCTACTGTGGTTTTAAACCAAATTACCATATTTAAGTCTTATACGACCAAAACCGTTTGAAATAAAACATTTTCATTGATTTATGGGCGGTTAAAGGGGGCGTAGAAACCCATTTTAGTACAGTTTTCGACAGTAACCGTACAAACTGAATTACTAAATTTAAGCCTTATACGACCCAAACCGACTGAAATGTAGCATTTTTATTGATTTGGGGGCGGTAAATGGGGGGTGTGGCAACTTTTTTTCCTCGAATATCTCGTACATAAACAAATCGACTGCCAAAATTTCAGGTCAAACGGTGCAGTAGTTTTGGAGTCTATAGGCATCGCACACAAAGACACACCTCGTTTTGCTTTATATATATACAGATATTGATTTGTGGGCGGTAAGAGTGAGCGTGAAAACATTTATATATAATCATCGCCTCTTGGAGCACCTACATAGCAAGTTTCACTACAAAAATGTGTAGTACTCCGGAATTGGCATGATTTCGAAAAAGTGGGCGTATATATATTGCTACCACGCCCATTTTTTCACAGATACCGTTTTTTATTATCATTTGAACAAAATTACTAAATTTTATTTTTTTACGATCAAAACCGTCTGATATATCTGTGGTCACAAGGCATAATGACTAAACTCAAAGTATCGTTTTTTTTGTACCATTTTTTTGTACAAACAAAATTTGTGCAGACATAAGTGATGATCAATTCCGGGCAATAAATGGTTATCTGAATACTTCCAAAAATTGACAATAAAGTAAATTCCATATCACTTTTTTACGATATTTTGAGTTTAGTCATTATTCCTTGTGACCACAGATATACCCTTTTTTTGGTTTGTGGTCGATAGCGCAAATTTGGCTTGCATGGAAGGTACCACGCCCTCTTGTCCAATCGTTACCAAACCTCACAGGAACACTTTCAAGATGTGGCTCCAGTTTCCCTGAAAATTTCATAAAAATCGGTTGAGCGGTTTTGGAGTCTATACTGGATATAGCCACATACCCACATACATACATCCATTTTTATGTATATAGATTTCTAGTAATTTACGCAGTCGATTTTGCAGCATTCTTTTCCAAGTTTTTCGTTATGCCATAATTTAGATCAGTGATAATCAAACTCAATACTGACATGTTTTGTGAATATATTAAAGCTTTTTGAAAGCTTTGCACTGAAAAAATATTTTAGTTATCAAGAAAACTACCCAGTAGTTCCAGTCTGGAAGAAATCTCAAATGAATCATGTACGATTTTTCTTGATCCTTGACGAAACATGCTGATTCGGCAATACATTTCATTGACGAAAATTCATATAAATATTCCAAATTCGTGCAAGACGCAATGCAGAAACGTCGGGATTTATCATGCACGAACCCAATAGCGAAATATTGAGAAAGTTTCGTTAACGAAAAAAAGACAGAAATATTAACAAAAATTCGTCAAGGAATTAAAATCGAAACGTGCTTCTGGACCGAATTCAACGTCGTGCGATTTATTTGATAGAGGATACAAATATTTCATCCTCTCTCAACTCTATTGGAAATCGAAGTAATGTTGGTTTCGTAATGGCCTGACGCCACCACACCGTATGTTTTACAGGTCAACTCGGGCAGCTGTCCAAGCCCACTCCTTTACCATTGCCTTGATGCCACACAGAACCTCACGTTGTAGTGATAATTCGTTATTTAGTCGTACGGTAAAGTTGTGGAATAGTCTCCCTGCGAGCGTGTTTCCTGTCAGTTTTGAGCTGAGCAAATTTTAAACATCACCGAAACTACTCCATCTTTTCAATCTCTAACTAACTATCACCCATTTTTCAAATCAACACAATGCTCATACATTTATAAGAAACATCACCTGAGCTTTCACTCTACAAAACAGAAAAAAAATTATACCAAATTGTCAAAGTCAAACGAATTCGACAGCAATGGCAATGACACCTAAACAGTGGTGTCAATAAATATTTAAATACTATCGAAAACCATCGATAGTCAGTCCAAAACCATCGACAGTCACGATAGTGTGAAATTATCGATAGTTTGCGAACTCTGCAGTTTAGCCTCTGAACGATTCGGCGAATTACAACAATCATTAATATCTTGAAGTTGTTGTAATAGAGTCGAAAAAGTTCGGCGCTGACAACCTCTACTTTGCATTATATTTTGTATGAATTTTTTTTAAGTCCAGCAGCTCATGCAGAAACTTCCTTTAACCCTCATCGGTCCCCTGTTAAACCTTGAATAAAATAAAAACAGTTCAGCGGAATGGCCTTGTATTTTGCGAAGTAGAATTATTTTGCCTGAACAACCAAAAAACCCGTTTTTGAATTTGTACCCTTACTGTATTTGCCTGTGCAGTTATAGCTACGAATCGGTCCCTGTGTATGTGCGCGCATACACATAAGCAGGTACCTGGAATTGCCGCCTATTTTTTCGTTTTATGAAATTCAGTTTGTTCTGAAACACACATAAGTGAAGTTTGTTTGCGCATTTATTTGAATTTTGGTTTTGTATCAAAGTATTTGATAAAAAATGGATAGAGTTTTACGTGAAAGAAGGCAGCGAGATGAACTAGAAATGGATTTTGATTTGGAAAGCGAAGCGGGCGAATCTCCGTGCAATAGTGACGATGATTTTGCAAATTCAGACGAGGAAAATGATTAAAGTGAAGTTAGCGTGCATTCGCAAAATTTAGTAGAAGAAAATAAAGCGAATCCTGAAAATAAATATTTTTCAAAAAATAAGAAAATTGAAAATTCATCGCAACCATTTGAAGTAAATCGAAGAAATTCATTTCGACGTGCAGAAAATTTCACTTCAGGTAAAAACCTACCCTCTTTGTTATGGGTTCATGTGCATTATATGTTTCATTTTTGTTTTAATTCAGGTCCAAAAGCATTAGCAGCTGCTACTATAGTTGATGTTTCGTCTGCATTTCACATTTTCCTTGAACCGGTTGAGAATATTATTTTGAACATGTCGAATTTATATGGTGTGCGAAAGTACAAAGACGATTGGGAAAACATTGATTTGGACACTCTGCACACATACTTTGGATTGTTGCTGCTTTCTGGTGTGTATCGATCATACGGTGAATGTGTCACTAAACTGTGGAATGACGAAACTGCTTGGCCAATATTTAGAGCAACAATGTCTTTGAAAATGTTCAAGCGTATCCATGGTTGCATTCGATTCGATGACCGCGAACAACGTATGGCCAACACTGCATCTACAAGTACTTCTGTACGTGACAAATTGGCACCGATTCGAAATGTATACGATAAAAGAAATCATAATTTGAAAGTTGTATACACACCAGGAAAAAACATTACCGTAGATGAACAGATAGTTCCGTATTGTGGGCGATGTCCTTTTCGTCAGTATATTCCATCAAAATTTGGGTGCTATGCGACTCAAAAAGCTGGTATGCATAAAACACACAATTTTATGTTGGTCAGAATCGTAATGCCACTCCTGAACGTAATCTCGGACGGCGTGTTGTTTTGGATTTGGTGGAAGGACTTTCTGACAGAAATGTAACGTGTGACAACTTTTTCACTTCGTATGAATTGGCAGAAGATTTACATAAGAATTGCATGACTATTTTGGGAACAATAAGGAAAAATAGGACTGAAATTCCTGCAGTTCTACTGGACATGCGTCAAAAGCCAATTTATCATACAGAAGTTGTATATGAACATAAATTGCAAGCAGTTATGTTGTCATATGTTCCTCGCCGGTACCGATTTGTGACATTGCTCAGTGCATACCACAATGTTGTCAGCATAAATAAGAATAGTGAAAAGAAGAAACCTAACATCATTGAAGACTACAACAAAACCAAGAGTGGAGTTGATACTATGGATCAAATGGTGGCTACGTACACATGCAAACGAAAAGTCAATCGTTGGCCAATGGCAGTATTTTTTAACATGCTTGATGTAAGTGCGTTGAATGCATTCGTGACGTTCATTGCATTGTTCCCGAATTGGAAAAATTCTAAAACGAACCATAATATTCGTCGTCACCTTTTTATTGAGGAGCTTGGATTGAATCTCGTTGAAAAACAGATCAGTAAACGTAAAAAACAACCTCAAAGTAATGATTCTTCCAGTGTTATTTAAAGAATTCGGGAGATTTGCCATTTACCAAGTACATCAAAACGAGGCCGATGCTACATCTGCACATATAAAAATAACAAAAATCTTTTTGCTACACGCTGTGAAAAGTGTAGAAATTTCATTTGTGCTGAACATAATTTCAATTTATGAGAAAAATGTACAAATAATTGACAAAAGTTAAAAATTCAATTTGTTTCTAATATATGTAATATTCTAATGATTTCATTCTAAATCTACCTTTATGAAGTTCAAATGTATTAAAATGATAGTAAACAATGTAATAGACATAAAAAATCACAAAACATAAATGGTTGTTAATTTTTTTAGCTTTTTTACAATTAAAAATATATGTGTATACAATGCGCATACAATGGGACCGATTAGATGTATTTCTCGAGGGACAGATGAGGGTTAAAAAACTCTAATCGGCCCTTAAGCTCATTTTGTTTTCTTTTTATGTTGAAGTGAATTACAATTGAAATAAGCCTTATTTTTCATACAATAGCAAAAAGCCCTAATCATAATTTTTTTCACGAAATTGATTCCACAAAAGCCCTAAGTGACATAATTTTGAGACATATTAACAAAAAAAAATTTTCTCCAGAATCACATTAAACTATCTATTTGTACCTTAACTACATAAAAAAACTACAAAATGGTTTTTGTTTAGAATTTACAGTGTTTTTTTGCTTCTCCTGTAAATGTCGTTTAGGGCCTTTGTGCATTTCGGTAACGATGTTTAAATCGTGATCGAATACTGAATTCCTAGGCTTGGCGGCCTATAACTCCAAAGTTATTCGATATCGCCATTTTCTCCTGAATGGGAGGTGCCACACCCACTTTCCCTCTTTAAACCTGGCCTGAGTGGAAGTCTGCCTCTGCCAAATATCGAAGAAATCGGTAAAGAATTTCTGGAGGTGTGTGATATTTCGGGTTTATGCGATTTTCCAAATTTTCCACACAACTACCAATTTTTCTTGTTATTCAAACCTTGTCCTAACAATAAAGAACACAACAAAAAAAAATCAACCAAGTCGGTCCAGCCGTTCTCCAGTCCCCTCCAGATGAGGGGACATACATGTGGCAATTGCTTTTTATTTATATAAGACTAGATGATCTGAAAGACGTTGTTCTGCGCCTTCCTGTCTTCCATAAATATGTATGAAGTTTTGATTTTTGTATATATAACCAATGATTTTTTGTATATATAACTAGTAGATTTTCATAAATATCTCCACCCCAGCACCACCTACCGGGTCAAAAGCTTATTTTTAATTTAAACAATATATGGTGTTGTAACGAACCCTTTTGCTCGTTACTGATTTTTGCTGAGGTAGGCTCAGTGAGCAAACCAGGGGTTCTTACAAAATAATTTATTTACCAATGATTCCGTTGTTTTGAATAAGAAAGCCAGCGTTTTAGTTTTAAGCTGTAGAGTTAGTCTTTATTATTTTCATTTGTTGTATTTATTACTTAATGAGTACGTTACTTAATTATTATTAATTATTAAGCATTATATAAATTAAATTGATATAATTAATCCTTGCTTATTCATATTTATTCCGCTACTTGCTATAATCCCTCTCGCTGTGAGTGACTATGATAGAACTCAGATTAAAACTACGTTCGAAGGGTGAGAACACCTTCGCTTAAAATAACTACGTTTTGAACTTATAGTAAACAAATAATTGACAAAAGTTAAAAATTCAATTTTTTTTTAATATATGTAATATTCCATTTAATTTCATTCTAAATCTACCTTTATGAAGTTCAAATCTATTAATATGATAGTAAACAATGTAATAAACATAAAAAATCACAAAACATAAATGGTTGTTAATTTGTTTAAGCTTTTTTACAATCAAAAATATATGTGTATGCGCGCGCATACAATGGGACTGATTATATGTATTTCTCGAGGGACCGATGAAGGTTAAGAAATCATCACCAAAGGCTCGTCAATGATGCCGCAATATCATGCACGAAAGTTCGTCAATGATGCCGCGAACTACTGGGTATGCACACAAAAAACAAACAAACAACACAACATTTTATGCTAAGCTCGTTCCTAGAGCTTTCATTGAATGAACAGGCAGTTATAATTTGTTATATTATTTTAATATACACCCAGAGAAAAACATCATGGTAACAATACATATGAACATATATGATTCTTGAAACAGTTGAATTTGCTATAAAACACTTTATTTTAACTTAAACCATAAATAATATGGCACTTTATTGAAATTGAAATTTTAAATAATTAAAATCAATATTGAAAAATTTATTTTGACTTTGGAGATTAAGTAAGTTATATATATTAACACTTCATTTCAAATATTTATACACTTTGGTATAAGTATGAAAACTATTTCAATCAATTTTTTTCATTTTTACGTAACAATCAAAGTGAATACACTTTAGAATAAATTGTTCACCCTTTGAAGTTAACTCATAGGCAAAAATAGTTAAATTGAAGTGTGAATATTTAGATTTACTACGTATTTTCTCTGGGCAACTGACTTAAGTGTCACAAAAAATTTAAAGGAGTTAGTTTCCTTTTAGTTTCATTTGTAAATGCATGTATAGTAGCGAGGAGCAATTTGTTCCGGCCGAAAATTTTCATGCTGGTAACATTCAGTTTCGAATTTTACATGAAATTCTGAGTTAAAAACTTCTTGGGACCATATGGCTCCGATGAAATTTTGCCCAGCGAAAAATCGCTTAAAAATTCCCATATAATAATTTCATAGAACATTTGCTTAATACTGTCTGAGTAGTTCACTGATCGACCCACAGCCTAAACTACTTGGCCTAGAAAGATTAAATTTAATCAGAATATTACTTTGATTATGTAGATGCGTACTCAAAAACGAATGTTGAAAATTATTTCTTAAAAGGGTTAAAATTTGGAAAAAAGTGTTAAAACAGGCTACTTGGAGTTATACCTTAGATGTAAAAATTCTATAAACGAATTCTGATTACCTTCATTGATGTTCAAAAAGCATTTTCAGGGTTTTTTATAATTTTATAAATTTGAGGAGCTAATGGGTTAAAACTGTATTTTTTATGGAAAACCCAGTGTCATAAGTCCGATTGGGAACAAGATATTGGCAAGCTTTTTGCGGTAAAATACTCCTCAGATAAATATAAATTCTTGAAATTTCTTCTTTGATCGATAAAGGGTTAAACAATTTTTTTAGAAATAGAAGAATTTTACTTTCATTATTTTATTTAAAATAATCAAAAATGGAAGTCGATCTAAAAGTATTAGTGAGTAAATGCATTCGTGATTTGTAGCAGTGCGAGGGTTTCGCAATTGGTGTTGAACAGGCCCCTTCATGAGTTGTAGCAGCATGAGCTTTTCAAAACTGGTGTTGGTGAGCAGGTTCAATCGGAAGTTGCAGTAACGCGAAGTTTGGCTGTAACTCCTTAGCCTGACTTGATAAAGGGAAAATTCATCCGGATATTAATATATCTTATTAATTTTTACCTTAAAGTCGTGATATACGACCCCAAAACCACTGTATACGAAATGTTTTATGATCAGCGACCCTGAAAACCCCCGGAGTACCATTTTTGTGGCGATCCGTAGTCCCTGTAAATTGATGCGAGTTTTTGGATTTTTCGCTGGGAAAATTTTATCGGAGCCATATGGTCCCAAGGAATTTTTTACTCAGAATTCCATGAATGTTACCTACAAAGAATTACTCCTCCGTAATGTATAGTATTTATCCTTTTATGATTTGAATTATTATTATCAAATTATTGTTAACATATTAATTCCATTTTATTTTTGTTTTCAAAACTTAATTATCTTAATTTAATTAGGATAATATCCTCACTGACGTGTATCATTAATAACACAATTAAGATGAACCCCATTGCTAAAACATTTGATTCTGACTAATGCTTTAATTTGATTGTCTGAGAATTTATTTCGATATTTTGATATTATTTTAAGAATTAAAAAGCCGCTTTCACATAAATATTTTGAATCAAGCATTGAATATCTATAGTAATAAAACTCATTTTCTGTTTGTTTGTTTGTTTGTTTGTTTGTTTGGCCTTTATACAAATCTAAATAGCTCAACGGATTTTGCTCAAACTAGGTAAACATATTAAGTGCATCCCAACTTAAAATGTTACATACTTAGTTTTTGCCACGATCCCTCTGGAATTTTTCAACTAACAGTAATTTTGTTATTATAAAACTTTTTACTATAGGAGATTTTTGTGTATTCAATTTTAAAATTTTTTTGTAATTTTGACATCAAAAACACTCACATATCTTTAAAATTGGAGAAATTTTCAGTACAACGACTTTTTCATAAAACATCGTTGCCTAAGAATGAGAAAAAAACGACATGAAAATCAAAGTTTGGTCTTTCGATGCAAATATCTCCGGTGTTTATTAATATATTTCATTCAAATTTTTTTTGTTCAAAAGTTCAATAAAATCACTTCACAAAAATAGGTTGAACTGTACCATTAAATTAGTGTATAAATGTTTTATGATTATGTCAAAAAGGGTCAAAAATATTGACTTTTAACTCATAAATGACTCAAAAATTGTTGTTGTTGTAAAAATGAAATCAATTAAAAATTGCACATCTGGCTACCTTTCATATGACATAGCACTTATTTGCAAAAATTCTTCCAGCTAAGCGCAAAAATTATTTCGCGAAATTTATTTTTTCCAAAATGTTGTTTTTATATTTTTTACAAAAAAAATCAAGTCTCAAAAATGTGAAAAATTTATGTGAAAAAATTAACCCAATATCTCTTTCCAATCAAAAGTTATGGCTTAAAATCTATTTTTTTATACCAGACTTTTAGTAAAACTGAGTTTTGTTTTAAAATTCTCTTTATAATTTGAGCGTCCTCATTTATCTCTAAAGCGTAGTACTCTGTTCAGTTTCATGTGAAATTCCACTCAAATCTCTATACAAAAAGTGACAGCTGCGAAACAAGCGTGGAAATTTTCACAACATGTTCGTCAGAGCAGTACTCTGTTCCGCTGCGTGAAAAAATCACAACATGTTTCTGAGCAACATTTTTTCACGACAATTTAGTTTTACTGCCTATTTATTTTGAAGTGAAAAGAGAGATTTCATATGAAATCTCCCAACTTATTCTCTGAGTCTCTCTGAGAAACGTTGCAATAGAAATTCCTCGCAACAAACTTTAAATCAGAAATTTCACGCAAGAAATAAATAGATGTTGCCAGCGAAATTTCACGCAAACGAACAGAGTACTAGGCTTAAGAATGAAGTTGTGTGTCTAGAGTTATTATAAACATTTTGGTTTATATAAAATCTTCCTTATAGTAATCTACTTACTTTTTGGAAAAGGGAACTGAAGAACCTCATACGACAACGTAAAAGACAGTCGTGGAGAGACTTCTGTTCTGGGATGGAAACTATATCAGCAGCATGTAGGCTTCAGAAAATGGTTTCAAAAGATCCATTCTCCAAAGTGAGACTGATCCGAAAAATGGATAGAAGCATGGCAGAGAACCTAGAGGAGTATATGGAAGTTCTGAAGGAGGTGCATTTTCCTGGAAGTTTTAAGTCTGTTGACCCGTGGAAACCCTTGAAGAAAGGAATGCACAGGGTTGACAGACTGGAAGCCGAAAGGATGATCACTATGGACGGGGTGAGGAAAGCTTTACGCTCATTTGCTCCGTACAAAACATCAGGGATAGACGGTATATTTCTGGCTATGATGCAATAGGGGAAGATGTCATTGCACCTAGGCTGTGCGGTATATTCGTTACTTGCCTAGCGACTGGGAACGTTCAGAGAGTCTAGAGAGAGGCGAAAGTTGTCGTTCTTCCGAAGCTCGGAAAAAAGGATTATGCGGAGACGAAGTCGTTCAAACCGATCAGCCTAACATCTTTCCTCTTGAAAACGATGGAAAGAGTGATGACTGTCTTGAGAGCACTTCGCTGATGCAAAATCCTCTGAGTAGATGCCAACATGCGTATAGAGCAGGTAGGTCTAGGGAGAGAGCTCTTCACAAATTGGTAAGAGTGACTGAAAATAAGCTTTTTTCAGGAGGTATTGCGATGGTCACATTTATGGACATCGAGGGTGCTTTCGACAAAATATGCTTTGGAAGACTGCAGCAAGCCCTGACAGAGCGCAATGTAAGCCCAATGATAGCAAATCGGGAAGACAATATGCTCAAGCACAGGGCTGTCAACATGCAGAATGGTAGAGTCAAGACTAGAGGTTGAATAAGAAGAGGATATCCCCAGAGCGGGGTGTTATCGCCAACCCTGTGGGCTCACTACTGGTTAGACTGGATGAATCGGCCATACACACGATAGGGTATGCAGATGAAATTGCGTTGGTGGTCCGCGGTAAGTTTATTGATACCATTTCTGACATCATGAAGGGAGCACTCCGAATGGTGGAGGAGTGGTGTCGAGAACAAGGCCTTACCGTAAACGCAGGCAAATCAGACAATATTATCTTTACTAGAAAGAGGGTAGGCCTGAGGAGAGAACCACTCAGACTTTTTGGAGCTGAAATCAACATGTCCACGAAGGTTAAATATCTAGGGGTAGCCCTCGATAGCAAACTGAACTGGAACGAGCATGTAGAAGATAGAATTCAAAGAGCTAATAGGGTTCTGTTTTAGAGCAGACGCGTTTGTGGTCTCACATGGAGGCTTAACCCAGAGGCTATGAAATGGGTCTACACTATGATGGTTAGACCTGTCATCACGTATGCCTCGGTGATTTGGTGGACAAAAGTAAGCTAGAAAACCATTAAGAAGAGACTGGACAGAGTCCAACGGCTGGCGTGTGTTGGAATAACAGGTGCAATACGCACCACTCCAACAAGCGCAATGGAGGTTCTGTTAGATATGCTGCCGTTGGATTTAGAAATAAAGAAAACAGCGGCTCTGCATGGTCATATGCGCATCCTTGATACTGCACAGAAAGATTTTAGGGAGGCGTGTATGCCTATGGACGGAAGGCAGAGAGTAAGAATAACATAAAAATGTTATAACTCTTATAACAGATGGAGCCGTTTGTGAAGAAATCGCTGGTAACGATATCAGTATATTCATACATGGCTCTCTGATGAATAACAGAGCCGGGGTAGGCGTTTACTCAGAAGAGTTAAGCCAATCCTGTGTACTGAGGTTAGGGAGGTTCGTGTCTGTATACCAGGCGGAAATGCTTGGCGTAGTGCATGCACTGGACCACCTGATAGATTGCCGATCAATGGCAAGACAATTGCAATTGCTCTCGACAATCAGTCTGTAATTAGGTGTATGCAACGGACAGACACCACTTTCAGATTGGTCATAGAATGTCTTACAAAACTCAATAGGTGCGCCCAGACAAATGAGCTCACACTTATGTGGGTGAGAGGACACTCTTGCATAGAACAGAATGAAAATGCTGATTCTTAAGCAAGAGAAGGATCAACAGAAGAATTCTGTGGAACAGAACCACGTATCACCATAGGCGACAACATGGTGGCAGGCCTTATTAAACAATGGACGGACTTGGAACACCGTACAAGGTGGGAAGAAGCTGTTAATTGCAGGCAATCAAAGGCGGCCGTGAAGTGGTCTCGTAGTGAGGCAGCAAAAGTTCTCCGATATAATCGAAGGTCTTTAAGCTGGCTTACTGCACTGATCACAGGACACGGTCCCTTCATGTACCATCTCGGGAAGATGACTCTGACCGAGGACGATACGTGTAGGTTATGCCTAGAGGAGCCGGAAGCGCTGGCAGGCATAAGGTTGACCACTCTGGGACGTCCATTTGTTGGCGAAGCCGAGATCTGTCAACTGACCTACAAGGATATGCTTGAGGTGACAAAGGTTGCTTATACAAGGAGCATGCTCACGTATGAGTGCTCCGAGCAGTAGCATCCGTTGTTCAATAGGGGACGAAAAGGGACCCACTGTGGTCTGCTTCGGCAAATCCCCGACTTATTATAAATTATAATTCTAATCGCAGTTTTTATTGTAATGTGTTTAAAGCAGAGACTATAAATACTTATAGACATTGCATATGAAAGCTACGGTACGAAATGAAAAATTTGCCCGTACAAGACAAGAGACCCGACGAGTAAATAACCTAGCGAGTAATCGCTTGCATGGATTTGTGTTGCTAGCACAACATGTATATGTTGCTTTAAGTTTTGTTTATGTTGCTAGAATTTATAAAAGAACAGCAATGATGCTGAAAACCACTGCTAATACATATATTTTTTAGATTTCTGAGTAGAACAGCCTGACTTTGTTTACATTTTTTTTTTGCTTGATTTGTTGTTGCTGCATTGGACTTCTTTTTTTGTTGCGCTAGGATTTTTTTGTTCACGTTTTGGAAGCATTTCGTTGATCGTCAGATATAAATGATATTTTTGCGATTTTGTCTATCTGAAGCAAAGACGTTTTAGATAAATCGCTATATCTTTTTTATTTCTGATCGGATACAAATGCTCGAAAGGACAAAACTTTAGAAAATTTATCAATCTTCTAAATGACATTAAAATTTAATTTTAACAAAATTAAATCAATTATTTATTAATTATTCTTACCTTTATCGGATTCGTTATTTACTATTTTTACCTTTATCCATTCAAATAATATCAAAATTAAATTTTAACAGAATTAATCCAATTATTTATTAACTATTTTAAATAGATTTAAAACAAAAAAATGGAATAACAACTTTTAATTGAATTTTTTTGCTTAATAAAAAATTTGCTTAATAAATTAAATTTTTATTTTTTTTTCCTTTTCCTTCTAAAATTTAAAAATTACAAAATATACGAAATTTTGTAAGATTTCTCATTTGCTTTTAAATTTCAATTAATTCAAATGTATTTAAGTTTTAAGGAAATGCCTTTCAAAAACAAAAATAATTACAAAAGCATGAGGGAAAACATTGCTGAATGAGGTGCACTTGTTTTTAGCAATATGAGGTGCATTCTGTTTAGAGTTGCACAGTACTGAAAGGTCGGGCAATGGACTTAACTATTGTGATAGCAAAAATTTCTTGAAAAAATCAATCAGACGGACTTATGGACTTCGGACAGACGGTCTAACATTTACACATACATACTAACAGACTGACAGACAAAAAGGGATATGGACAAACAGACGAAGTGACAGTCGGATTATTTTAAAAAATCCAAAACGACAAATTGACAGACAGACTTTCAGACAGACTTTCAGACGGACTAACGGACTGCTTATGCATTTAGAAGCCTTTGCATTTTTGCATTGGCCTTACCTTGCTTTACTCTGGATCGGATGGATTTTTTTTAAACTCTTCGGACGCTAGATTTTCTTTTAACCATTTCGAATTCTTTCGAATTAAAACAGTTATAAGAAAATCTAGAATGATTTGCCTGCGCTCAAAGCAACTCCCATTTTCATCAAACCACTCTGGAGTTGCAAAATTTGAGTGTGCAATACAGGACTTTATTATACGTTTTTTTAAATTCGGTTCGTGACAACTTTTATTAGATATACCTTTGTATATTGAAAAATTTTGTACACAAATATTGAAGAATTCGTCGTATGGATTCTTCAAACAAATCCGACTGTCACTATAGTTTTTAATGCCAAGAAAAGATTCTGAGTCGAAAGAAAACTTTTCGAGCTTCAGAAGATTTTCTTGGCATTTTTCGCATTTAATTTTATTATTGAATTTTGCCCTTAACCCATACCCAACGAAATAACGACCCACTTTTATTTCAAAGGGGCTTAAGGAAGTGGGCTCAGAAAATTCCTCTAGTTCTTCTATAGTTTCCTCATTGTGTTCGGACGGACCCATTGGTGAAATAGAAGGTGAATCTTCGGATGGTTGGAAGTTCCATTCCAGCATAAGGTCATTATCGTTCTCACAATTTGAGTTGCGAGCATGAAACTTATGTGTCAGGAACTTCATTGACAGTATTCTTGCTGTAAGGTATTGGACTTCTCTCACGGATGGTTCGGGGTTATTGCCTAGTTGCGATCTAAGCACAGCGAAAATCAGTGAAAAGACTAAATTATATGAAATTTTATTGTAGAAGACCGTTTAGGATGTTGTTTTTATCATGAAACACTGTTGCTTGTGTGCACTGAACACATCTTTTCTTCGTAAAGTTTCAATGATTATTTTTCCTCAACTCAATAGATGATTAAATTTAAGCAATCTTCGGAAAACCAGAACAACAACAATCGCACTTAAATTTTCGTAAAATTCCGATTTCGAAAAATTACGAAGTGAAGTGTATACCCTAATTATTATTTGAAAAAATTATATTAAATAAAACTTTAAACGCAGGGTTTTTCGATTAAAAACATTCATGGGCCCTTAACACAACACAATCTATGAAAATTTCACCTCTTAAATAACTTTAAAATTCTTCATGAAATAAATTATATTGAAATACTGATTTTAACTTGTATATTTTACTTACCAAGATTCATGGTGGGAATCGAACCATGTTTTAAACGCAGATTTCCAATACAAGACATACTCTGCTTTTTGAATTAAGGTAGCCTTCATGTACGATTTTTAAATTCGCGCACCACTTTTTCAATAAAATTGAATCAGTTGGGAACCGAAACAATCGCTCTTTTTCCGTAAATATACTAGGTATACCTTGGCACTCTCTAACCACACACATGCAATCTGACATGTTGGCTTTATTGTTTTTTTTTTGTACAAAAAGTCATGGGTTTGTTTTGAAAAAAACAGATGGGTACAATTTAAAAACAACAAATAGAGTCACAGTTTAGTAAACACAAGTTGAAAACAAAAATATATTATTTTTGAAAAAACACTTGAAAACACTGAAAAACACTCAAAAACACTAAAAATTGCAAGTCACAAAAAGACGCTTTCTCGATCGCACTTAGACGTAAAGAGAACGAAATAAAATTTTACAATTGCATATATACTTAAAACTGCAACTTTCCCAAAAAAATTCTAACGAATTCCATCAAAGTCTGCACAACACTCTATAGTATGCATCCTTGACCGCGACAAGTTTAATGCATGATATAGATATAAATGATGCAATGCAAACAATCAAAACAATAAAAATATAAATACTTAAATAATAAGGAGTATAAAATAGTTTCATATACAAATAAAATCAATATTTTGCAATATATTTTAATCTTATTAATAGTAACTTTTATTTCTTATACTTTTAATTACATACAAACTACAGAGTTAGAAATACCGCTAGTAGCAATGTCTCCAATTGGAAGATGCTACAAAATAGGCAAAGCAACAAGAATAACACAAGGCAATTTGTGTAGCTGCCGATTGTCCTGCGTGGCAATAGAATACTAGTCAAATTAGACAAATAAGCCAAATCATAATTTAATTCTAAATAAATAAAACAAGAAAATAAAATGCATGGTCTTTTCTTAAAAAAAAAATCAATTAAAAGTTGTTATTCTATTTTTTGTTTTAAATCTATTTAAAATAGTTAATAAATAATTGGATTAATTCTGTTAAAATTTAATTTTGATATTATTTGAATGGATAAAGGTAAAAATAGTAAATAACGAATCCGATAAAGGTAAGAATAATTAATAAATAATTGATTTAATTTTGTTAAAATTAAATTTTAATGTCATTTAGAAGATTGATAAAGTTTCTAAAGTTTTGTCCTTTGGAGCATTTGTATCCGATCAGAAATAAAAAAGATATAGCGATTTATCTAAAACTTCTTTGCTTCAGATAGACAAAATCGCAAAAATATCATTTATACCTGACGATCAACGAAATGCTTCCAAAACGTGAACAAAAAAATCCTAGCGCAACAAAAAAAGAAGTCCAATGCAGCAACAACAAATCAAGCAAAAAAAAAATGTAAACAAAGTCAGGCTGTTCTACTCAGAAATCTAAAAAATGTATGTATGAGCAGTGGTTTTCAGCATCATTGCTGTTCTTTTATAAATTCTAGCAACATAAACAAAACTTAAAGCAACATATACATGTTGTGCTAGCAACACAAATCCATGCAAGCGATTACTCGCTAGGTTATTTACTCGTCGGGTCTCTTGTCTTGTACGGGCAAATTTTTCATTTCGTACCGGAGCTTTCATATGCAATGTCTATAAGTATTTATAGTCTCTGTTTAAAGTTTATTGTGGCACGCAATATTTCAATATTATATTTTCTTTTCACAGAGATAGTTTAATAGCATAACAGCATTGAGCTTCAGGCATATTATATTGTACATAAAAATAGAAATTCTTATTCCTATTCCAAAGAAAACATTTTACAATTAACTATATTGAATTGCGTACGACAACTACTACGGTTCCATGGCGAGTTAAGCCTAAGTTGGGTTTTCGTCAAGTTGACAAAATGGCGTTTCTAGCTTGAAAGTTTTTTCATGCACAACATTGAGTCGGGTTCGACTTCAACCGTTCTATTCGCAATTTTTTCTTAGTATAAATGTGTGCGTTCAGAAGGTGCAAAATTTATGAGCAACTGTTTCATCTCCTGAAGGCATCCAATCTAAAGGCCCAACCAAAATAGACGAGTTGCTCCGTAACGAGTAAAAATGTAAGTGTTCGGTTAAATATATTTTAATGTAGTTACTCAAAATGAGCAAACGTAACTGAACGAAACTAAACGAAACAGTTTGACAAGACGTATTATTCCGTAAAAACCGAACTGCTAGCGTAGCAACTCGTCAACAACAGCTGTACAGAGTGCGTTTTTATTTTATTTTGATCAATTTGTTTCAATTTCACCATTATTTCACTCATCTTTCACAAATGTTTATTAAAAATGCTAATAAACTTATCAAATTAAACAAACAATTAACAAATTAAATTAATAAATAACACTCAATTGCCAACTGATCAGCTGATTCAGACGAGTTGAACAGTCCGTTTAATTTTGGATTGCAGACGTTCGTCAAGTTGCTATCGTCTCGTTTCGTCTATTTTGGTTGGGCCTTAACTCAGTTAAATCTAACAAGTTTCGTGGATTTAACGAAATTCAACTCAACTCGCGTTTCCATGAGGAGTTAATCCCTATTCAGCCCCGACTTAACTCGCCATGGAAACGTAGTATATTTTGGTTATTAACATTGGTTCATATATTCTTGAACTTACTCGTTAAGTCTGGACTCGTCTATTTTGGTTGGCCCTTAAGACTTTCTTCTTAGTTTTATGTGGTCTCTTCTTAATCTTTACTGAGATGAGTGAGTGAGATGATATGACTGTTGATAAGATTTCCAAATCAAAAAGATTTTCTTCTTAGTTTTAAGTGTTTTCTTCTTAAACTTTATTGAGACGAGTGAGTGAGATGGCATGAGTGTTAAAAATATTTGCACAGCATTTCATTCGTTCAATATCGAATCTTTTTAAACAAATGTTTGATCAGTTTTAATAAGATGTTGTACATAGAATTGAAAGGATTTCTCTATGAAAACTTCTTCTTATTTTGTACTTTTAAGAAGAAAGCCTCGAAAAAAAATCTCGATATTGCGATCTCTCGATTTAAGGTGGTAGGTTTTGGCTATGTGTACTATGCATTACTCGACAATCGTTTGAACTCTAGCACACTTGGCCAGCAAAATGACCGATAATTTGAAGGCATTGTGGTACGAATTTGTTCCCCACCCATTGCATTCTTCTGACCCTTGCGCTCAGCGACTATTTACTGTTTCCCAGTTGAAAACATGGGCCTTGTTGGCAAGAGTTTTTACTCGAGTTACATTACTAGGAGGACTTGACAACCACTACAAGAAAGGCATTAAAATGTTAGAGGACCGCTACAGTAAGTACATTGCTCTAGATGGAGATTATGTCGAAGAATAAAACAGGATTTTCAGTGTCGAAACTCGTTTTTTTATTATCATTGCTACCAGAATTTTTTTTTGTGGTTTAGAGTAAAGACATTAATTAAGCACTTATATTCTGCAATGCACAAATATCTTTTCCATCACGCAATACCATAACAGCTCTTGGACTGTGTGAACTTTCACCTGTTTATTAAAAAATCTTGTGTGTATTAGAAAAAAAACCGCCCAAGGACCACGACAACACACCCTACGCATGTAATCAATACAAAATAATATTGCAAAACATACCTGCCTTCATTCCAGAAGCATGACAGTTTGATGACAACGTTTGGCCCAACAGGTCATAGCAACTAAAGTGCGCCCTTCGGTTATTCAAATTGTATAAAAATATTATAAACTTACTGCAATAATGGCAACAACTCCAAATGGAACAGCAAAAACATCAACAGCTCCTGAAAAGGAAACCGTTAGCAGCAGCAACATAAATATGAATTTGTTAACAATGGACAATCCGGTGTTCTGTTGTTGGCTTTTCTGGTGCAGCGTGTTGGTAATAAAAATGCTGTTGATGTCTCTGTTAACGGCGATAAAGCGAGTGACTAAAAAGGTTAAACGCAAAAACTACTTTAAGGATAAATTGTTTTTTTTTCGCCGCACACTAAAGCCAACTCTATTATTTGTAATTCAGTTCAATTTCCTTTTTAGACTGAAACTCATAATTTAGACAATGCAACATTTATCATGAGTAAAATACGGTTACTATGGGACCTATTTGTGCCCATAACTAAATTTGGAAAAATAGTTCAGTTGGCTTGTGCGGGCGTAACGCTGCCGCATAGATTTTATTACTTTCTCTCTATTTGTTTTTGTGGGCAGGCTTTTGTTAGCACCGAGGATGCAGCTTTTAACAAGGTTACTGAGGTCATACTCAACGATCAGGATGTGGAGCGTGTTCGTAGGTAAGCTGACATCTGAAACCTGCCCAAAAATTATTTAAAAAAAAAAATAGCAAAAGTTGCCTTTTTATTTTTCTGCTACTTACAGAGCTCATCTTAATGATTTGGAGAATATTTTGCCCTTTATGATTATATCCCTGGCTTATATAACGACGAATCCAAATAGGATAGCAGCGTGCACTCTATTCCGTATTGCTGCTGTATCGCGCATTTTGCACACGCTCGTCTATGCATTTCGTCCTGTGCCACAGCCGTCACGCGCCATTGCTTTTTTTGTGACCCTTTCGATAACTATTTTTATGTCTTTTTACACGGCAGTGCACAGCATGCGTTTTATCTAAAATGGACTTAATGGGTTTTACTTAAGTTAAAGTATTAAAACAAGTTATAACAGAAAATAAATAAAGTTTGATAGTATTTGAGTTGTCTATTTCCAAAACCCAAGGAGTTTGCAAAACTAAGGCTGTATACAGCAAATGCTTAAAAAGGGTATTAGAAGTGATATTTTTTCTGATTTTAAGGATATTTTCGTTCTAAAGCACGTAGCACAGTGGTTTGATTTCATAAATTCTTGTGCCAAAAATAATAAACATTGACGGATTTTGATGAAATTTGTTAGTCATTTTTTAGTACTATTAAGAAAAATGGTGCATATCAGACCAATAAAACTCCTGCACTCAAGAAAATATTTGTTCATACTGATAAGTTCCTAGGCTTAGTTGATAAATATTTTGTCAATATACTGTCAACAAAAGCATTTGTCAATTGGATTTAAGGTAATAAGTTGAAATCATATTGACAAAATTTTATTTTGTTGATTTGATAAATGGATGTTTCAATTTGATATACGCCTTTATCACGAATATCGCGTTTTAATTGTTGATTTGATAAAACAAATATGTCAATATGAATACAGAATATTTCACCATAAAAATGGTTTGTTGAATAGAAAAAGGATTTCTTGTTGGAAACATATTTTTTATCAATAATACTAAAATGTTTTTCTGTTCTGATAAAAAGATTTTATATATAATAAACATATTACATTTTATGTACAGGGTGTCCCGTGTAAGAGTGCGAATATTTACGGAGATGAAAGAGGAGGTCAAGTTTACTAAAAATCGTATGGGAAGGGGGTCTATTTTCACACCCTTAGGAGTTGCGGGGTTAGTTGTTATTTCATGATATTGATTCATAGTATTGTTTCTAGCAGAAAAACGAACTCATGGAAAACTTATTTTAAGAACTTGTTTCAAAGGCAATGAATTACCCTTTCTAACGGTGTATAAACTAACCCACCAAACTATTCCATTGCCGAGCTGTGCTCGTGTGAAGATGAAATAAGTCCGTTGAAACTACAAAATTTGAAGTTTGAGCACAATTTTCTCAAAATTTCTCGTAATAAATCAAAATTTTTTTAACATCAAATTTGTGTTTTATTTGATTTTCTTTTCAACGGCATCAAAGTCATAAGCATATCTTCAAAAATAACCAAGTCAGTTGTACTTAAAAAATTTTACTAAATTGAAAACACATTGAGCTAATACTTTTTATTAAGGTATTGCTTGTTTGTCTATTTCGACAAATGCAGCAGTATGTTAAAATTTTCTTGCTACCAGAGCTATTAGAAAATTTACCTTTACGTAATAGACGCGGTATTATCTTTCAACATAATGGAGCTCCGCCCCATTACAGTAGAATTGTTAAAGATTGGTTAAATAAAAACTATACAGCAGGCTGGATTGGAAGAAATGGTCCGAATAGATGGCCTCCAAAATCACCCGACTTGACTCCATTTGATTTTTATTTGTGAGGACGAATGAAAGAAGTAGTATATGCAGCACAACTGACATCGAGAGAGCAGTTGATCGAAAGAATCAATTCAGCTGCTTCTATTGTACGCCAAAAACTGCAAAGTATTAATCTCAAACACGCAATAAGGAGAAGAATAATGTATTGCATCCAAAACAATGAAGGTCTCTTCGAACAGTTCTTATAGTTTTTTTTTTTTAACAAAATACAATTATGTTTTCAATTTAGTAAAATTTTTTAAGTACAACTTACTTTGTTATTTTTAAAAATATGTAAATGATTTGATGTCATTGAAAAGAAAATTAAATAGAACACAAATTTTATATTAAAAAATTTTTGATTTATTACGAGAAATTTTGATAAAATTGTGCTCAAACTTCGAATTTTGTAGTTTCAGCGGATTTATTTCATCTTCACACGAGCACAGCTCGGCAATGGATAAGTTTGGTGGGTTCGTTTATTCACCGTTAGAAAGGCCAATTCATTGCATTTGAAATGAGTTCCTAAGATAAGTTTTCCATGAGTTCGTTTTTCTGCTAGAAACAATACTATGAATCAAAGTCATGAAATAACAATTAACCCCGTAACTCCTAAGGGTGTGAAAATAAACCCCCCTCCCATACAATTTTTTGCTAAGCTTGACCTCCTCTTTCACCTCCGTAAATATTCGCACTCTTACACGGGACACCCTGTTTAATAAGCACATTACTTATAAATACAATTATGGAATTCACAAAGGTTGATATTATCCATGCTATTCGTTATTAGCGCTGTTTACATTATTATAAATCACAGTATTGTTAACATTGCTGTTCACATTATGAATTTTTATAGTAAACAGCACTAATAACAAATAGCATGGATAATCTCATCAAATAATGGAAATAAATAATAAAATAATGCAAATAAATAAATAACCAATTCTTGCCGAATTCATAGGAAAAGAACTCAATTTGTAATCACCGCTAATGATAAATGCATTTAGAAACTCAGTCAAAAATGTAGAAGTTCCTCATATGTCGACGTTGCATTATGGCATATTTGGTGCACTTGAACACAATAAAAATTGATTTCACAAGATCACATTCACTGTTGGTATAATAACCAACTGTGTAATTTTTTAAGTCATGGCAAAATAACCATATACGGACATCACTACGTGATAAAAGACCAAAAAAAAACCCCTGTCTCCCAGTTTTGCCCAAAGTCCTCCAGGTTTTTTTTTATGGGGCCCCAAAGATGAGGGCCCTCGGTGTCATTTTTGCAAAAAAATTATCATTTTCTCAAGCTCATATCTTGTAAACCGTTCGGAATTTTGATTTACTCTCTGACGCAAAGTTGTAGCTCTTGTCATAAGACACAAAAATTGTGAACGTACAAAACCAAAAAAAACTTCATCTTCAAGGTCAAAATCGCAAAAAACTTTAAAAAATTCAATTTATTTACCTTTTTTCCCCTGTTTAGGTCCATAGGTAGCAAGCAAACCGTTCAAAATTCAAGGAAATAATCAACTACAAAAATGAACCTAAGATCTCGAAAAACAACTTTCTAGAACATATGAACTTCCTAGAAATGATTCTTAACACCGTTTAGGTAGCCACAAAAGTGAAAAATTTCCCGAAAATTTTTTAATTTCATTTCTTTTTTCTTTACTTCAACATTGAGATACTATAAAGCCTTCTCCCGTAAGTGAAAAGGCATGTTGCCGGTTTCATTGTTATACTATTACTGATTTTATTAATCTTAGTTCTTAGGTGGTATGGGTTGACATTTAGAGTTGGGGTTGTAACAAAGAGTAGTAGCATAGATATTTAGTAATAATGATTCAGTGTTGTAGGGATTAGTAGTCTCAGCAGGGATGGCAACACCATACCATGCTATCTATTACAAAAATTATTTAAAAAAAAATATTCGTATTATGTTTATAATGTTGATAGCCCTGGACTTGCAAATCGCACTCTCTTAAGTTGTGGATCCAAATCGTCGTCCGAATCTGACTCTGATTTAGAAGTTATGGTGTCCACAGGCACGTTACTTCCAGACTGCCCTCCATCATCAGCTTTTTCTTCTTCAGATACTTCATTAACATCATACAGGGTGATCTTGTGACTCCACCAACATACCTGAAATGAATTAGAAAAGAAATCAAAAAAGGAATGCAAAACAATGCATCAATAAAATTGATATTACCTCTGCAAGCTTTTGTACCGTTTTTCCATGGGCATTGTGGTTTGGTGAAACCGTTCTCCTTGCTCATCGGATTCGGTAGGGAGTTGTTTGATATGTGGTGAAACCACTTTATAAAAAAAAACTACTTGTTTACAAATATAAAAAAACATAATTACATTTTGGTTTTTTGTAATGAGAAAAATAAAATATAAAATTCATTCGAAATTTTTCCTAAAATAAAATACGAGTTTTCTTTATCATAAAAAAATTAATAAGCACCCACAATTGGTGACCCCTAGATTCGTGAACACGATGCCAGTTCACAAATCACCACCTAGAAATCTCATCGATTTAGCGGACATTGATAACCAACTGCAACCTACAACAGCAAATCCTCAGCAAACACCACCTGACACGCATTCTGCAGCTTCTACTGAAGTTTTGCAAAAATTTTTCCGGTGTCTGTGCAGAAGCTTCCACCGTTTTGGCGTGAAAACCCCGCACTTTGGTTTATTCAAATTGAATCAATTTTTTCAATTGGTGGGATAACACGAGAGGAAACCAAGTACCAGTATGTTATTGCAAATCTAGATGGAGAAACTATTCAATCTGTGAGTGATATAATACTCAGTCCCCCGGAAAGAGAGCGCTACACAGCATTAAAAGAAAAACTAATAAATTTATATAGCGAAAATGAAACTAGCCGTTTACGTAAGCTACTCTCAGGTATAACCCTTGGAGACTTGAAGCCATCACACTTTCTGCCAAGGATAAGAAACCTGTCTGCTGGAAAAATTAATGACGACGTACTTAAAATGATTTTTCTAGAGCAACTTCCGCTTCAAGTAAAACCAATTCTCATAGCTAATTCAACTGCAAATTTGACAGAATTAGCAACTCAAGCGGATAGAATAATGGAACTCATCCCATCAAATCAGCTCGCGGCAGTCACAGCTCAAGCAACTAGAGTTAATCATTCAACATTTGCCCCAGCTACAGACATGGATGACCGTTTCAACTTTATCAGCGCTCAGATTCAAGGTTTGGAGAGGAAATTTCAACATTTTACAACTAATTCAGAGGGTAGACGTTCAGCTGGAATTCAAGGTAGGCGCTCTAGATCTAATAGTAGAAATAGAAATTCTCAATGATGCTGGTACCATAACAAATTTGGTACGAATTCAACAAAATGCACTCAGCCCTGTAGTTTTAAAAGTTATTTTTCAAAAAACTAACTTCAATTTCGGACTCGACGGCAGCCGAAAATATTGAAATAAACAGCCGTCTCAGTATTCAAGATAGAAACAGCCAACAACATTTCCTCATTGATACGGGTGCCGACGTTTCGGTAATACCATATACAAAAGATTTCCAACAAGATTTATTCAAACTGTCAAATTTTAAACTTTTTGCCGCAAATGGATCCGAAATAAAAGTATATGGACTTAAAATTTTAAAAATAGATTTGGGTTTGCGCCGTTCATTTATATGGCGATTTATCGTAGCAAACGTTACACGTCCCATTATTGGCTCAGATTTCCTAAGGCACTTCCACATCCTTCCTGATCTTACGAAAAGAAGTTTGGTGGATGGAAAAACAAATATGGAAGTCACAGCTAAAGTTCAATATGATCTGGCTCAGTCAATTAAGCTTATAAGCCATTCGTCTTCCAAATATGACGAGCTACTCAAATCGTTTCCAGCACTTTATAGCATAGCTCCTAATGTACCACATGTTACACACAACACCTTTCATTTTATTGAGACTCAAGGTCGACCAATTACCGCAAAAGTTAGACGTTTGGACCCAAATAGATTAGCAGCAGCAAAGAAAGAGTTTGAATATATGTTGGAGCATAACATTATTCGCCCATCAATGTCCAATTGGTCGAATCCTCTACATATGGCGTCAAAAGGAAATGGTAGTTGGAGACCGTGTGGCGATTATCGCTTCCTTAACAAAATTACGGTAGCCGACCGTTATCCAATACCATTTATTACTGACTTTAGTACAATTTTATCTGGATGTAACATATTTTCCAAACTTGATTTGGTGAGAGCGTTTCACCAAATTCCAGTTAATCCAGCTGATATACCGAAAACAGCAATAATTACACCATTTGGACTATACGAATTCATTCGGATGCCATTTGGTTTGCGAAACGCTGCGCAGTCCTTTCAGCGACTAATGGACGAAATTCTGCGTGGATTAAATTTTGTGTTCGTCTACATAGATGACATATTAATTGCGTCAAATTCAGAAAAACAACATCTTGAGCACCTTAAACAGGTTTTTAAAAGGCTAGTAGATTATGGCATAATTATCAACCCCAACAAATGTATACTTGGTCAATCAGTTATTGACTTTCTTGGTTTTCGCATTAATAATGAAGGCATAAAACCTCTTCCTTCCAAAGTCGAAGCAATTGCAAATTATTATAAGCCTGAAACAGTTCAGGATCTTCGCCGTTTCCTTGCCATGATGAATTTTTATAGACGTTTTCTACCAAAAGCTGCTGAACATCAAGCAGTCCTAAATGACCAAACTAAAAATAGTATTAAAAACGATCGGAGAAAAATTTCGTGGACACAACAGTTAGAAAACGCATTTAATATCTGCAAATCTGAGCTTAAAAATGCAAAGACGCTTTCTCACCCAATCAAAAATGCAAGACTTGTACTTAAAGTAGACGCGTCGGATGTAGCAGTGGGTGCTGCCGTCGAACAACAAATTGGCTCAATTTGGAAACCTATTGCATTTTTTTCTCGCAAACTGCAAAAGCCTGAATCTCGATATAGCGCATATGACAGGGAACTTCTGGCAGCATATACCGCAATAAAACACTTTCGACATCTAATCGAAGGAAGAGAATTCACTCTGTTTACAGACCATAAGCCTTTGGTCTACGCATTCAACCAGCGTCCCGACAAAGCAAGTCCTAGACAACTTCGTCAGCTGGACTTTATAGGACAATTCACGACTGACATACAGCATGTTTCAGGCAAAGACAATGTTGTCGCTGACGCTTTGTCACGCATTCAAGAAATTTCTGTCGTCTCATTTGATGCAATTTATAAAGCTCAACAAGCTGATGAAGAATTAGCTGAAATGCTAAAATCAAATTGCAATAACCTTCATTTGAAAGGAATAAAATTAGCTGGCACGAGTAAGGAAATAATTTGCGATACATCGCAAGCAACTCCTCGCCCATACATACCACTCTCTCTGAGAAGAAAAATTTTTGATCAAGTCCATGGTTTGGCTCATCCAGGCGTTAAAGGAACCCAAAAATCACTACTCCGTCGTTTTGTCTGGCCTTCAGCGCGAAAAGATTGTGCAGAGTGGGTACGCACCTGTATTCCATGTCAGACATCAAAAACTAACAGACACACTCGCACTCTTAGTTCCAACTTTACGACTCCATCACGGCGTTTTGCAGAAATTCACATTGATATTGTCGGCCCATTGCCTGAATCAGAAGGATATTCATATATACTGTCATGTATAGATCGGTTTAGTCGTTGGCCCGAAGTTTTCCCCATGAAAGACATTAAAGCTGAGACAGTCTCACGTACATTTTTCGATGGTTGGATATCGAGGTTTGGATGTCCTGAAATAATTGTAACTGATCGTGGTCGTCAATTCACATCAAATACTTTCACGTCTTTTACAAAAGCTCTTGGAATCGACTTAAGACACACCACAGCATATCATCCACAATGCAACGATCTTGTGGAACGCTTCCACAGGACTTTAAAAGCTGCCATTACATCTCATCAAGAAACACAATGGACAAAAATACTTTCAACTGTCATGCTCGGTTTACGTACAAGCATTAAAGAAGATATAAACACAACAGCAGCGGAATTAGTTTACGGAGAATAAATACATTTACCTGGCGATTTTTTCACTCCATATTCTTCCCCTATAGATTCATTTAATTTTGTTGAATTTTTAAGAAACCGTATTTCACAACTTACTCCACATCAAACATCTAATCATTCTCTTAAGAAATGTTTCGTTCCAGTTGATTTAAGCCGTTGCACCCATGTTTGGATTAAAAGTAGCCACATAACAAAACCGCTAGAACCGAAATACCATGGTCCGTATCTGGTTTGTGATCGGCAGCCAAAATACTTCAAAATACTAGTAAAAGGTTTATAGGATACTGTTTCGATTGAACGATTAAAACCGGCATTTGTTGAACAACAGAAAAAAAATGTAACATTTTCATTTGAAGGGGGGTAATGTGGTGAAACCACTTTATAAAAAAAAACTACTTGTTTACAAATATAAAAAAACATAATTACATTTTGGTTTTTTGTAATGAGAAAAATAA
This sequence comes from Dichetophora obliterata, assembly GCA_963920525.1. NCBI lineage: Eukaryota > Metazoa > Arthropoda > Insecta > Diptera > Sciomyzidae > Dichetophora > Dichetophora obliterata. The sequence continues at coordinate 112,033,523 of OY986439.1, read as the reverse complement.
AATATAAAATTCATTCGAAATTTTTCCTAAAATAAAATACGAGTTTTCTTTATCATAAAAAAATTAATAAGCACCCACAGATAAAATCGTCAAAATGAAAATGAAGAAAATGCAGCTTTAATGTCATCGATGTGCCGATTTTCTCAAAATAATACAGCATTTCTTTCACCCATTCTCTTGCTTACGGTTCCGCGTCTCGATCCCCTCCCAAGACTCTGGTGCATACACGTTGAAGGTAAATCCATGCCATTGAATGATTATAATCATGAAGCGATGATTCAAAGTTGCTCTTGAATAGTCAGAGCCATTCAGTACGCCTGTTAAATGAAGACAAAAAATAAAGACAGAAAAGAAAACATTAACACAGTGAAAATAGTACAATGAGGTGAACAAAAATTCCTTTTAAATTTACTACAATACCTTTTTTAGTCGAATGCGTTTGGACAATTTACAACGGCCACTTCGATGAATTTTTTAACAATTCCTAATTTTATGTGGAGCGGTGGCAGCAAGATGTCTTGAGTATTGTCTATTAAAGGTGCATTCCTCAGTTTATGTTGTTTCATTTGTTCCTCCACACTTCCTCTTGGTCTCCACGTATTACATTGGTATTGATTCAGAGGTGAGCGCGAATCCCAATTACAAAGAAAACAAAAGAATTTTGGAAAGCCGCCCTTATCGAAGATCCCTTGAAAAATGTTGATTACCTTCAAATCACAGCAAATCTTCCATTTATTTTCATAGTATTTGATTTTTTCCATTATATCTTTCAATGTTTCATAGCTTTCTTTCATGTTAATACAATTTGCTAGCGGAATGGAAGGTTTTCGGTTCGACACATGCAACAACACTGCTTTCAAGCTTGAAACAGAACCATCAATAAATAATCTCCACTCACTACCGATGGTAATTCATTCCCATTTTTACCACCAAAGCTTTTACATCGTTGCAGTAAACGAACGAATTGTCATCATTTAGAATGTAGAGGCTCTGATATTTAGCTTGCCGTTTGCGGTATGCCGTAGAGTTCACAATGCCATGTGTGAGTTTTCTTTGCTTTAAAAACGCTGTCAAAAATATGGCAAGTCACTGCAATAGTCCCAATATGGCCACAATGAAATCCATTTCCATTTGTGTTATTAGTTGTGGTCCATCTCTTCCCTGTTGGGGCTCATAATCGGTATCAAATGGATCTTCATAAGTAACACCACTTGCTCTAGTCATTCCTGTACATGCTGTACTACGATCTGGAGTTGGCGGCCTTAGTGATACAAAATTTTCAGGTGCAAGCACTGGTAGTGTGGCTGTTACAGTTGCTTTATAACTTTTGTTCCTCTCAGCATATCGATTTGGACCACATGTGTAATTTACGCATGCATAGAAACTGGTTTCATCATGATCACCTGGGAGATTAATCCAGTTTACCGACTTACAATACTTTATACTATGTTTGCCTCCACTTAACTATGACATGAGATTGTTATAACATTGGCGACACACTGTATTAGGTGTGTAATTTTCACCGGTCAAGTCTACTTAGAGTAAATCAAAATTCCGAACGGTTTGCAAGATATGAGCTTGAGAAAATTATCATTTTTTTGCAAAAATGACACCGAGGCCCCACATCTTTGAGGGCCCATAAAAAAAACCTTGAGGACTTTGGGCAAAACTGGGAGACAGGGGTCTTTTTTTTTTGGTCTTTTATCACGTAGTGGTGTCCGTATATGGTTATTTTTTTCGTGTTGCACTGTGTAATGTAAGGGGGTAATTAGCTTCCACACACTTAAAAAATTGCAATGGACTTTTTAGCTTTCCCGGATTTTATCTCGCCACCATTTGCTTGCAACAATATCAAGCATTTCTTTCTGTTGTCATGATTAAAGGTTTTTTGAAATTGATAATCTATATGTGAGTGTTTTTGATGTCAAAATAACGAAAAATTTTTAAAATTAAATATACAAAAATCTCCGATGGTAAAAAGTTTTATAATAACAAAATTACCGTTAGTTGAAAAATTTCAGAGGGGGCGTGGCAAAAACTAAGTATGTAACATTTTAAGTTGGGATAAACTTAATACGTGTACCTAGTTTGAGCGAAATCCGTTGAGCCGTTTAGATTTGTATAAAGGCCAAACAAACAAACAAAAAGAAAATTAGTTTTAATACTATAGATTGATCTCACGCAACCATATGTACAAAAAAATAATACTTACATTTAATTGAGAAGTTATGTATCAAATATATTTACTACTAGCTGATATACCCAGTGTTACTTGGTAGTTCGTTTCAATAATTATTACTAACCTATATTAGCTTTTAGTTCATTGATTTTTTATTAAACAAGATATTAAAAGTAAATCTTTTGAAATTATCGTATATATTAGTTCAGTCACCATTTACAAACCAGCGTTTAAAAATTTTAAAAAATTTCTTATTATATACTTTTGGAAAGATAAGTTGGTATCAGTTTATAATAGAAGTGTACGGTTGAAAATCTTGTACTAAAGTTTTAACTCTTTTTGATTTCATATAGAACACAAAAAGAAATTTAATTCAAGGAAAAGTTTAAAATTTTCTAATCCAAAAGGTTTTACTATTAAATCCGAAAGAAGTTTATTATTTTGAGAATGCATGTTCGCAAGAAAAAAACTTAAGCACGCAAGCACAGTAACTTAAAATCAAATTTGTCAATGACCACTTCCTAATTTAAACCCAAGTCCTCTCGTCTGCCGGTCCGATATCTTACCCACTCGTCTATCGCAGTTGATAATAAAGTTTTTTATTTTTTTTTTCTTTTTTTGCATTAAGATTTTTTATTTTTAAAAATTGTCTGTTCATTTAAAAACTTTTTTAAACATTTTTTATTTATTTCTTCATACAAAACCTTAATGCCTTATCAACTCATCCAACTCATTTGTTAGCAAAGCTGCGCTTATTTTGCATCATTGCGAATGAAAGTGGATAGTAAAGTGCAAGCTTTCGGAAGCGTGGGTTCGAGACCAAGCTCGGACAAAAAAAGTTTCATATTATTTTATTTATTAAAACTAAAATTTTTTAAAAAACTTTACTGTTTCTAAAAATTCCTTTAATCGAGAGTTCAGATTAAAACTTTTTAACCGTGGGCACTGCATTTTGGCTATGATGGCAGTATAAAATTAATAGCGTTAAATTGTATAAAATAAATTTTCATAAGTGAATTAGTACATAGAACATACATAAATGATTGATGCCTAAATGCCTATTGGAATTCAATGTAAACGTAATATAAAATACGATAACTTTTTCGATGAAGTAACCATATATAAGAAAATACCGCACATTCCATGTATTTCTCAAGATTGGATTAACACTGGCTATGAATAAGAAAACAGTTAAAAAAAGTAAAAAAAAATGCTTAGAGGAAATAGGAGGGTGGGCCAGGAAATGTTGTTATGTACAAAAATTCATTGTACTAAGATTTTCTATAGTTTTCAAGATATGAGAATGTTATTGGTGTCAAACAAACGTAAATTGTTTGTACTTTATTGTCCTGAAGAAAATTGAAAATGTTAGTATACATTAACATATATTGGATACAAAAATACATATTGTAGGGTACTCATTAGAGATAAACAAAAACTGTCCAAGTGGTGTTTGTAGCCCTTTTAATTACCTTTTAATTACCTTATTCAAACGTATCTCTAATTTTTAACTCACTTTTCAGCGTTTTTAATTTTCATTATTTTACAAAAGAACCGTTATTTTGAAGAGAGTCCCTTTTGTGCTAATAAAAAGTAGCCCATGTCGCAACCAGGGACGTAAGGAACCTGTGAAGGAACATGTGAAGTTTGAAGAAAATCCATCCAGTAGTTTTCACGTGATGCGCGTTCAGACAGACAGGCAATATTTTTAAAAATTACATTTTTTTAATCTACAACGTTCAAAATGTTTAGTTCAAAAAGAATTTCGAAAAATATTCAATGTTCAGATTTTTTTTAGTTTTATTATAAGTATAGATAAGCTAGCTGATGAGGTGAGATTCTTGACATAAATGTGTTTATAACTTTTGATCGGAAAGAGATATTGCAATAATTTAATATTGCAAAAAGAAATTACTCTTAAGGGCAAAGCATTTTTTAAAAATATAAAAACAACATTTTAAAAAAATTGATTTCACCACAAAAATCATTGATTTTTCTTGTATTTTTCTTAAAAAATAGAAAAACCAAATTTGTGTCCAACTGCAATAGTTTTTGCATAAAAGTGATACTTCATATGAAAGAGTATAAGAATTGCAATTTTCGGTTTTTATTATTTTTACAACAAAAACAACTTTTGCACCATCTTTTGGACTTTTTAAAAAAAAATATTAAAAATATAAATCCTTAGGTAACGGAACTGTTGCAGTAATTTTAACAAGTAATTTAATTGAACTTTTAGACAAAAGAAGATTAAATAAAATATATTAAAACACAAAGAAGCTATTCGCGTCGAAAGTCAAAACTTTGAATTTGGAGTAGTTTTTTTGGCTGTAGATAATGATGTTATATACAAAAAATCATTGTACTAAGATTTTCTTTAGTTTTCAAGATATGAAAATGTTATTGGTGTCAAACAAACGGAATTTTTTTACTCTATTATCCTTACGAAAATTGAAAAAGTTAGTATACATTAACATATATTGGATAAAAAAAAATGCATATTGTAGGGTACTCATTAGAGAAATACGAAAACTGTCCAGGTGGTATTTGTAGTCCTTTTAACAACCAGGGACGTAAGGAATCTACATGTGAAGTTTGAAGAAAATCCATCCAGTAGTTTTCATGTGATGCGCATTCAGACAGACAGACAATATTTTTAAAAATTACATTTTTGGAATCTACAACGTTCAAAATGTTCAGTGCAAAAAGAATTTCGAAAAAATATTCAATGTACAGATTTTTTTAAAGTTTTATTATAAGTATAGATAAATACTATGTTCGTTGGATATTTAAAAAATTATTTTAAATAAATAAATTTTAAATAAATAAATTTTAAATAAATAATTTTTTTATTGATCATTATTTTAATTTATATTATTTTATAAATAAATAGAATTATTTTAAATAAATAAATTTTAAATAAATAATTTTTTGATTGATCATATTTGACAAACTTTTGTTTTGGATGTCAAATTTTATTCTTATATAAAAAAATTTTTTTGGAATTTTGGTAAAAAAAAATTTAGGCTGTACAACCCTGGTCCTAAGCCTTTCAGCCATTTTTTCAACTTTAAACGCTCATATCTGCTTAACGGTACCACCAATAAAAAAACTAATTTGGCTGGCTTACGTACAGCTCATGACCTTTCTAATGATATATTTGTAGCGTTTGTAGATTTGCTTGAATTAGGACACCCTTACTGGAATAAATATATAGAATATTAAGCTTGCCATATGTCAGGATTTATTCCAGATTGCCTGGACTTTTTAACCCTGTGCGGACTTTATCCGGACTTGGGCCCAACAAATTAAAAAAAAATTATAATACATATGAACATTTCTACAGAAAAGTCTACCGTGACAAAAAAATTAAAACATATTAAAAACTTATTATTTTATGATATTATCTAATTATTATTTTATTTTTATTAATTTAAACAATTTATGCATAAATTCATTTATCATGATGATCAAATTGCCTGCACTGTTTAACAAATGTAGTTTTTCTTTTTCGTAAATGTTTAGTAAATGCTTCGTAAATTTTTTGTTTTAATAAAATGGAAGGCATTGCCCAAAGATAATGAAAAAAAGGTTGAGGCAAGGAAAGAAAAATATATTAAATTTGTTTTTTAATTACTAAATTACATAATTACTTAACTACCTAATTTTTTAATTACCCGATCAAACCACAATAGAAATTTAAGTAACGTAACAGCAGTAACGTCGGGACAGATTTTGGAAATTTATATGACTAGTCTAATCCGAGTAGAAAGGCTGAACTAAAGCATATACATCTTAATATTATTTAACTGTGTTTGTAGTAGGGCTTTCAATCCCGGGATCCCGAATCACGAAATCCTAGGATTACGAACCCATTTCTAGTCCCGAAATCCCGGGATTCCAAACCCTACATCTCGGGATTTTATTCATAAGAAAATATATAAATTTTCAGCAACTATAAATGCAACTGCAATGTAAACGATTTTTTTTTTAAATATCGAAATCGCCGTGTTCTTTTTTATCTCTCTACACACTTTGAAAGTCTATTTTTTAGTTTAGGTCTGTTCCCGTACTTGAGCTTTCGTACCAAAAAATTCGCAAAAAATAGCGAAAATAAGTAATCCAGTCCTTGTCAAATGTTGCTATTTTCTGCTACATAAATTTAACGGAGCAGAAATTTGCAGCAATTCGTAAGCTGCCATGTTTTGACGGCTGATGTCAAATTAGAGTACCAGCCATTAAAACAACACAAGAAACAACAGGGAAGCCAGTTTATTCATTTGATCCGACATTTGTCAAATTTTTATAAAAGAAATAAACATATGTTTTTGACTTTTCTTCAAAAATTGCAACTTTTTGATAAAAAGCTGTTCCCGTACTTTTTGCAATTTTACACGCAAAGAGAGCGTTTTGCCGCTTACTCTCTCAAATTTTATAACTTGCTAATTTCTGCTACAACAGACCTTTTGTTTTGGTTGTGATATTAAAAGACTGTTTACTAGGCTTTTCAACTTTCATGAAATTTTTAAAGTAACAATAGTTTTATTACTATACTATAGTTTTTTTACTAGAAAAGGAATATTATATTCACATCATACTTTTTACATACTTTTATAGTTTTGTTTTGTTTTAAAATTTTTAAAAGATAAATTTATGTTTATTTTGTTAAACTTTTTTATATATATAAAAAACAAATAAGGAATTATCTTCGACTGGGCCGAAGTTAAAATACCCCCACGGCCGAATTAGAGTATATATAAAGTCTTAAGCAAACTGTTAAATATATTTAAAGAGATTTTCCCGTTTTGGTTAAGTCACTTTGTATGGGAGGTAGGCGTGGTTTTCATCCGATTTTTACAAATTTAATACTCAAAATAAATATGTATTCAATATTTAAGACACTGTGCGAAATTTTAAGTCATTAAATTGATTTTTGTGGAATTTAAAGAGATTTTCCCGTTTTGGTTAAGTCACTTTGTATAGGAGGTAGGTGTGGTTTTCATCTGATTTTTACAAATTTAATACTCAAAATAAATATTTAAGACACTGTGCGAAATTTGAAATCATTAAATTGATTTTTGTGGAATTTAAAGAGATCTTACCGTTTTGGTTAAGTCACTTTGTATGAGAGGTAGGCGTGGTTTTCATCCGATTTTGCTCAGATTCGAACTTTTTTGTATAAAATTTTTGTATAAAAATTTCATTTTTGTATAAAAAGCTTATATTTTGAATTTCGTTATGATAGCTCAAAAATTACGGCTGCTATCGTGGACACAGACGGACAGACGGACATGGCTAAATCGACGCAGGAGGTGATGCTGATCAGGAATATATATACTTTTCTATATCGGCCACGCCTCCTTATCGGCGTTACAAACGGAGTGACAAAATTAATATGCCCCCATTACGTTTTTTAAACGTGGGGGTATAAATATAAAATATTTTTATTTAAATATTTTGGGTTTTGGGAAATAAAAAAGTCATAACGTTTTTTTATTAAATAAACTTATTATATACAGCCCTATCATAAATAATTTTTCACGTGGAATCGGAAAAGGGAGTTTTTATTATTAAGATAAAGCTCAAGAACATTTTGGAAATTTTAATGCAAATTCCTTGGTAAACCGTCGATGAACAAACTTGCATTAAAAATTTCCAAAATGTTCTTGAGCTTTATCTTAATAATGAAAACTCCCTTTTTCGATTCCACGTGAAAACTTATTCATGATAGGGCTGATAGTTTAAATATTTAAAAATTAGAAAATATCTTTAATTAAGGACCGTAAAGGTTATGATGAAGGTCCAAGGTTATGATTTTTATGAATAAAAATTCATGAATAAAAATTAATAAAAATCATAATACCATAATGTTATTTTAATCATATCAATGAAATCATAATATCATTGTTATTTTAATATAATTTTTTTCGATCTGATTTTACCAGGTGATGTATCATCATAAAATTTGCAAGTGTTTCCTCTAAAAATACAAAATGGGATTTAAGAATTCAACTTTTTCTTCCAATTATTGTTGAATTTTTTTCCCTTGTATTCTTCTTTTTACATTGCAACTGTAAACTTTGTCTGCATTAGTAATTATGATTTCGTCTTAGTGTTTTCTTATAAACTTTTGAGTGTTTTTGAATATTTTAAGCATGAATAAGGATGAGGTATGGATTTTTATTTAAAAATCAAATATATGCAGTTCTTTTTGCTAAAACGCAGAAACAAAGAGAAAGATTTATTAACGGTTTCTTTGTTTAATTCAACTAAATGCCATTTTTTAAAAATTTTGCTATTTCGGGATACCGAAAAATCCCGGGATCATAAATTTAAAATCACGAAATCCCAGAATTTGCCAAAACCCCATCGAGATTGAAAGCCCTAATTTGTAGTGAGGAGAACGCAAGGGTTAAAAGTCCAAGACAACAAATCTGCAAGTTCTAACATCAATGTATTTAAACAATTTGCAGTGTTTTGAATCGCTAAAACCAGAACTAGCTGAAATGAACAACAAAAACCTGAACATTTTTTGCTATGTTGTTGCTATAAATAAAAAGCCTTGTTCAATTAACTATCTTGTTTAGAAAAATGTGTATTTTAACTAAAACGGCAAAGCCGGTTTAGACAAACGTCTAACGAAATTCAACACTTTGCAGACTAACAGTCGAGCTTAGACATCGGAGCAGCTACACGCTTATTACGCTCTTGGAAGAATTAACCGCTGAAAGCAAAAACTAAAATGGATGTTAGCACAACAACAAAGCCACCAATCACTGGCTTAATGCTGTTAACCCTAGATAATCCAGTATTTTGTTGTTATCTATTCTGGGCCAGCATATTGGTTATTAAAATGTTGCTGATGTCCTTGTTGACCTCTTTGCAGAGATTCCGAAATAAGGTGGTGTATATAATAAATAAGGTGTTTGGCAATGTAAAATTTTATGTTGGTTTTTACTATTTTTTATATTACTACAGGCCTTTCCCAATAGAGAGGATCTGTTTTTCAAGGAAATTGATGTGGAATTCAATAATGTTGCCGTTGAACGAGTACGCAGGTAAAAGCAATTAATCTTTAAGGGCCAGATTGTGGACTTCTGGAGATCTTTAAATAAATTATCGGCATAAATAAATCTATGAACAATTTATTTTTCTTTCTTATTAGAGCACATCGTAATGATATGGAGAATATTTTACCCTTTTTTACCATGGCTCTCATTTATATCTGCACCGATCCGCATCCTGATGTGGCACGTAATCTTTTCCGTGTGGCAGCCATTGCTAGAATAATGCATACTCTGGTCTATGCGTTCTATCCAGTGCCACAGCCATCGCGAATGATTGCATTTTTTGTGGCTTTTGGTATAACTTTATACATGGCTGCAGCAGTGGCTCTCAAGACGTTGGAATTTATATAGCAGCGCAATATTTTGTTTGAGACACATTTAACAAAAAATTATAAATGTACATTAAAATCAGTTAAAAGGTTGTGTGCATTGCTATTTTATACCAATCGCTTTTTTATTGAATTGATTACTAGCTGATTTAACTGTGCGCAAATCTTCAACATTGTTAATAAGAAAATTAATAAATATATTTTAAGCATAAACTATGACTTCAGCTTGATTAATAAAAACTTCAAGGCCTAAAAGACCAAGACTGGTTTTCAGGCATCTGAGCAATAAACAAATTTTAATATTAAGTAAACTATGTCATGTTATTTAAAAGCTCATGTGGATTAGACTTTGAATCCTTGATCGCGCATACATTGTTTGTGTGCTTCTATCAGTTTGGAACAGTTCTCCTCGCCGTTCTCTATTATGCTGGAAATTATTTGTACATATATAAATCATACATTAAAAGACAAAAAATCAATAATTGCCACTAGCTTACCATTGATCTCGCGCTCTTTTTGTTTCCGGACAGGCGCAGCAAGCTTTGCACTTGGGTTTAGTTGTTGCTTCCTCACTGATGCCCGTGACATTGGCAGCCGCCGCTTGAACAACTTCTTTAACCGGTACATTTCCCATTTTCTATTTTTCCAAAAAACTTTATTTGTGTGTGTTTAATTCAAAAGTATTCTAAAAAATATTTGAGAAGCTGAGTAACAAGGAAAAATTGTAGTTGAAACATTAGTCACTGGTTTTGTTTATTGGTAAATTGTTTATTGGTCAAATCGAACAAAGTTTTTAATGCAGTCCTTTGTTTATATAATTACTTACATTTTTTTTTAATTAAATTTTACACTTGCACGTTCTTATGATTTATATTTGCAAAAACTTATTTAATTATTCTGACATTCGTTAATCAGCTGTTTCGGTCTTAAATCTGCTCCAGTCTCTTCAAAGCAATGTACAGTACGGTGCAATACAGTACGATTGTAATAGATTTTGCAAAGTGTGGCACTGTAACAATTTTTATTTGAAAATAAAGCTAAAAAAAACTAATTTATTAATTTAGCGAATAGCGTTTTCCCCCTTTTGTGACCTTTTTGAGAACTTTGAGTGTTTTACTTTTTAAAAAATCCCGTAATAATTTTACTTTAGGGCCCACGCCCTCCTATTCTTTCTTATGTATTTTAGCCTTATAAATGTAATGCTGCAAAAAATTGCGAGTCTATTTTGGTCTAAGCCCGTATGACACTTTATTGTTTTGTCCAATTTTTATTCATTAACAATGAAACTAGAGCAGTTGAAATAGTCCTTAAGTTTAAATACAAGAATTGTGAGTGTATACGCATAAAGTACGAATTGAAGAAAAAAAATGTACGACAGACAGTATTTTTAATGCATTGTTCTTGACGTTTCTCTCAATTCGTCACTCGTTAAGTTTCGATCAAATATTAAGTGTCAAAAACAAGCTTTAGCTCTTTCTTCCACAGGCAATAAGAATAGAGAGATAAGATAGTAACGTTGCGGAGACGTGAAAAATTGGCACAACGTATGTTTTCATCCTTTTCCTACAATATATATCTGTCTAGCCCACGCGCCACTTGTTTTCAGATTTTGAAATTGGACAAAAAATGAAGTGTCATACAGGCTTTAGGAAATAAAATTCATCAAAGTTACGTTTTTCAGGTAAATAATTATAGTTTATCTCTTTACTAAGAAAAAACAAGGAACATTTCAAGAATATCGACCAGTAAATCCAACACCGGCTGCGCTGTCTACAGTACTTCTGGATATAATTATCTTAATAGGGGAAACCACTAATTTTCAATCGCACGATTTTTTTATACAAATTTTTCACTTGTATTATGTATTAAGATGCATCATTTATTTCAAAAATTGCAAATATGTAAAGGGTGTTTTTTTTAGAGGTTTGTTTTTCGAATAGAGATAAAACTGGCATTTTGTGGTCAAATCTGGTAACTCTAATGTCATTTATGTTCAGTTTGGTTTGCCATTTCATCATGAACAGGTTGACAAAAGAACAACACTTGCAAATCGTGCAAATTTATTTCGAAAATAATGGTTCAGTTCGCGAAGTTTACCGCAAGCTCCGTCCATTTTATGGTCGACATAATCGTCCATCAGAGCAATTAATTCGGTTAACCATGAGTCGTTTTCGCACTACGTTTACTCAATGTGATAATACGCATCCGCAGAGACGTCGAACAGTGCGCACCGAAGAAACAATTGCCGTTGTAGACCAAAATGTTGAAGAGGACCCGAATGAATCGATTCGCCACCGTGCACAGCAATTGGAGCTTTGTCCATCAACTTTATGGAAGATTTTGCGCAAAGATCTTGGCTTGCGACCTTACAAGATCCAGCTTGTGCAAGAATTAAAGCCGCGAGACCATGCAATGCGTCGTGATTTTGGTGTATGGGCCGAAAATGAGATTGATCTCGATGCTGATTTTCATCGCAAAATTTTGTTCAGCGATGAGGCTCATTTTTGGTTGAATGGCTACGTCAACAAGCAAAATTGCCGCATTTGGAGTGAAGAGAATCCACATGAGACCCTTGAGACGCCATTACATCCACAAAAACTGACTGTTTGGTGTGCTTATGGGCTGGTGGAGTCATTGGGCCATACTTCTTCCGAAATAATGCTGGAGAGTCAGTTACCGTTAATGGAGACCGGTATAGAGCCATGATAACCGACTATTTTGTTCCCGAATTGGATGGCATGAATGTGGATGAGTTGTGGTTCCAACAAGACGGCGCTACATGCCACACAGCGCACGTCACAATCGATTTATTGAAGGAAACATTCGATGAGCGCATAATTTCGCGGAATGGACCTGTCAATTGGCCACCAAGATCGTGTGATTTGACACCATTGGATTATTTTCTTTGGGGATATGTGAAGTCGCTCGTCTACGCCAACAAACCAGAAACGTTTGGGGACTTGGAAGCCAACATTCGTGGCGTTATTGCCGACATACGGCCCCATATGCTCGAAAAAGTGGTTGAAAATTGGACCTGTAGAATTGGCTTTATTCGAGCCAGCCGTGGAGGCCACATGCCCGAAATCATATTTAAACATTAATGGCATAAAATTATCCTTCCAATAAAGCCAAATTGATGGACATTAAAACGATTTTCTTGTGTTTTATTTTAATTCAAAGTTCTATACCTCTAAAAAAAACCCTTTATTAAAAAAGACGACCATTAAAGAGCTTTAAAGATCGCAGCGATTACTTTGTAAAAGAGAAAATTAACTTCTACGAACTTAAAATTTTGCACTGAGTTTTCAAACTTTTGCGAATTTTATATCTTAAGCCATAAGAGACCCCTATTTCATTTTTTCACTTTTCGACTAAAGAGACCTACAAACATTAAATACAAATAAGAAAAAATATTTGCGAGTGGGCCGTAAAGTAAAACTATGCCAAAAATTCTGTAGCTCATTTCTATAACTTTTCTCGAATGATTTGATTTGGTTTTTGGCAAGTCAGTTTAAGGGCTGATTGGTTCTACGAATTCCAGTTAGTTTAAACAACTTTAAGGAAAAAAGAAAAAGCTACCAACGATTAATTACTAGATTTTCTGTAGCTTCAGGCAAGATATAAAACAAAGTTCGGTAAGCAGTCAATATCCTTAATGTGTATTTATTCAAATAATAAATACCAATAAAAGTTCATTAATTCAATTACATTTAACATAAAAATAAACAATAAGTAAAATAAGAGAAAAATTCATATCACGCTGAAAATAGTCCACTATGGAAAATATTAAATAAAGGTCAGAAAAATCTATTCCTAATATTTTTTTGAATATCCTATCCGATGTATAACTGACTTTATGCGATTTGGCATAGATTCCACTAGTTTTTTTGTGTATTCCGGAGTTATTTTAACCCCCTCCTCCAAAAGATCCTGTTTCAAGTCATATCTGTTTGAAATCTCATGTTTTCGTATTGCAACCTCCAGTTTCTGCCACAAATTTTCATTAATATTTAAATCTGGTTGGTTATTGTGGTGGCGTTTTGGTTACTCTGGGGCAATGATACAGCAGCCATTCTTTTACAATGCCAGCTGTATGTTTCAGATCATTATCTTGATAGAAATGATAGATGTCCTTTATGTCGAGCTTTTAAGCACTTCGTATGAGATTGTTTTTTAAAATATTTATTATTAAAAGCGTAGTTTACCAACACGATCAGCCGAACAAGCACCTCAGACCATCACGTTGCCGCCACCATGTTTGACAGTTGGTCGCAAATTCTTAGGGTCCATCTCCTTATTAGGTTTTCTCCAAACGTTTACTCTGCCATCTGACCCACAAATATTATATTTGCTCTCGTCCGTGAATATGACATTTTTCAAGAATGCAAAATCTTTTCCGGCGTAGCAGTGAGCAAACTGCAATCGGTTTTTTCTGTTTTTGAGGTTAATAAAGGGCTTCTTGCGTGCAATTCTTCCATTTAATCCATCTCTTCAAAGAACTCTCGGAATTGCCTCGACATAACAATTTATTTTAAAATAATTCTCAACCTAATCCCGTAGTTTCAGTGCACTCAGCCTCGGATTTACCTTGATTTGGTTCACAATCCACCTCTCTTGACGTTCGCTGAATAGCTTTTTTGGGCTAGTTTTCGGCTTATTTTTTTACACGATTTTCATTTTTAAACCGGTGAATGATGTTTTCAACTGTTGTACGGACTCTATAAACAATTTGTGGGATTTCTCTTTGACTTTTTCCATTTTAAAAAGTGTTCAATAAATAAATTTCGGAATTTAAGCGTAGTATTTTAAATTTATTATTTGAATAATAACTAACAGAAATAACTAAATTTCTTTGGTATTTATTTTGATTTCCTAGATTTTTTAGGCTACAAAGCGTTTCGTCATAGGTGGACCATTTTCAGTGTGAGCAACTGTATTTTAGAATGGTTACAAAAAGCGGAAAAAACCATGGGTGGTGTGAAATAGCTAAAATAAACAAGCAGAAGATTGAAACATTTGTTGTCTACGCCACCGACTTTAAAAAGGTATAGCCCTACTCATAAGACTACTGTGTCAACGGATACGTCTTCATACGGTCTGGGGGCGGTGCTTCGGCAAATGGATGATGATGGAGTCTGAAGGTCAGTAGTTTATGTTTCCATAACTCTGTCTGGGAGCGAGCAGCGATATGATCAGATTGAAAAGAAGGCGTTAGCTATAACTGAAAAATTTCGTGTTTTTTAACAGGAACTAAATTTGATATCGAAACGGACCATAAGCCACTGATTTCAATATTTACAGTTAAGAACCTCGATGATTTGACACCACGAATACAAAAATTCTGAATTAAATTATTGCGTTATGGTTATACTATTGAGTATACACCGGGAAAAGACTTAATAGCAGCTGATGCTCTTTCCCGAGCTCCGTTGGAGACTTCCAAGCAAGCAAATGATGAAGCATTGGTAACAGTTGTCAACAATAGGCGTGTTTTATTCGTTCTGGTTAAACCAAATAGGTTCTAAATAACATGCAGAACACTAACAAAAAGATGAACTTGCTCAGTAGCTAGTTCATCTCTTTGAACTACTTTTTTTTCTCTACGGCTCTATAGATGTCGCTATTGGTTTAGTTTGTGGCAGCACTCGCAAGTAAGAGTTTGGCTTACAACCCTTCTTAGTCACCCAATGCTGGCAAAAGAAACATCTGTAGCTCGTTCCTGTAACAAAATCGGCAAGTTACCGATTTGTGTGACGTCACGCGTTATCGATCCCTAGTTACCGATTTCGTGACAACTAATGTTTGTGTACGTTGAAATCGGTAAAAATTTGGTCTGTGATGAAAAAGAACACAAATCGAGAAGAAACGTTGCTAAATTGAATTAAATTAAATTGAATTCAAAATTCAATGCGTCGTGATTTTGGTGTATGGGCCGAAAATGAGATTGATCTCGATGCTGATTTTCATCGCAAAATTTTGTTCAGCGATGAGGCTCATTTTTGGTTGAATGGCTACGTCAACAAGCAAAATTGCCGCATTTGGAGTGAAGAGAATCCACATGAGACCCTTGAGACGCCATTACATCCACAAAAACTGACTGTTTGGTGTGCTTATGGGCTGGTGGAGTCATTGGGCCATACTTCTTCCGAAATAATGCTGGAGAGTCAGTTACCGTTAATGGAGACCGGTATAGAGCCATGATAACCGACTATTTTGTTCCCGAATTGGATGGCATGAATGTGGATGAGTTGTGGTTCCAACAAGACGGCGCTACATGCCACACAGCGCACGTCACAATCGATTTATTGAAGGAAACATTCGATGAGCGCATAATTTCGCGGAATGGACCTGTCAATTGGCCACCAAGATCGTGTGATTTGACACCATTGGATTATTTTCTTTGGGGATATGTGAAGTCGCTCGTCTACGCCAACAAACCAGAAACGTTTGGGGACTTGGAAGCCAACATTCGTGG